>QAOC01026012.1:0-23796 GCA_003255005.1 Begonia fuchsioides | reverse complement strand
CCTAATCCCTACGTCCTAATCCGTAAGACATATGCCTGAAACTCGTAACTCCCATGCCCTAAGGCGTAATCCCAAACTCATAAGCCCAAAGACCAAAGCACTAAGTCTTACAATCAAAACGCAAAATCCAAAGCCCAAAGCCTGAAACCTACGCTCTAAGCTTGATGCCCAAAGCCAGAAACCTAAGCTCTAAGCTTTATGCCCAAAGCCCAATGCCTTAAGCCTTAAACACTAAGCCATATGTCCTAAAGCCTAAGCCCCAAACCTAAAACAAAAAGCTTAAAGACCAAAGAGCTATGCCTAAGCCTTAAGCCCTACGCCTAAACCTAAAGCCCTAAAGCCATAAGCGATAGGCCGTAAGTCCAAAGCTTAGACCCCAAATTCATAATCCCTAAGGCCAAAAACCAAGTTGTAAACAAAAAGCAATAAAACCTATCTCCCCAGCCTCGAGCCATAAGAAACAAAGTCCTAAGCTTAAGCCTTCAATCCCTACACCCTCAGTATGCACTAAACCCTAAGTGTTGAGCCCTATGCCTGAAATCCTAACTTTCAACCATAATCTCTATGGTGTAGGCTCTTAGCCTTAACCCAAGCTCAAAACATGAAACCCTAAGCTTGATGCCTTAAGCCCTATCCTCTAAGTCCTAAGACACACACCTTAATCCCTAACTTCTAAGCCCAATTCCTTACACCCTAAGCCTCACTCTCTAAAACCATACCTAAAGCCCTAAGTCTAAAGACGTAAGTGCTAATCGTAAAGCACAAAGCCCTAAGCATTAGCTACTAAGCCCTAATTCCTAAACCCTTAGCCCTAACTCCTATGCCATAAGACTGAAGCCCAAAGACCAAAACTCTAAGGCATAAGCCCTAACCCATATGCCCTAACCCATATGCCCTAATCCCTAAGCCTTCATATGCCCTAACCCATATGCCCTAACCCATATGCCCTCATCCCTAAGCCTTAAGCCCTTAGCCCTAACCCTTAAGCTATAACCTTTAAACTCTAAGCTACATGCCATATCCAAGTCATATGCCCTTAGCCCTAAATCTAAGAACAAATCTCTAAGTTGAAAGTATCAAGACCTAAGCCTTATGCCCTAAGCCATAAGCGCTAAGACAAAAAAAAAGCCTCAAGCCCAAAAAACCAAGGCTAAAGCACAAAGACTTAAGCATATGATCTATGCCTTAAGACCTAACGTATGACCTATGTTGTAAGCCCTAAGTCTGAGACCTATGTCGTATGCCCTAAGCCCTAAGCCCAAAGCCCTAAATACGAAGCCAAAATTAGAAAGCCTAAGACTATGCCTTAAGCTCTACAAACTAAGACGAAAGCCTAAGCCTGATGAACTACGACCCAACCCCTAAGCCTAAACCCAAATCATTAAGCCCTAACCCCTAATCCTAAAGCCCCAAACAATACGCGTCACCCGTGAGCCCAAAGCCTAAATGCTTAAGCCATTAGCTCTAAACTTTAAGCTTTAACCACTAAGCCCTAAGCCTAAAGCCCAAAGCCTAAATCCTTAGGCCTAAATCCCTAAACATTAAGCCCTAAACCCTACTCCCTAAGCCTTACGCAAAATGACCAAACACATTGCCCTAAACAATATCTTCTAAGTTGTAAAAGATATGGCTTATGCCCTAATCTCTAAGCCTTATGCTCTAAAACCTAACCCCTAAGTCCTAAGCCCAAAGTCGTAAACCCTAATCCTAAAGCACAAAATCCCTAATCATGAAACCCTAAGCCCCAATCTATAATCCGTAATTCCCCAACCCTTAGCTTGACCACTATGCCATAAGATTTTAGCCTTCAAACCTAAGCCTTAAGCCATAAGCACTAACCCCTATGCCATATACCCTAAGCCATAACCCTTAATCCCTAAGCACAAAACCTAAAAGACAGAGCCCTAAATATTACCCCCTAACCCCTTTGTTTTAAGCTCTAATCCCTAAAGCTTAATCCTTGAGACATAATCTATGAGCCGTAAGCAATGAGCCCTAAATTAAAAGCACTAAGCCCCAATCCATAAGTCATGAGCCCAAAGGCCAAAGCACTAAGCCCAAAGCCATAAGCCCTAAGACTTAAACCCTAAGAAAAAATCCATAAGCCCAAGGCCCTAAGCCCCAAGCCATAACCTCTTTTGCCCTAACCCCTGTGCCATGTGCCTGAGCCTAAAGCCCTAAACACGAAGCCCAAAGCACAAAGCCTCAATTATGAAGCCCTAAGCACTAAGGTGGAAACCGTAAGCCCTAAGCCTAATACACCAATACCTAACTCCAATCCCAAAACTCAATTCCTTGGGCCCATAGCCCTAACCCCAAACTAGGAAGCTTGAAACCTTAAACAAGAAGCCCAAAGCCTATAGCCCTAAAACTGAAGCCCTAATCTCTAACCTCTATACCATAAGCCCTTAGCCCTCAGCCTTAAGCCCTACGTCCTCAGCCCTAGTACCTAAGTTCTAAGCCATATGCCCTAAGCCTTAAACTATATCCTTGAAGCCCTTTGCCCAAGAACCTGAGCATTAAATTGAAATCCCAAAGTCCAAAGCCCGAAGCCCTTAGCCTAAGCCATAAGCCTTATGCCCAAAGCTCAATTCTTTAAGTCCATAGGCCTAAGTCCTAATTCTTGAACCGAAAGCGATAAGCCATAAGCCTTACTTCCTAAGCCCCAAACTTTGAAGCCCAAAGTTTAGCCTAAAGCTTGAAACCTTGAGCCTTATACCCTAATGCTAAAGCCTAAATCCCAAATCCTTAAGGCCAAAATTCTAAGCTCTAAATCCGAAGTCCTAAAACCCTTTTTTCTTAGTCTAGGTCCTAAAGCCAAAGGCACAGGCACTAAGCCCTAATCACTAAGCCATAAGCACTGAAGCCCAAAGCTTAGAGCCCAAAGAGCCAACCCGTAACACTTAAGGCCTATGCTCTAAGCCCTATCCCCTAAAGCTTCGGCACCATCTCTTATCTATGCAACATGCCTTAAGCCACAAGCTCTTAGCCCAAATCCTAAGCCTTAAGCCTTAAGCTATAAGCCATAAAATATAAGCACAAAGACCAAAGCCCTAAGTGTTAACTTTATAGTCCTAATCCCTAATCCTTAAGCCCTAATCCATATGCCTTAAGAAATAATCTCTAAGTCGTAAGCCATAATCTCTAAGCCCTAAAACCTAACCTTTAAGCCCTAAAACCTAAACTCTAAGCTTTAAACCTAACCCCAAGGTCTTATGCCCTAACCTTCTACGCCTTAAAAACTAAGCTCTATGCCCTAAGCCCAAAACTCTAAATCTAAGCCCGACCCCTAATCCCTAAGCATTTGAGGCTAATCCCAGGGCCCTAAGTGCTAAAACCTAAATTCTAAGCGTTAAATCTTAAACTCTAAACCCTAGGCCCTAAGCGCAAAAACTAAAGCCCTAAGTTTTAACAACTTAACCTTAAGCTCCAATCTCGAAGCCCTAATTGCTAAGCCATAATTTCAAAGCTTTTATCCCAAAGCCCTAAACTCTAAGCCCTACCTCCTAAGCCCTAAGCCCTGGTGTGCAGCGTGCACCAGGATCACACACACTTGATCGGACTTGTCGTTTTTCACGTAACCGGGATGGTCGCGTGTACGGCGATCGGCAAATTGGCTCGGGCCAATTTAGAACGGGGTTTGCGGAAGCGTAACGTGATGGAAATAAGGGGTTTTGGTGGTGGAATTTCGGTAAAGGCTCGGTAAATTATGGAGATGACTCGGCGGTGATAATGTGGACCGGAATCGGCTTGTGGAGGGGCTTGAATGCTCGGGGATGAAGATGGAGTTAGGAGATGGATGTAGGCAATTTGAACACTTGAGCAATCAAAGTGTTCTCCTCGGTAGACCTCGCCCGCACTCGGATATGACTCACCGAACGTACGTGCAAAAGGGTGGACGGTCTCGGCCGGATGTGACATACCAGAGAAGTATTCGTCGGAGAGAGCTTCAAGCCTTTCGGGAAGAAGGTGCAATGCACAATTTTTATCTAAAAATTCACTCTATTGAACAATGGAAACGATTACAATACTTAAAGAAATAAAGTTGAACTAATTAACTAAAAAGAAGGAAGCTTTCGGCCTTTGGATGAATCATACGCTCCTCGTTGACTTCATGTCCGTGAATCATGGTCGGAGGATCGGTTGGTTCGAAGGTGGACCGTGGTTGTCTTGATGTTGACCGGTTGACCGAGAGGGTGCGTCGGCATGGGCGGAGCTCCGAACGAATGGAGGATTGGCTCGAGCCAATCTGGATCCGGGGCTTCTAAAGTCTCTTCGGTGGTCAATAAATTGTAGCGCATGGTCTGGTTCCTTGATGGTCCGGTGATGACTCGAGTTGGTGCGCGGCCACGTTTAGATGGCCGAGCCGGCGGTTGGTCAAGAGCGATTTTCAAGGGATCCGAGAGTTTGTTGAGGAAATCCATTGATTGAAGATCCTCTGAAGATTTACTAGATGCTCCAAGGATTTGGTGCATGAAAATCCCTTGATCATCGGAGGTGGTTCGAAGATCGGCCATGCTCGTGCGTCCGATGAGTGATCTACGGTCATCACGAAGATATGCTCGTGCCAAACTTGATCCTCGCCCTTATCTTAACCAAATAACCAAAATACTTAAAGATTAAGTATGTTTGGCCGATAGAATTTGGCTAAGTCTTTGAATGGGCTGATGGTGGGCCGATAGTGGGCCGAGCCTCGTGAGAGACTCGGTCATCTTGGGCTTCTCGTCGTGCGTTGAGCGTCTTCTATCTTTAGACTTCATTCTTTCCTTCACTAAGTCTTCTAAATGCGAAAACAAACTAAGGTAGCCGGGCTCGGCGTTGGGTTGGCCGAGGAGATGGACTCCGTGGAAGACAGCGCGATCCAAGGGGATCAGACCATGCGTTCTCTCACGCCAGCCACTTATTGGCGGGCCAAAGCCCCTAGTGGGCTTTGGATAGTCTGACGACCGAAGCTTGAGTGGTCGTCGGGTCGGGTTTGTGGAGCGGTGCCCGTTGGGTGTGGGGCGTGTCTCGGTCATGAGCCCCGGTTGCGTCGTGGGTCAGGCTGTCGGGTGTGCCGTGTCCGGGTGCGTCACGCGTCTCGGCTGTGTCGTAGGCCGGGCTGCTGGATGTGCCGTGTCCGGGTACGGTCGGACACGGTCCGATTCTAGCGTCAAGGCCGGGAATGACCGAACACCAAGTAACGGAGTGCTTGGGTCGCTCCCGATCATGCTCAGAAGGTGTTTCCGAGACTAAGATACCTACAAAACGAGCAACTAAGTTAGTAAAATCGGGTGGGCTCGTTGAGTTGGTCGAGGCTTGATCCATGATGTGCTCGGGTTGCACATCATCCTCCCGGGGTACTTGAGGATTTGTCCCCAAATCTATCCCCTCATCCTCCAAATCGGTAGGATCCTCCTTATCATCCAAGTATGGTGAGAGAACTCGGACGTTGACCATGGTGGTAATGCCGTACTCGCCCGGTAATTCGAGCTTGTATGCATTCGAATTGACGCGCTCGGTCACTCGGAAAGGTCCGTCGGCTCATGGCAGCAACTTAGCGTGTTTATGCTGAAAGTATCGAAGCTTAAGCCACACTAAATCTCCTTCCTTGAAAATTTTCTCCTTTCGGCCTCAGTTGGCCGCTTGAGCATACTTGGCATTTTTCTTCTCGATCCGCTTCTTAATTGTCTCGTGCATTTGACGGATCTTCTCGGCCTTATCATGGCCATTGGTGTTGGTATGCTCCTTGCTCGGCAATGGAAGTAAATCCATAGGTGTAGAAGGATTAAAACCGTAAGCAACCTCGAAAGGAGTCATACCCGTAGTGTTGTGGCGGCACCGATTGTATGCAAACTCAATAAACGGCAATTGTAAATCCCAAGTCGAGATCCGTGTATCCACCACACTTCGGAGGAGTGACCAAGTGATCGGTTAACCACCTATGTTTGGCCATCGGTTTGTGGATGAAAAGCCGTGCTAAAAAGCAATTTAGTACCAAGCCGTGCCCATAATGTCTTCCAAAAAGTACTAAGGAACTTACCATCACGATCGGACACGATGGAATGGGGCATGCCATGAAGCCGGACAATTTCTTTGAAAAATAACTCGGCAATGGCCGCGGCTTCGGCGGTCTTGGCACATGCAATAAAATGTGCCATCTTAGAAAATCGGTCGACCACGACCATAATGCAATCTTTGCCTCGGCTTGTACGTGGGAGGCCGAGAACAAAATCCATGCTAATGTCGTGCCATGGATGGTCGGGCACCGGTAAAGGCAAGTAAAGACCTTGGGGTAATGTTCGGATCTTGGCTTTTTTGCATGTCGCGCACCGTTCCACAAAGTGGTGCACGTCCCGAAATAGGTGAGGCCAATAAAAATGCTCCTTGAGCATCTCCCAAAGTCTTTTTCTCTCCAAAGTGCCCGCAAGGCCGCCTCCGTGAGCCTCGATAATGAGAGACTCCCGGATGCTTCCTCTCGGGATGCATATGCGTCCTCCTCTAAACAAGTACCCGTCCTTCACGTGATACCCCGCCAATTCACCCTTGGCGGCCAAATCAAAACGAGTACCAAAATCCAAATCATCCGCATAACAAGATTTCAACCAATCCAAACAAAAGAAATGTACCCGCAGCTCATTGAAGAGGATGCTCCTCCGTGATAGTGCATCGGCCACCACGTTAGTTTCACCCTTTTTGTACTTGATAATATACGGATATTTCTCGAGGAACTCGATCCACTTTGCATGCCTTCGGTTCAATTTGCCTTGCCCCTTGATAAACTTGAGAGCTTGATGGTCGGTGTGGATGATAAACTCTCGGGGCAGCAAGTAATGTTGCCAAACTTCAATGGCTCAGATCAATGCATAAAGCTCTTTATCATAAGTAGAATAATTAAGAGTCGCACCTTTGAGCTTTTCGCTAAAATAGGCTATCGGGCGGCCCTCTTGCATCAAGACCATTCCAATACCTAAGCCGGAGGTGTCACACTCTATCTCGAAGACTTTGTTGAAGTCCGGAAGGGTTAGCACGGGTGCTTCGCATAACCGGGCCTTGATGTTGTCGAAGGCCGCTTGACAACACCGGGTCCATGCAAACTCATGACCCTTTTTGGTGAGCTCGGTCAAAGGGGCCACAATTGTGCTAAAGCCCTTGATAAACCTTCGGTAAAAATTAGCAAGCCCATGAAAACTCCGAATATCCGAAACACTCATCGGGATGGGCCAATCTCGGATGGCCGTGATCTTCTCGGAGTCCACTTCCACGCCGCTTGCCGAGAGCACAAAGCCGAGGAAGTGTATGCGGCTTTGGGCGAAGGAGCACTTCTTTCGGTTGCCGTAGAGTTCCGTGCGCCGTAGTGTCAAGAATAGCCGCTCCAAGTGGTCAAGGTGGCTCGGCATATCCATGCTATAAACAAGTATATCATCGAAATAAACGATAATAAACTTACCAAGATATTCAAGGAGCACATGGTTCATAAGCCGCATAAAAGTGCTCGGGGCGTTGGTGAGGCCGAATGGCATGACTAGCCACTCGAATAGCCCATATCGGGTCTTGAAGGCCGTCTTCCACTCGTCGCCTTCGCGCATCCGAATTTGGTGATAGCCGGATTTCAAGTGTACCCGGGAAAATATGGCCGCTCCGCTAAGCTCGTCGAGGAGATCATCGAGCCGTGGCATGGGAAACCGATATTTGATGGTAATATCGTTGATTGCTCGGCTATCCACGCACATTTGATGGCTTCCATCCTTCTTCGGCACTAGGAGGGCCGGGACCGCGCATGGGCTCAAGGACTCTCGGATGTAACCCTTAGTGAGGAGTTCTTCAACTTGGTCTTGCAAAATTTTACTCTCCTCGGGATTGAGCCTATACGGTGGTCGGTTAGGCAAGGTGGCTCCCGGTTGGAGGTCAATGTGGTGTTCGATCCCGCGGAGTGGTGGAAGACCATCCAGGAGATCATCCGGGAACACGTCCTTGAATCGGTCAAGCAATGGGCGCACGGCCTCGGGAATAATCTCCTCATCCGATCCATCGGGCTCTCGGTGTAAGAGCACGATAATCGGGCCTTCTTGGCCGAGTGTGCGCGCCAATTCCTTTCGGCCCATGAAAAGAGCCGTCTTGGCCTTGGCCTCTTTTCGGTCGGCCTCGTCCTTGGCAATTTGGGCCGGTGTCATGGGAGCCAATGTGATGCTTCGGCCATCCATCTTGAAGGAATAATGGTTGGTGAAGCCGTTGTGCATAACTCTTCGGTCGAATTGCCATGGTCGGCCGAGTAGGAGATGGGTGGCGCTCATCGGGACAACGTCACACGTGACCGTGTCCTTGTATGTGCCGATCGTAAAGGTCATCCGGGTTTGGTTAATGACCCGGACATCCTCACGGTCGGTGATCCAGCGAAGCTTGTAGGGTGCCGGGTGTGCGGTCGTGGGCAGCGCCAACCGCTCGGTCAATTCTCGGGACGCGACATTGGTGCAGCTCCCGCCATCGATGATCACCGAACAAAACTTGTCCTTGATCATGCAACGACTATGAAATAGCGTCTCCCTTTGTAATTCCTCGGGTTGTGGCTGCGTAGAAAGAACTCTTCGCACCATAAATATGCTTTGCTCTTCAAATGCACGGCAAACTTCTTCTTCGGTCGAGGTTGGATTTTCCCCGACCGAGGCGGGTGGTGTCTCGTTGTCGCTCACGACCTCCTCGGTGTCTTCGAGGACGGTCATGACGCACTTATTCGGACATTGTGCGGCGATGTGTCCGCGTCCAAGACACTTGAAACATCGGATCTCTCGAGCCCTTTGTGGGTCGGCTTGAGTGTCCGAAGGCTTGGAGTCCATGGCCGGTTTCGGGGCCCATGGTTTCGGCGCGGGTGCCCGATCATCGATCCGTGGCGCGGGCGCCCGATCATCGATCCGTGGCGCGGGCCGGTATGGTGTTGCGGGCTTCGGGGCGGGCCGTTGAGCGATAGCCTTGCCTTTTCTCTTGAGTTGCCTCTCGACTCTTAGGGCCATTTGGATAAGCCCATCAAATGATTCTACGGGCTGCAACTCAACCACATCACCAATTTCATATCGAAGGCCTCGAATAAACCGTGCCATGACTTGCTCCACGGGTTCGGCTAAATCACACCGAATCCATAATGTCTCAAAATCCGTAAGATAATCATCCATGGTAGAACTTCCTTGGCGAAGACTTTGAAGTTGTAAAAATAAATCTTGAAGATAATGGCTCGGTACGAACCGTTTCCTCATCAATTCTTTGATCAATCTCCATGAAGTAATTTCCTCCTCGTGCTCCCTTCGTCTTTGAGCACGAAGACTACTCCACCAAAGAGAAGCATAATCCGTGAGTTCTAAAGATGCTAATTGAACTTTAAGCTTCTCGGAATAATTATAAAGGTCAAAAAAATTTTCAACCTTTTCAATCCAATCCAAATATTTGTCTCCATTGGAGGCTCCATTAAAAGAGGGTAAGTGTACCTTGGGGAGTTTCCATTCTTCATCACGATCCGAGTAATTATCGGGTTCATACTCATAATCCTCTTCGGATCGGTCGGATTCGCGCGGGCTTGCGCGGGGTGGTCCTCCGCGTCCCGGTCTTCGCCTAGGAGGCGGCGTAGGCTGTGCCGCGCGGGCTCAGTCTTGCTCGGCTAATTCGTCGAGCCGCTGGAGCATTGTATCCATTCTTCGATTCATAGCTTCGAATTGCTCCCGATTATGGTTCTCCCGTTGGTCTCGGGGGTCGGAGAACATNCTTGAATGCTCGGGGATGAAGATGGAGTTAGGAGATGGATGTAGGCAATTTGAACACTTGAGCAATCAAAGTGTTCTCCTCGGTAGACCTCGCCCGCACTCGGATATGACTCACCAAACGTACGTGCAAAAGGGTGGACGGTCTCGGCCGGATGTGACGTACCAGAGAAGTATTCGTCGGAGAGAGCTTCAAGCCTTTCGGGAAGAAGGTGCAATGCACAATTTTTATCTAAAAATTCACTCTATTGAACAATGGAAACGATTACAATACTTAAAGAAATAAAGTTGAACTAATTAACTAAAAAGAAGGAAGCTTTCGGCCTTTGGATGAATCATACGCTCCTCGTTGACTTCATGTCCGTGAATCGTGGTTGGAGGATCGGTTGGTTCGAAGGTGGACCGTGGTTGACTTGATGTTGACCGGTTGACCGAGAGGGTGCGTCGGCATGGGCGGAGCTCAGAACGAATGGAGGATTGGCTCGAGCCAATCTGGATCCGGGGCTTCTAAAGTCTCTTCGGTGGTCAATAAATTGTAGCGCACGGTCTGGTTCCTTGATGGTCCGGTGATGACTCGAGTTGGTGCGCGGGCACGTTTAGATGGCCGAGCCGGCGGTTGGTCAAGAGCGATTTTCAAGGGATCCGAGAGTTTGTTGAGGAAATCCGTTGATTGAAGATCCTCTGAAGATTTACTAGATGCTCCAAGGATTTGGTGCATGAAAATCCCTTGATCATCAGAGGTGGTTCGGAGATCGGCCATGCTCGTGCGTCCGTTGAGTGATCTACGGTCATCACGAAGATATGCTCGTGCCAAAGTTGATTCTCTCCCTTATCTTAACCAAATAACCAAAATACTTAAAGATTAAGTATGTTTGGCCGATAGAATTTAGCTAAGTCTTTGAATGGGCCGATAGTGGGCCGAGCCTCGTGACAGACTCGGTCATCTTGGGCTTCTCGTCGTGCGTTGAGCGTCTTCTATCTTTAGACTTCATTCTTTCCTTCACTAAGTCTTCTAAATGCGAAAACAAACTAAGGTGGCCGGGCTCGGCGTTGGGTTGGCCGAGGAGATGGACTCCGTGGAAGACCGCGCGATCCAAGGGGATCGGACCCTGCGTTCTCTCACGCCAGCCACTTATTGGCGGGCCGAAGCCCCTAGTGGACTTCGGATAGTCCGACGACCGAAGCTTGAGTGGTCGTCGGGTCGGGTTCGTGGAGCGGTGCCCGTTGGGTGCGGGGCGTGTCTCGGTCATGAGCCCCGGTTGCGTCGTGGGTTGGGCTGTCGGGTGTGCCGTGTCCGGGTGCGTCACGCGTCTCGGCTGTGTCGTAGGCCGGGCTGCTGGATGTGCCGCGTCCGGGTACGGTCGGACACGGTCCGATGCTAGCGTCAAGGCCGGGAATGACCGAACACCAAGTAACGGAGTGCTTGGGTCGCTCCTGATCGTGCTCGGAAGGTGTTTATGAGACTAAGATACCTACAAACGAGCAACTAAGTTAGTAAAATCGGGTGGGCTCGTTGAGTTTGTCGAGGCTTGATCCATGATGTGCTCGGGTTGCACATCAAGCCCTAGGTCTTAAGCCCAACGACCTTAGCCCTAAATCCTTGTTCATAAACCCTAAGTCTAAGTATTATGACGTACGCCCTAAACTTGTCACCCTATGCCCTAAGACCAAAGCGCAAAGCCCAAATCCATAATTCCTCATACAAAAACAATAAACACTAAGCCCAAAGCACAAAGTCCTCAATTTAAGCCTTAGGTACTATGCTTTAAGCTCTAGGACCTAAGACCTAAGCCATGAGTCATAGGCCCCGGCCCCTAAGCCCTAAGCCCTAAGTTAAAGGACCTAAGCCTTATGCCCTAAGCCCAAAGATATGAGCCCTAAGTCTTAAGCCCTAAACTGTAAGCGCTAATCCCTTAGCCATAAGCCCTAAGCCCTAAGCATTAACACTAAAGCCTCATGACCTCTCTAAGCAATACACCTTAAGCCATAAGCTCTAACTCCAAATCGCTAAGCCCTAAGACCTATTCCATAAACCATAACCTCAAAACCCTAAGCCCTAATCACTAAGCCCTAAGCCATAATCTTTAAGCCCTATCCCCAACCCTTAAACTCTAATCCCTAACCCATAAGGCCTATGTCTTAGGCCCTAAGGCTAAGTCACTAATTCCAAGGCCCTAAGCCTTGAATCTTAACGCCTAAATCATATTATTTAAGGCATAAACCTAAGCCCTATGCACTAAGCCCTATAAACAAAGCGTAGAGCACAAATCATTAAGCCTAAGCCCTATTCATTTAGCCCTAAGCACTATGCCCTAAGCCATAAAAACAAACCTTAAGCCTTAAGCAAAAAGCCCTAACCCCTACATTCTAGGCCCTATGGCCATAACACTAAGCAATAAACCTTAAACCTTAAACCTTAAGCCCTAAAATGACATGGAATGGAAGGGGTTTAGATTTAGGAGGTGGGAGAATCAGGTTAGGTTAAATGGAAAAATGATAATCCGATCATTCCAGAATCGCGACTGGAATTGGGATGGCGATAACTCGACGATGCGATCAATTTTATGGCTGAAACTTTGAGTGGAACTCTTGGAAGAAGATAGGTGATAGTCCTCAAAAATTAAGGAAATAACGTGGATGGATCAGTCGAATTGTAATTGAACAGTAACTGTGGTCGGGAGGTGGCCGAAAATGCTGGACAGCGGAGGAGATGAAATTGCAAACGAAATCAACGATGAAAGAAGGAGCTTATAGACTTCAAGCTCACCCTACGTCCTTGAAGAAGGCTGGAGACTTTGAAGCAAGAAGAGATCTCCAGCTAGGAGGGAGAAATCTTGAAGAGAACCACGGTGGCCGGAGGAATTCTGGCTGCCTGCTGAAATTGGAAAATGCCCGAGAAGGGAGAGCTAAAAAGCTTCTTTAATTCAAATTCCAAATTTTCCTTACAATCACAAAATGTGGGAGGTTTTATCTGCTGAGAAAAGTGGGAAAATGGGAGGGAAATTTGAGGGCCAAAGGCATGCAACTTGCATGCTGGAAATTGAAATAAATGAGAAAAAATAGGACTAATGAGATTGCAAGAATGTGAAAGCCACGAGATCTTGAATCTCCTCAGCCAATTTCCCTTCTTCCTTGGCCAAAAATACCCTTCTCTTAGCCTAAAATACCTCATGCAAAACCCCATGCAAGCATGCAAAAATAAACAAAATAAAACCTCGCCAAGAAACCCTCTCGGGTTCTCCAAATATCCAACGTAAAATTCACGTGAAAATTAAGCTAAAATGCGATAAAATCCCTTCAATCCATGGCAATGCTGGTGAGTGGAGTCGTGGAACCCTTGATCACTTTTGCATGAGACTCCAACTCGCCATGCAACGTGATACTTCAATCGGGTTTGGGTTCGGGCTTGATTCCGGAGCTCTCGGTTTTTGGTTGAAAATCCACCTTTTCTCCACGCCAAATTATCATGTGTTTTGGCCTTGTTTTTCCTCCAAAGTTGGCTTAGAAATGTATAATTATTCAATTAATTTTCCTGCAAAATTAACAAATATATTAGAAAAATTCCGAGCTCGGGCTCGGGTGATTGCTCTGCTCGGCATGACAATCTGTGGCATGTCATAAACCCTATACACTAGGCCATAATCCTTAAATCTAACCCATAACCCCTTTCCCCTAAGCTCTGAACACAAAGCCCAAACAATAAATCCCTAACATTATGCCTTAAGATCTACACCATTAGCCGAAAACACTCAGCCCTAAGCCCTAACCCCTAAGCCTAAAGCCCAATGCTTAAAACCCAAAGCCTTAATCTCCGAGACGTAGGCCCTAATCTCTAAGCCCTAGTCCCTAAGCCCTAAGCCCTATGCCCAAGACTTATGCCCAAAGCCCAATGTAAAAAGCCAAAATCTTTAAGCCTAAAGCTCTAGTTCTTAACCCTATGCCCTAAGACCTAAGCCCTAAGCCACAAGTTGTAATCTCTAAGCACTAAGCCTTAAACTATAAACTCTAAGCCTTAAGCCCTAACACCTAAGCCTTAGGCCTTAAGCCCAAGCCCCTAAGCGCTAAGCTCTAAGCCTAAGCCTAAGTCTAAGCACGAAGCCTAAAGCATCCAGCCCTTAGCCGTAAGCCGTAAGCCGTAAGCCGTAAGCCCTGAGTCATAAGCCTTAAGCTTTATACTCGAAGCCCTATGCCATAAGCCATAAGCCATAAGTCCTAAACCCTAAGCCTTATGCCCTAAGCAATAAACTCTAAGCCTTATACCCAAAGCCCTAAGCCTTAAACCCTAAGACCTAAGTCCTTTCCCTTATGCCCTAAGTTCTTTCCCTTATGCCCGAAGCCATATTACAAAAGTCCTAAGCCTCAGGCCCTCAACAAGAAGCCTAAAGAACAAATCCTCAAGGCTATGCCTTAATCTCTACGTATTGAGCAAGAAGCCCTAACCCTTAAGCCCTAAGCCTTAAGCCTAAAGTCGTAAGTCCTAGTCCCTAAGAGTGATGCCCTAACCCCTACGCACTAACCGATAAACACTAAGCCATAAGCCATGTTTAATAAGCCTTATTCCCAAAGCCCTAAGCACTAAGCTGATATGAAATTGAAATGGAATGACGGTTTTGGTGAAGGTTGGCCAATTTTATGGAGGTCAGAATGTGTTCGGGGATGAGGAATTTATGGCTTATTTTCGGAGAGTTTGATGGAGGATAATTATGATGAAATGCATGGAACAATTAAATGGAACTTGCTACTAACCTTTTTTCCTTGCAAGGATGATGGAAAGCTGCAAGAAAAACTCAACTTACCAGCTTGGAAGTAAGGTGAATTGAAGGTTCTTCTACAACGGCCGGATATGACTCACTGGAGTTTGATCAGAAGGGAGCTTAGGAAATAAATTCCAAAGAAATGAAGAGAGTTGACTGCTAATCAGAAAGTAGAAACCTATAAAACCCATAAGAAACCCATAAAACCTAGTCATACCCATGTCATTCCATGTGCACGAAATTAAGAATGAAATGAGCTAATACTAAAGATAAAGTTTGTAAATAAAATAGTATTGCATGGGCCATGTAATGCTAGAAACCGGGTGCACTATCTTCTCAAGCTAGAAAATCGGGTGCACCATCTTTGCGGGACCATTTCACTTCTTCTCCTTTGATCCATCCATGAAATAAGATGCTTGGGCTGCTCTTGATCATTATAAGATGGCTCCATGAACGATATTTCATTAGATAGGATCCTTGCAAAATGAAAAAATAAATTAGGAAATCCTGTGGCTCGACTTCGGGTGATGGCATATGGAGGAAAGAGAACCTGAGACATGTCATCCTCCTGAGGTGTTTGAGGATTTGTCCTAAAATCAAGAGGCTGAACCTCTTCTTCCAAATTATTTATCAATTCCCCAATGTAAGGAGACAAGTCTTGAACATTGAAAGTAGCCGACATCTCATATTCTCTGGGCAACTCAAGCTTATAAGCATTGAGATTAATCTTCTTCAAAATTTTGAAAGAACAATTAGCTCTTGGTGCAATCTTGGAATTCTTTTATCTTGGAAACCTTTCATTACGCAAATGTAGCCATACTAGGTCTCCGACTTGAAAATTCATTGCTTTTCTTCCTCGGTTAGCATACTTAGCATAGGACTCGTTAGCCTTTTTGATGGATCGACTAACCCTTTCATGCTAGTTGTTTACTAGTTCGGCCTTCCTTGCTCCATTCGGATCGGTCAGTTCATTGTTAGGCGAAGGCAATAAATCAAGATGATTTTAAGGATTGAAAACATAAACTACCTCAAAAGGAGTAATATGAGTCGTGATGTGCAAACGGTATCGGACGACACAACACAAATTGTGTGGAATTGATGAAATGAAGAACAAACTCTACAATCTTACACTTGTATCCCTTTTGCACTAAGTGGGGAAGATTGCGACAAGTTACTAATTTCACAACTAGCTACTAGATAATAAAACTTACAAACACACGGATATTACTCACAGGGTGAAATGCAAGGCTTTTTGGAGGATTTCTCTACAAACTAAAAGTAGCAAATGCTCTGGATAATTTATGTTCAATCCCCTTACAAAATGAGCTAACGAAGGCTTATATAGCCTCTGAATTAAAGCAATCACGTTTTGCTTCAATTCTAGTTAAAACATGTTAACAAAAAGTATCCTCCAAAGTAGTTTTCAGATGAAAAATTTGTGTGAATGCTCATAGATGATTTCCTCCCATTGTGGGCTAGTATTTTGCATGCTTACATGTGATTGGAAGAGTTGGAGGTGATAAGAAGGATGAAAGCCTTTCCCTTAATGGTTGTAAAGATGGTGGGCTTGTAGGGATTTTGTTGAAATCTGATAGGATGAGGAAAGAGTGATAAAAGGCTGAAAGCTTATCAAAGGATGGCTTAATTTTAATTTGAAAAATGGACTGGATAGAAAGGAACAAAAGGTGACTTGCAAGTTTCCATCTGATTTCCTAAAAAAAGAGGTAACTTGGTACCACAAAAATAGTGGCTGGAAAAGAGATTGTTGGGACCCCATAAGCAGCTCTCGACCTCATTCTTGGTCTTGAAACATGTTAGACAAAAAAAACGTGCGAGTTGTTCATCAAGGGTAGATTAGTTCGACCACCATTGTGCTCCCGATATTCCGATGGCTTAGCGAGACCAATTGTCTTGTTTGCAAAGTAATCAAATGTTATGACAATTCCTTGTCCTTCTAGGTAGCTTCTTTATCTCCTACATTTTCCAAATATTTAACCACAAAATGAGCAAACAAGTTAGTAAATTTGCAAGTCTGGCTCATTGTGATGATTCTTCTAGGGTCTTCTTCAATTTGTGCCAACAGTGGCACATCATCCTCCTCGAGTAGTTGAGTATTTGTCCTTAAATCCAATGAGTGTTCCTCTTGTCCGCTTTCTTCTTCATTAACATAGGGAGACAGATCTTGCACATTAAAAGTTGCCTAAACTTCATACTCTCCGGGAAACTCTAATTTATAAGCGTTATTGTTAACCCTTTCCAACAATTTGAATGGGCCATCGGCCCGAAGTAGTAGTTTGGATTTCCTTAGGTTTGGAAATCTTTCCTTTCTAAAATGTAGCCACACAAGATCTCCTTCATTGAAGATTACCTCTTTTGTCCATCGAATAGCTTGTTTGGCATATGATTCATTCTTCCTCTCTAAGTTCTTTCTCACTTGCCTGTGCATGGCTTACACTAATTTAGCTTTCTAAGCTGCATTAGGATTAACAAAATCCTTGATGGGAAGAGGGATGAGGTCCATTGGGGTGTGAGGGTTGAAGCCATTAACTACCTCAAATTGAGTCTTTTGGGTGGAATTGTGCAAACTCTGGTTGTAAGAAAATTCTACAAAGGGAAGCTGAAGATCCCAATCTTTCAGCTTCCTGCTAACAATACCTCTTAAGAGAGTTCCCAAGGTTCTAATCACCACCTCGGTTTGGCCATTAGTTTGTTGGTGGAATTAGGTAGTAAATAATAATTTGGTTCTGAGCTTCTTCTATAACGTCTTCCAAAAGGTGCTATGAAATTTGGTATCTCTATCTGAGACAATGTCTTTGGAATACCATGCAAGTGTGCCACTTCTTGGAAGAACGGATCAGAAACACGGTTGGCATCATAGATTTTTAAACACGCTATAAAGAGAGCCATTTTTGAGGATCTATCCACCACAACCATCATTGAATCCTTTGATCGAGCTGTACGGGGTAAGCCAAGCACGAAATCCATGCTCACTTCTTCCCAAGGCAAATTAGGAATAGGCAAAGGTAAGTAAAACCCTTGAGGTAGGACCTTACTCTTGGCTTTCTTGCACACATTGCACCTCTCTAACACTCGGTGCACGTCTTTTAAGAGATTTTGCCAATAAAAATGTTCCTTCAAAGCTACAAGAGTTTTCTTCTCCCCAAAGTGGTCATCAAGTCTACCACTTTGTGCTTCTTTAATCAATGATTCCCTTATGCTAATGCTAGGTATGCAAAGCCTACCTCCCTTGAAAAGAAACCCTTCGGTCACATAATATCCATTCATAATTCGTTGATTACATTTATCATAAATTTGACCAAAATCCACATCTTCTTCATAAACTCCTTTTATCAAATCAAAACCAAAAAAGTTTGTGCTCAATTCTGTAAGTAACACATACCTTCTCGAGAGTGCATCGTCTACCACATTTGTCTCTCCCTTGTTGTATTTCATTATATAAGGAAATCTCTCCAAGAATTCTACTCATTTAGCATGTCTTCGATCTAGTTTGTGCTGGCTCTTAATGTGCTTCAGATCCAAGCGATTGGTATGGATTATGAATTCTTTTGGGAGCAAATAATGTTGTCACACCTCTAAAGCTCTTATTACCGCATAAAACTCTTTATCATAAGTAGAGTAGTTCAAAACTGCACCCTTGAGTTTCTCACTGAAATAGGCCAATGGTTTGCCCTCTTGCATGAGGAGAGCTTTAATACCTAGTCCAGATGCATCACATTTCATCTCAAAAACTTTGTTGAAGTTTGGAAGCATTAAAAGTAGTGCATTGCTAAACTTCTCTTTAATCATCTCAAAGCTCGCTTGACAAGCTGGTGTCCAAAAAAATTCCTTCCTCTTTTTATTGAAATCGATAATGGGAGCCACAATAGCACTAAATTCCTTAATAAAACGCCTATAAAATGACACGAGGCCATGGAAGCTTCTCACATATGAAATATTCTTTTGTACGGTCCATTCCTTGATGGCTTTTACCTTGGCTTAATTGGCCTGAATACCATCCTTAGAGATAACGAATCCAAGGAAGTAAACTCTATCTTGGCCGAATGTACACTTCTGAAAGTTTCCATAAACCTTTACTTTCCTTAGTGTTTCAAACAAGAGCCGAAGGTGTTCCACATGGAATGACATATCTCCACTTTATACAAAGATATCATCAAAGTACAATACTATGAATTTTCCCAAAACTTCTCTCAAAATGTGGTGCATCAATCTCATAAACGTGCTCGGGACATTTGATAATCCAAAAGGCATGACTAGCGACTCGTAAAGCCCATACTTGGTATTAAAGGTGTTTTTCCATTCATCCCCTTCTCTCACCCTAATTTGATGGCAACCACTCTTCAAATCAACCTTGGAAAAGATTCTGGAACCGCTAAGCTCATCCAACATATCTTCTAGTCTCGGAATGGGATAGCGGTATTTGATGGTTCTCTGATTAATTGCTCGACTATATATGCTCATTCTCACTGTGCCATCCTTCTTGGGAACCAACAACGAAGGAACAACACATGGACTAAGGGATTCTCGAACGTGACCCTTCTTTAACAGTTCCAGTACCAGATTTTTCAACTCTTTAGTATCATCGGTATTGATCCTATAAGCAGGCCTATTGGACGAGATGGCCCCAGGCTGAAAATTCCCTTGGTGCTCAATCCCTCTAAGGGGTGGTAATCCAATAGGTAATTCTACAGGAAATACATCTTCAAACCTTTCCAATAGTTCTCAGACCTCCTTAGGACAAGTGGTTAGTTCTTCCATTCTCTCCTTGAACATTAATAGGAATAATGGTTCACCACTCAAAACAGATTTCTCTAGTTCTTTCTTTGACATAAACAAGTTTGTAGTGGCTGCCTTCTCCCTTGTATAACTCTCATTTAATGCCACTTGCACTGGGCTTAAGGGTGCAAGTTTGATTAGTCTTCCTTCATGCTTGAATGAATAAAAATTCATGTGGCCATCATGAACAACTTTCCAATCAAATTGCCACGGCCTCCCAAGAAGCAAATGATCGGCACTACTAGGCACTATATCACAAAGTACCCGGTCTTTACATCCACCAATAGCAAATTAAATAACAGCTTGTTTAGTCACCTTAATGTCTTCCTTATCATTCAACAACTTAAGCAAATACGGTCGAGGGCTGGCAGGTTGCAACTCACATGTTATTGGAAGAGTTGAAGGTGATAAGAAGGATGAAAGCCTTTCACTTAATGGCTGCAAAGATGGTGGGCTTGCAGGGATTTTGTTGAAATCTTATTCGAAGGAAACGGTGAAAAAGGCTGAAAGCTTATCAAGGGATGGCTTAATTTTAATTTGAAAAACAGATTGGATAGAAGGGAACAAAAGGTGACTTGCAAGCTTCCATCTGATTGACTAAAAAAAGAGGTAACTTGGTATCACAAAAATAGTGGCCGCAAAAGAGATTGTTGGGACCCCATAAGCAGCTCTCCACCTCATGCGTGGTCTTGAAACATGGTGGACAAAAAAAATGTGCGAGTTATTCATCAAGGGCAGATTAGTTAGACCACCATTGTGCTTGATATTGTGATGGCTTGGCTGGACAAATTATCTTGCTCCAAGTAATCAAATTGTATGGAAATTCTTTGTCCTTCAGGGTAGCTTCTTTATCTTCTACAATCTCCAAATATTTACTTACAAAACGAGCAAACAAGTTAGTCAATTTGCGAGTCTGGCTCCTTGTGATGATTCTTCTTGGGACGTCTTCAATTTGTGCCAACAGTGGCACATTAAGTCAATTCATGAACACTTTGGTTGTATGCAAATTCAATGTAAGGGAGTTGTATGTCCTAATCCGTGAGTTTCTTACTCACAATACTTCTCAACAAAATTTCCCAAAGTACGATTTAATACTTCGGTCTATCCATCTGTTTGAGGGTGAAAAGATGTACTAAAGAGAAATTTGTAACTACTCTTTTCCAAAGTGTCTTCCAAAAAAAACTTAAGAATTTGGTATCCCGATCCAAAACTATGGATAACCACACAGATAGCCTCTTTGGTTTTACTACATGCTAGGAAGTGAGCTATCTTGGAAAACCGATCTACTACCATCATAATAGAATCTTTTGCCCTAATAGTACGTGGAAGACCAAGTATAAAATCCATACTAATCTCCATCAATAATAAGAGAACATACCTTTCTCTTGATGTGGCATCTACTATGGCAGATATTGTTCCTTCGATCTTCACTTTTGGCGGGAGAAGTCAATACCAGCCAAATCACCATAAGTAAGGGACCCTCTTGAGCAAAACATGTCTCTACGACATTTTCTTGGTCTTTTTCTATCTCTTCTACAACTTCATCTTCACTTTCTACCTTATTAGTGCCCTCCCTTAGGGTCATTACACTTTTGTTCAGGCATTGTCAAGCAATGTGGCCTAAACTTAGACATTTGAAACATTTGATTTCCCGTGCTCTAGGCCGAGTGTTCTCTACAACCGCCTTAACTTCTCCATTTGTCTTTTGAGGTCATGACTTGATAGATGTAGATTTATCTTCCATCTTTTCTGGAAGTGTAAAAGAATTGTTAGTTTTGAGGGTGTACCGATTGAAAACACCCTTACCTTTGCTCTTTACTTTCTGCTCCACTTTTATGGCAAGTTGTATGGCATCATCCATTGAATGTATTGGTTGCAACTCCACAATGTCTTCGATTTCTTTATTTAAGCCTCTTAAAAACCTGGCTATAATTTGTTCTTCACGTTCATTAAGATCACATTGAATTCTAAGAGTTTTAAACTCAGTTAAATAATCTTCCACTGAAAGGTTAGCTTGTTTTAGTGATTGAAGTTGTAGAAAGAGCTCTTGCTTATAGCTCTTCCCTCTATTTCATGATCATTATCCTCCATTAAACTCTTCAAAAATCAGCCATAAATTCCCCAGGTTTTATCATGAAATCGATAAACTCTCATCCGACTCTTCTGGAGTTTAGATCAGCCATAAATTCCCCAGCCGTAAAATCAGCCATCTCTGGAGTTTAGATCATGCAAACCATATTCTTCATCATCCGACTCTTCAGACTTAAACTCTCGAGATCTTCTCAAGCCGTGATTCGTCCTTCTCCTTGGTGGTTTGTTCGGAGTAGTCCTCAAAGAAGGAGAAATGTGCTCCAAATTTTGTAACACCGTATCAAATATTTTATTGAGCTCATGAATTTGTCCTTCAAGGCTGGTTTGAGGAAGATTTGGATTAGGATGTGGATAAGATGGACTAACTGGGCGGCTAGGATCAATCGAATCCCGGTTTGGTTTGTAATGGGAACCACTCCTTGTGGTCATCCTTCAAACTTAAAATCACACAAAATCAGAGGCAAAGAGGAAGGTGGGGAGGGGTTTATGGCTCTGATACCAAATGACACAGAATGGAGGGGGGTTAGGTGGGAGAATCGGGTTAGGTTATATGGAAAAGGATAATCCGATAATTCCAGAATCGGGACTAGAATTCGGACAGCAATAACTCAACGATAAGATCGAGTTTCAAGCTGAAATTTTGAGTGGAACTCTGAAAAGAAGATTTGTGATAGCCCTCCAAAAATGAAGGAAATCACGTGGATGGATCGGTCGAAATGTAATGGAACAGTAACAATGCTCAGAGGTGGCCGGAAATTGACAACCGGTGGAAGAAATGAAATATCAAACAAAATCAACGATGGAAAAAGGAGCTTATAAACTTCAAGCTCACCCTATGACCTTGAGGAAGGCTGGAGACTTTGAAGCAAAAAGAGAACCCCAGCTCGGAGGAAGGAACCCTTACAATCACTCAAGAAAAAGCTACTAAAATTCAAATTCCAAATTGCCCTTACAATCACGCAATGATGGATGTTTTATCTACTGAGAAGAGGGGAAAATCGAGGGAAAATTAAGGGCCAAACGCATGCAACTTGCATGCTAGAAATTAAAATAAAGGAGGGAAAATTGGAGCAATGAGATTGCTATAATGTAAAGCCATGTGATCTTGAATCTGATGAGCCAATTTTCCCTTCTTCCTTGGGCCAAAATACCCTTCTCTTACCCAAAAATTCCTCATGAAAAAATCCCATGCAACCATGCAAAAATAAACAAAATAAAACCTAGCCAAGAAACCCTCTCAGGTTCTCCAAATATCCAACATAAAATTCACGTAAAAATTAAGCTAAAAATGAAATAAATTCCCTTCAATCCATGGAAATGCTTGTTAGTTGAGTCGTGGAACCCTTGATCACTTTTTTATGGGACTCCAACTCTCCATGCAACGTGATACTTCAATCGGATTCGGGTTCGGGCTTGATTCCGGAGCTCTCAGTTTTTGGTTGAAAATTTGCCGTTTCTCCATGCCAAATTATGATGTGTTTTGGCCTTGTTTTATCCTCCAACGTTGACTTAGAAATGTATAATTCTTCAATTCATTTTCCTGCAAAATTAACAAACATATTAGAAAAATTTCGAGCTCAGGCTCGGGTCATTGCTCTGCTTGGCATGCCAATCTGTGTCATGTCACAAACTTTAGCTCATTTCATGTCTAATTTCGTGCACATGGAATGACATGGGTAAGACATGGGTTTTATGGGTTTCTTATGGGTTTTTATTTTCTTTAGCAGCCAACTCTCTCCCTTCACGTTGAGGGAGTTTATTCTCCTTCATGTGATGTTACTTAGTTGCTAACAAGTTGCTAGAATTTAGTTTTCTTTTTTTATTTTCAAGTTGAATGAAGTCACTATATTTGGGTTGATTCATTCAACTAAATGTGGCTATAATTTCAGCCTACTTAGAGTCTATAAATACCTCACTTGAGGGTGATTGTAATCAGCTTTGTGATACTGAAAATTAGAGTGAATTGGCATTTCTCTGGAATTCATTTCCTAAGCTCCCTTCTGATTGACCTCTGGTGAGTCATATCCGGCCGTCCGAGAAGAACCCAATTCAGCTTACTTCTGAGCTAGTGAGTTGAGTTTTTCTTGCTGCTTTCCATCATCCGTGCAAGGAAGAAAGGATAGTTTCAAGTTTCATTTAGCTCTTCCCTCCGTTTCGTGATTATTATCCTCCACCAAACTCTCCGAAAATCAGCCATAAATTCCCCATCCCCACACACATTCCAACCTCTATAAAATCAGCCAACCTTCACCAAAACCATGCTTTCCTTTTCAATTTCGTGTCATTTGGTGTCAGAGCCTAAAATCTCTTCACACACTTCCATTTCTACTTTAATTATCTAATTTTCGTGTAATTAAGTGATGAATACTAGAAGTGGAGCTTCACACCACAATAACCAGGAATCATTGCTCCAAAATGCACCCCCTGCCACC
>QAOC01025998.1:54363-119010 GCA_003255005.1 Begonia fuchsioides | reverse complement strand
TCTTCCCATGTGGAAATAGGTCTTTCATCATGCCTTCTCCGAGTTCTCACTAGTTGATCCCACCATGTACTTGCATAGTCCATGAATTCCATTGAAGCCAACTTGATTTTCTTTTCTTCGGTATAGTTGTGACAATCATATATATGATCTACTTTTCTTATCCATTCCAAATATGATTCAGGATCACTTTTATCATGAAAAGAAGGAATCGTCATCTTGATGTTGCTTAGGTTGCCATCTTCTAGGTTTTTTCTTGGATACCGCTCCTTTTTGTAACTGTTGCTCTCATTCTCGGACTCAACTTCTTGCTCTATTTCTTGAATATTTCCTCTTGTAAGGCTACTAGTTTGAGCCTCTAACATATTCAATCTCATTTCAATTTTTTTGATCTGTCCTTGCATGGCTTTGGCGTATGCCTCTAGATCAACAATAATTCGACTTTTATCCATACTCATTTCTCAATATAAGAAACAAAAGAAACTGTTAGCGAATAAATAAGAAAATAAACGGACCTCACTCACTCCCTCACGTGTGGACACTCAATCAATGTCACTCACACTCGTATTTCTCTCAATTAATGGCTTTTATAAAATAGTCTCACACTCTTGCCTTTTTCTTCTCAATTTTCTCTTTTAGTTCTTTATGTAAGAACCCAATTCAGGAGAAATATTCAGCAAATAAAAACAATCAAGATCAAACTTTTGAGCCAAAAATTCAAACTTCCAAGATCGTCAAAGTCAAACTATTTTGAAAGAAATAATGCGATCCAAGGAAAACGTATGTATAATGATGATTGATGATAACGAAGTATGGCTCTAATGATGTAAGAGCAATAAAGACAATGAATAACTTTGCAGTCACCAAAATCAAAAGAAATAACTTTAAAACAAATGATGACGACAAATACTAAGCACTATTTGAAGTAACAAGATTTTTTTTTGTAACGGTAGCAGCAAAGAAAATAAGCAAAAATCGTTCCTTTTTTTCACTTTTTTTTTTCGCTTGTGCTTTTTCCCCTTTTTTTGCACAATGATTTTTTTTTTTCACGTTTTGTTTTAACACGGTTTTTTTTTTACTTTTTTTTATAAGAAGATGGAAAGATAGGAAATATGGAAGAATAAGAAAACTTAATCAAAGATAGAAACTTGAATAAAGGAACCAAAGCACTGATAGCAAATGATGAGAACCACGGGTATATCAAACCCGAGGCCCTTCAACAATGCAAAAAAAGATACCTGGATCGCCTTTGAATCAAGTACGAGGAACTTGACCCCAATCGAACCTTGCCGACGGAACCTAAGTTATCAAACAAGGAGCTTGACCTAGACCAAACTTGTCGGTAAGAACCAAAGCTATCAAATTTGATCTATCAAGAATTAACTTGATGAAGATCTAGTTCTTCGCAAAGAACCAAAGCGAAAATCTCTCCAAAGCACTCAAGGTGAATTAGTCATAAAAGTTGTGTCTTTCACAATAACTTAGATGCCTTTAAATAGGCTACATAAACCCTAACTAAAATAGAAAATAAAAAGATATTAGGAAACTAAAATATCTTTAGGAAGATGTTTCTCAAATCTGTTAAGATTTTCTCCCATAAAAGATTTACTTGTTGATAAAGTTATCTTGTAGTGGGCTTGAGCTCTTGGGCTTGTGTCCTTGTCAATCTTGTATGATGTCAATATCTTCTTCAACACTTAACATATTCAACATTTTGTTTTGATGTTGAATAGATTCTTTCATTTCAATTTCCTCCACTAAACAACATAGCGCTTCATGCATTTTCTTGGTTCTTGACCTCGTCATTGGGCCTCCAATTCCTTGCAATTGATCTTTCTCTTTGGGATTGATTTGTGTCATCACTTTATCCGCATCAATGAGTATAGCTTTGTTCAAGATGGTAAGACAATTATTCTCAAGCCACTTAAATCGTGGGAAGCTAGTGAAGATCAAGAGAAAATTATAAGAGATTTCAAAATGAGAGAGAAGCCAATATGTGAGCAAGAGATTGAAAAAAGTGAGATGAGAGAAAATAGAGCGTGAGAAAAAAACAGAAGAGAGTGGAAAAAAGAGCAAAGAGAGAAAACAAGAGGAGGGTGGGAAAATTAGTGGAATAGAGAGAAAAAGTGAGGTGAAAAGTGTGATGTTAGCAAGACAACAAGTACTTGTACTCTTGTACAAGGATATTTATCTTTCTACTAACGAGCTAACCCCTTTGTTTCCAAGTGTTGTTTCTACTCTTTTAAAGGAATTTGAAGATGTGTTTCCCAAAGAAGTTCCAAGTGGGTTACCTTCTTTGAGAGGAATCGAACACCAAATTGATTTTATGTCTAGAGTTTCAATACCCAACAGACCGGCCTACCGAGCTAATCCTGAAGAGACGAAAGAAATCCAAAAACAAGTTGACGAGCTAGTAGAGAAGGGTTACGTGAGAGAGATTCTTAGTCCATGCTCGGTTCCTGTGATTATAGTTCCAAAGAAAGATGAGAATTGATGAATGTGTGTGGATTGTCGAGCTATCAACAAGATGATGATAAAGTATCGACATCCTATTCCAAGGTTAGATCTTGATGAATTGCATGTTGTCGAGCTATCAACAAGATCATGATAAAGTATCGACATCCTATTCCAAGGTTAGATCTTGATGAATTGCATGGTTCATGTTTATTTTCAAAAATAGATTTAAAGAAAGGATACTACCATATACGGATGAAAGAAGGGGATGAATGGAAAACCGCTTCTAAAACTAAGCATGGTCTCTATGAGTGGTTGCCGTTTGGATTATCTAATGCACCAAGTACTTTTATGAGATTAATGAATCATGTGCTAAGAGCTTTTATCGGAAAATTTGTTGTTATATAGCAAAACCTTAGTTGCACATGTTGAACATTTAAATTTGGTTTTTATTGCTTTACGAGAAAATCAACTTCATGCTAACTTGAAGAAGTTCACTTTTGCATGGATTCAGTAGTTTTTCTTGGTTTTGTTGTAGGATCAAAAGGAATTTCGATGGATCAAGAGAAGGTAAAAGCGATTCAAGAGTGGACGAGACCAAAGAATGCAAGTGAGGTTAGAAGTTTTCATGGATTGGAAAGTTTTTATAGAAGGTTTGTTCAAGATTTTAGTAGGATAGCAGCACCATTGAATGATCTTGTTAAAAAGTATGCTGAATTTAAATTGACAAAAGTTCATGAACACGTTTTCAACCTTCTAAAAGATAAACTTACTAGTGCAGCATTACTTGTGTTACATAATTTGATAAAGTATTTGAAATTGAATGTGATGCATCGGGAAAAGGTATTGGTGGTGTTTTAAGGCAGGATTCCAAGCCAATCGCTTACTTTAGTGAAAAACTTAATGGAGCTACTTTAAATTATCCAACATATGACAATGAGTTATTTGCTTTAGTGAGAACTCTACAAACATGACAACATTATTTGTGGCCTTTCATTATTCATTCTGACCATGAAAGTTTGAAGCATTTGAAGTCACAAGGAAAGTTACATAAAAGGCACGCAAAGTGGATGGAGTTCATTGAAACATTTCTATATGTTATAAAATACAAGAAAGGTAAAGAAAACATTGTTGTCGTTGCATTATCTCGAAGGTACATACTTCTAACGTCCTTACAATCTAAATTGCTTGGATTTGAATTTTTTAAAGAATTATATGAAGTAGATTTGGATTTTGGTGAAATTTGGAAATTGTGCGAAAAGATTGCATATTTAGATTATTATAGACACAATGGTTATTTGTTTAAAAAAGACAAACTTTGTGTTCCTAAATGTTCATTGAGAAAACTATTTGTTAGAGAAATTCATGCGGGTGGATTAATGAGACATTTTAGAGTGAACAAAACCTTAACTGTTTTATGTGAGCACTTTTATTGGCCAAAAATGAGACATGATGTGCAAGTAATTTGTGATAAATGTATCGAGTGTAGGAAAGGTAAATCAAAAATCAAACCGCATGGAAAGTATATTCCTCTTCTAGTTCTTAGTCAACCTTGGATTGATATTTCAATGGATTTTGTTATTGGTTTGCCAAAACACAAAGTGGAAAGGATAGTATTTTCGTAGTTGTTGATAGGTTGCGGATTTATTCTTTAAAAAGATTATGCGGTTGCATGGCTTACCAAAAACTATTGTTAGTGATCGAGATGTTAAATTTTTATGTCACTTTTAGAGAACTTTGTGGAATAAGTTAGGCACTAAACTTTTGTTTTCAACTGTAGGACACCCACAAACGGATGGACAAACTAAGGTAATATAACACTATCTACTTTGTTAAGAGCAATTATTTCTAAAAATTTAAAACAATGAGAGAAGTGTCTACCACATGTTGAATTTGCATATAATAGAGTTATTCATTCAACTACATCTTATTCACCATTTGAAATAGTGTATGGTTTTACCCTTGCCTACTAATGAGTTTGTTAATTTTGATGGAAATAAAAAGGCAGAATTCGTTAGGGATTTGCATACAAAGGTCAAGGAGAATATAGAAAAAAAAATGAGCATTATACGCAGCAAGCAAACAAAAGCCGCACAAAAGTTGTATTCGAGCCAGGAGATTGGGTTTGGATTCACCTAAGGAAAGAAAGATTTGCAAATAAAAGGAAAAATAAGTTACATCCTCGAGGAGATGGTCCTTTTCAAGTATTTGAGCAAATCAATGACAATGCCTACAAAATTGATTTGCCAAGTGAATATGGTAGTGTAAGTGTCACTTTCAATGCTAGTGACTTATCTTTGTATGATGCAGAAGATTCGAGGTCGAATCTTTTCGAGGAAGGAGGGAATGATGCGGATAAAGTGATGACACAAATCAATCCCAAAGAGAAAGACCAATTGCAAGGAATTGGAGGCCAATGACATTGTCAAGAACCAAGAAAATGCATGAAGCGCTATGTTGTTTAGTGGAGGAAATTGAAATGAAAGAATCTATTCAACATCAAAATAAAATGTTGAATATGTTAAGTGTTGAAGAAGATATTGACATCATACAACATGGACAAGGACACAACCCCAAGAGCCCAAGCCTAATACAAGATATCGAAGGTACAAAGGAAATAGGAAAGTGCATGCAACTTTCCTTAGATCATTCATTTACTTGACTAACAAGAATATATGGGCGGATTCGACAACCTTCCCAAAGTTATTTCAAAAAGTTTTCTTCACCAAAGTTGTAGTTGCCTGTAAAAGCTTTTTGGAATGGACTGCATCATAAAAATCGGATGTCTTTTGGCTTGCAAAATATGCAATTTACCAAAGATTTGGCAGAATCAAGAATCTTAACAGATTTGAGAATAATCCTCACAAAAGGTATTTTAGTTTTCTAATATCTTTCTATTTCCTATTTTAGTTAGGGTTTATGTAGCCTATTCAAAGGCATTCAAGTTATTGTAAAAGACAACTTTTATGATTAATTCACCTTGAGTGTTTTGGAGAGATTTTCTCTTTGGTTCTTTACAAAAAACTCGATCTTCATCAAATTAATTCTTGATAGATCAAATTTGATAGCTTTGGTTCTTACCGACAAGTTTGGTCTGGGTCAAGCTCCTTATTTGATAACTTAAGTTCCGTCAACAAGGTTCGATTGAGGTCAAGTTCCTCGTACTTGATTCAAAGGCGATCCATGTATCTTTTTCCGCATTGTTGAAGGGTCTCAGGTTTGATATACCCGTGATTCTAAGTAAAATAAGAAATAAAAATATATTGAAAAACTAAAATGTCTTTGGAAAGATTTTCAATATATTCTTTCATTTGGATTTCCTTCACTAGACCACATAGCGCTTCATGCATTTTCTTGATTCTTGACCTTATCATTAGGACTCTTATTTCTTGCAATTGGTCTTTGTTATTGGGATCAGTATGTGTCATCGCTTGATTCGCATCATGGCACTTACATTACTATATTCATTAGGTAAATCAATTTTATAGGCATTGTCACTTGATTTGCTCCAACACTTGAATATGACAATCTCCTCGAAGTTGCAACTTATTTTTCCTTCTACTTGCAAATCTTTCTTTTCTTAGGTAAATTCAAACCAAATCTCATGACTCGAATACAACTTTAGTTTGGCTTTTGTTTGCTTGCCGTGCATATTGATCATTTTTCTTTTATGTATTCTCCCTAACCTTTGTATGCAAATCCTTAACAAATTCTGCCTTTTTAATAGTTTTTGGTAAGTCATGCAACCGCACAATCTCTTTAAAGAATAAATCTTTATTTGTACTTTATAACAAATGGAAAATGTTTCATTGAACTCCATCCACATTGCGTGCTTTTCTGTAATTTTTCTTGTGACTTTAAATGCTCCAAACTTTTATGGTTGGAATGAATAATGAATTATTTTGGCCAGAAATACTGTTGCCATGTTTGTAGAGTCCTCACTAAAAGCATACAACTCCTTGTCATATGTTGGATTATTTAAAGCAGCTCCATTAAGTTTTCAACTAAAGTAAGCAATTAGCTTGGAATCTTGCATCAAAACACCACAAATACCTTTTCCCAACGCATCACATTCAATTTCAAATATGTTACCAAAATTAGGTAACACAAGTAACGGTGTACTAGTAAGCTTGTCTTTGTTGAAAGTTTTTTCATGTACTTCAGTCCTTTTAAATTCAACATGCTTTTTAACAAGATCATTCAACGGTGCCGCAATAGTACTAAATTTTGAACAAACCTTATATAAAAACTTGCTAATCCATGAAAACTCCTAACGTCACTTGCATTCTTTGTCTCTTGACTACTCTCAAATCACCTTAACCTTATCTTGATTCATCGAAGTTCTTCAAAACTTAACTTGATACATGTTGCCATTACATCGCACAAAGGGGAAATGGATCATTCCCTTAACTTGATAACTTGATGACTTGATAGAGAGTTAGCACCTACGGGGTCCTCTCATAATATAATAGCTTAATAGAGAGTTAGCACCTACGGGGTTCTCTCATAATATAATAGCTTGATAGAGAGTTAGCACCTACGGGGTCCTCTTCATCACTTGATAATTGATCACTTGATACTTGATAACTTGATCTTCATGCGATGAATGGTGACATTTTGAATGCATGCTTGATAATCATTTTTCTTGAAATATGATGCATGAATGAGATGACATGAAAAACTTGACAACTTGACTTAATTCATGCATTCTTGATAACTTAAGAAATCATGCTTTGATTAACAACTTAACATAAATCACACATAAACACATACGTCTCCCAAATGCACTTAAACTTTATTTCTTAACATACTTTTCATGCTTTACATTTTTAGGCGTTACTTATAGCATACACATCACTATTTCATGATTAATAACTTAGCATTTTAACATTTCTCAAAATCACACATAAACACATACGTCTCCCAAATGAACTTAAACTTTATTTCTTAACATATTTTTCATGCTTTACGTATTTAGGCATTACTTATAGCATACGCATCACTATTTCATGCTTAATAACTTAACATTTTAACATTTGTCAATCATTCAATCACATCAAACTCTTTGTGATGTAGGCCCCGAAGGGCAAAACACATGCAATGAGTTGTTTCCTCGATTCTAAGCTGAATTCCTATTCAATTTCCTTTAATTTATTTGACTTGTCTTCAAGAACACCTTCAAAATAACAATTAACTAAAATAAGTACCTAGTATTTTATTTGTCCACAACTCTTTCTATACTTATTCAAATTGCATGTATTTAGTATCAATCTCTTCCTTATTCTGTCTACTTTATTTGATATTCAGAAGTCATGGCCGAATTTGTAGCCAACAACCCATTAAAACATAAGTTTTTCAAATTAGTCAGTTTCGTCTTATATTTTTTTAAACATTAAGTTTTTACTTAAAATCTCTTGCATGCACGTCTATTTAACAATAATTCTACCATCTTGCTCTCAAATTTCATAAATTGAGCATAATAGCAGTAGAAATATGTACATAGACTTCAACTTTCATAGCTCAAACTTCCAAGACACATCTCAAGCTTCCGAGATACGACTTTGCACTAATTTGAGTATCCAACTCAAAAACTCACTATCAAACACTCATAAACCTTACAAAATCTCACTTGGAGGTTGAGAGAACTCACGAGAGGGAAGATGGAGGTCGGGAAAATGGGTTAGCATGTAATGACCAGAATTTAACTATTTATCTTTACAGCCACTTACAAATTTCATAACTTCTTTTCTACATATCTCATTACAATACTTAAAGTGGCTATCTCTTTATTAGGATGTATGTTACATTTTGTGAGAATACATAAACTCCAATAAACCAACAGAACATTCCCAGACCAATGCAACTGTAAAACAGGGCAGAAGAACATTTTTGGATTACTATTGTTGTTCAAAGAGTGATTTCCAAATTAGATAACTTAATCGATTGGTATTATCTTTGTTTACTTATCTGCTATAACTTTTTAGAAGGCAACAAACTTAGGAAACTATCACAACAATTCGGAATTTCCAAAACTCTAGAACCTGTTCAGATTCTCGTTTTTTTCGAATAACTTTGCATAAGATTCAAAACAATACACAATTCCAAATCTTATTCTGCTTCGAATTGAAATTACATCTTCTAGGGCTAAAGTAAATACCTTAGGATGTGTAGAATTTTGATAGAACCCTTTTCCTTGCTGGGTTTCTCTTCTTCTTTACCGATTACTAGAGATAGTGAACAAAACACTCATTTGTTTTGCACAAGTGCTGCCAATTCTTCCAATTCACCCCTTGAGCTCTTGAATGAGAGAAAACCAGAGGAGAAGAAGAGGGTTTTGTGGTCTCCTTATCAGATAAAGCTCTCTTTAATAATAAACAAAAGAGAGAGAAAGAAAGTGGTGGTGTGAAGCTTAAAAAGCATGAGGTGTCAAGCATGATGTGTCAAACATGAGGTGTCAAGCATGAGGTGTCATTTTCTATTAATTCCTAATTTATGTAACTTTTATCTTATTTTTTCAATTAAACTTTGACACTTCATAAGCAAATCCAAATCACCTTTCATAAGTTCAAATCGATTAGCGATTTTTCATAACTTTCAAACAACACTCATTAACATAATGCATCACATTAAACAAACTTTACACCTAATTATCCTATAAACTTATACATAAAATGAAGGTTGTTACATAGCATTTGGGAGAAATGGATTTTGAACTAATTTGAGGCGTAGAAGAGGAAGAGTTTTCAGATATCATCAAGGAGCGATCGACACATTTAAACCAGGTGTCGACTAGTTCTACACAAGGTGTCAATCTACCACTGTTTATAGATCGATCTCTATAGCTTGAAAAGTCAAGGTGTCGACTGGTTGTGTCAAAGTGTCGACCGGTTTTCAAACTCAAGAGTTTTAAGGTGTCGACCGGCAATCAAGGTGTCGACCAATAGTTAAAACTTTCCTAACTTTTGTTCTAAAACTTAGATTTCTATGATTCAAAAGCCATTCTTTTCCATATTGAGTTTTGTTTATGATGTGCCACTGTTGGCACAAATTGAAGAGGACCCTAGAAGAATCATCACAAGGAGCCAGACTCGCAAATTGACTAACTTGTTTGTTCGTTTTGTAGGTAAATATTCGGAGAATGTAGGTGATGAAGAAGCTACCCTGAAGGACGAGGAATTGCCATACCATTTGATTACTTGGCAGCAAGATAATTGGTCCAGCCAAGCCATCGGAATATCGAGCACAATGGTCGAACTAATCCTCCCTTGATCAACAACTCACACGTTTTTTTGTTGTCCACCATGTTTTAAGACAAAGCATGAGGTGGAGAGCTACTTCTGGGTCCCACAATCTCTTTTGCAGCCACTATTTTAGTGTTACCAAGTTACCTCCTTTTTTTAGCCAATCAGATGGAAGTTTGCAAGTCTCCTTTTGTTCCCTTCTACCCAATCCGTTTTTCACATTAAAGTTCAGTCATCCCTTGATAAGCTTCAGCCTTTTATCACCTTTTTCCTCATCCAATCAGATTTCAACAAAATCCCTGCAAGCCCACCATCTTTGCAGCCATTTAGTGAAAGGCTTACATCCCTCTTATCACCTCCAACTCTTCCAATCACGTGTGAGCATGCAACCTGCCAGCCCACAATGGGAGGAAACCATCTATGAGCATTCACACTACTTTTTCATCTGAAAAGTACTTTGCAGCATACTTTTTGTTAACATGTTTTAACTAGAATTGAAGCAAAAAACGTGATGGCTGTAATTCAAAGGCTATATAAGCCTTCCTTAGCTCATTTTGTAAGGGGTTGTTGAACATATAATATGGAGAGCATTTGCTGCTTTTAGTTTGTTGAGGAATCCTCCAAACAGCCTTGCAATTTACCCGGTGAGTAATATCCGTGTGTTTGTAAGTTTTATTATCTTGTTGCTAGTTGTGAAATTAGTAACTTGCTGCAATCTTCCCCACTTCGTGCATGAGGGATACAAGTGTAAGATTGTAGAGTTTGTTCTTCGTTTCGACAATTCAACACCGTTCGTGTTGTGTCGTACTATACCGTTGACACATCAGTTTAACTTTGTAAAAGACATAAACTTTAAATTCAGAGCGTAAAGGTATCAAAAGTTCATATTTCCTTACCTTGTATTCGGTTGTTTTCTCGCACTTAAGTTGTTTTGAATGACGCCTAAAACTTTTGTACGACTTATGAAAATTGTCTCCTCTGATGCCCAATACGTTCTTTCGAATGACATGTAAAACTTTCATTTGATGCACAGAAGTTTCTCGTCTAATTCTCGATACGTTCTTTTGGCTCCTAAGCCTACGAGGATCTAGTATTTGGCGACTTTACGGCACTTGCGTCATCCTGAACGACGTAATAAGTTTTTGTACGATGTATGTAAATATCTTGTGTGATGGCTGACATGTTCTTTCAGCCAATTAACCTACCAAGGGCTTTGTATCCAGTGGGTGTCTTGCACTCTAGTTGCTTCAAACGACGTCTAAAATTGTCGTACAATGTAGGAAAATATCTCGTGTGATGCTTGATATATTCTTTTGGCCTCTAAACCTCTTGGAGGCAGTGTATTTAATGCCTTTGTCATAATTATTGGTACAACAGACGGGTGAAACTTTCGTACAATCAACCAAAACATCTGGTGTGATGTCTGACATGTCCTTTTGGCCCTTAAGTCTAGCGGGGGCCTTGTATTGGTTTGCTTTGTGGCTATTTAATCGTTTTCAACACGGTGAAACATTTGTATGATGTACGAAAAAATATTTTGTAATGTCTGACATGTTCTTCTTGTCCCTAAACCTACCGATAGCCTTGTATTTGGTTGCTTTATTGCACTTTAGACGTTTCAAAATGTTTTGTGAAATTATTGTACAATGTACAAAAATGTGTTGTGTGATGTCTGAGATGTTCTTTTGGCCTCTAAACCTCTTAGCATACTTGTATTTGGTATCTTTGTCCTACTTTTATAATTTTTAGGGACATCTGAAACATTCATACAATGTACCAAAAGGTCTCGTGTGATTCCTTACAAATTTTTTTGGCATATAAACCAAGGGCCATGTATTCCGTTGCTTTATCGCACTTCGAATGTTTTGAACAATGCGTGAAAAGTTCGTACAATGTATGAAAATGATTTGTGTATGCTTGATGTGTTCTTTTGGCCCCTAAACTTACCATTTGCTAAACCTTAGTTGATTTGAATGACATGCGAAACTTTCATTTGATGTACAAAAGTTTCTCGTCTAATGCTCGATACGTTCTTTTGGCACCTAAACCTACGAGGGCCTAGTATTTGGTGACTTTACAGCACTTGTGATGTGATTCCAGCGGCCTACAAAAACAAGCCCAAGAGCCAAAGCCTAATACAAGATATTGAAGGTCAAGCACCATCGCACAACAACCGACACCATCTCGGACCCCTCGACACACGGTCTCGATCCCCAAGTTTTAGTTAACTTAGTTGCTATTTTTGCAGGTAACTTGGGTATTGAGAAGCCCTCGGAGAAAGATAAAGCGCAGCCAAAGTACTTGTTCGAGTGGAGGCTCAAGGATCACGGCGCGAGCGAGTTCACTGACGAGACAGCGCGCCCATCATCGAGACAGCGCGACCAGTACACGCGCCCACCAGCGAGACAGCGCGCCCAGTTCACGCCTTTACCATCGAGACAGCGCGCCCAACTCGCACAATCGAGACAGCGCGCCCAGCTCGCACCTTTATCATCGAGACAGCGCACCAAGCGCACACCCTGACCATCAAGACAGCACGCCCAGCGCGCGCCCCTAATATCGAAACAGCGCGCCCAGCGTGCGAGTCAACTATTGAGACTGCACGGCCACCCGCGTTCAACCTTGCGCGCACAGCATGCTTCGCGCGCACGTTCACTTCGGCTACAACGGTGTGCCGCGACACACTTCGCAAGATCAGAGTCGCCCGCGCGCGCACAACTTACCATCACTTCGGCAGCAACGGCGTACGCCCGGACACACTCCGCAAGATCAGCGTCGCCCGCGCGCGTGCAACTTAGCATCACGGCAGAGACCGCGCGCACCCCAGCATCATTGTGCGGCCACAAGACAGCGCCCAACAAGCCCACGATCGCAACCGAGGACATGTCCGAGGCTGCCAAGCCCACCCGATAAGCCCATCGGCCTTTTCTATATTTTTTGAGTTTTTCTAAGTCTTAGAATAAGAGAAGGAACCCTAAAGGGCCAGCCGCCTTTCATATAGGGAACGACCCCCATGGGCCCTCGGCTTTCCTTATAGGGTCCCTTCCGCACTCTATATAATGTGCCCCTCCCCTCCTTCTTTTCGCTGTGAAGTTTATCAAATAAGAGAGCCTTGTGCCTTACTTGATAGCCATCCTCCGATCCTTCTTCTCCGGTGAGTCACATCCGGCCAAGGAGCATCACCCCTCGTCGAGTGCCCGGTGAGTCATATCCGAGCACCCTCTCGAGGTCTACCGAGCTTAGCCACTCCGCCGGCCGAGTGTCTAAGTTGCCTCGCCATCCACCACCGCCAACCTTCCGAGCCACGCCCGCCTCCTTCCCAAGCGGTATTCCCCCTTCTCTATTTTCTGTCCCGTTGCACCGCACTAGTTTGCCGAGACAACACTTGTCCGGCCACTCGAGAGCGTGCCTTGCTAGTCAAAACTCCGTCTATCTTCTTGATAGCGCGGACTTGACCATCGAGCATACATTTTTCCACGCTAAGTGGAACATTACTTGATCCGCATCGTGCTAAGCTTTCGTTTGCACATCAGGCCAAATATACAATTTACAGAAATAGATGTGCCCTGCACAATTCCGAAAATTCTTTCTTTTATTCAATTATTTAGTTAAGTTTCCTAATTACTTTCTATTTCCTAATTTACTTGTTGTTAGTTTAGAAAGTGTGTAGTCTAGTTAAAGACATCCAAGCTATTGTAATAAGAGACAACTTTTATGATTAATTCACCTTGAGTGTTTTGGAGAGATTTTCTCTTTGGTTCTTTGCGAAGAACTTGATCTTCATCAAGTTAATTCTTGATGGATCAAATTTGATAGCTTTGGTTCTTACCGACAAGTTCGGTCTGGGTCAAGCTCCTTGTTTGATAACTTAGGTTCCGTCGGCAAGGTTCGATTGGGGTCAAGTTCCTCGTACTTGATTTCAAAGGCGATCCAAGTATCTTTTTCCGCATTGTTGAAGGGTCTCGGATTTGATAGACCCGTAGTTCTCATCAACTTCCGTCGTCCAGAACGACGTAATAAATTTTTGTATGATGTACGTAAATATCTTGCATGATGCCTGACATGTTCTTTCAGCCAATCAACCTACCAAGGGCTTTGCATTCAGTAGTTTTCTTGCACTTTAGTTGCTTCAAACGACTTCTAAATTGTCGCCCAAAGTAGGAAAATGTATCGTGTGATGCCCGACACGTTCTTTTGGCCTCTAAACCTCCCACGAGACTTGTATTTGGTTGGTTTGTTGTACTTTTTTTTAGCAACGCATGAAACTTTTGTACTACGAACCAAAATGTTGTTGTGTCGCAATGTTGTTGTTTCCTACTATGCATGAAACTTTCATACGATGTACGAAGACATCTTGTGTGATGAAACTTTCAGCCTCAAAACCTATTTTGGGCTTTTTGTTGGATCGCTTTGTGGAAGTTCAGTCATTTTAAACGTTGCCTGAAACTTTTGTACGACATAGGCGACCTTTTGAGTGATGCCCAGAACATTCTTTTTGCCTGTAAACATATCGGGAGTCTTGTATTCGGTTGCTTGTCATACTTTTTTCAAGCAAATCCTAAAACTTTCATACAACATTGAAAACTCATGTGATGTCAGGCACCTTGTTATGACTCCTAAACCTACCATCGACCTTGTATTTGGTTGCTTTCACAATTTATTTGATTCGAATGATGTGTTAAACTTTTTTATGATGTACGAACATCAGATGTGATACCTAACACATTCTTTAGGCCACTAAACTTATTATGATGTGGTACTTGCATCGTTTTGAGCAACGGGTGAAATTTTTGTGCGATGTACGAAATGTCTTATTAATGCCCAACACATTTTTTTGGTCCTCGAAACCTGTTGAGGCCTTGTGTTCATTGCTTTGTTGCACTTTAGTTGCTCTCAAGGACAAGTGAAACAATCATAGGACGTATCAAAACATCTCGTGTTATACACGACACTTAGTTGTGGCCCTCAAACCTACCGGTGGACTTGTATTCAGTCATTTTATGGCACTTTAGTCATTTTGCACGATGGGTGAAACTTTCGTACGACGAACAAAAACATCTTGAGTGATGCCCAACACGTTCTTTTGGCAACTAAACCTACTGGGGGTCTTGTATTTGGTCATTTTGTGGCACTTTTGTTATTTTGAACTGAAACTTTGGTACAACGTACAAAACTATCTTGTGTGATGCCATACACGATCTTTTGGCCCTTAAACTTACTGATGGCCTTGTAGTCGATTGTTTTGTCGCACTTTAGCTATTTTGAGTGACATGTGAAACTTTCATATGACATACAAAAATGTCTCGTTTGATGCCCAAAACGTTCTTTTGGTACGTAAACCTATGTGCCCCTGGGATGTCTGAAACATTTTTTCAGCTCATAAACGTACAAGGTGCCTTGTATTCAGTTGTTTTCTCATGCTTTACTTGCTTCAAACGACATGTGAATTTATTGTATGATGTATGAAAATGTCTCATGTGATGCCCAACATGTTATTTTGGCCTCTAAACCTCCAAGGTGCTTGTATTCGGTTGCTTTGTCATGCTTTTTTTTTTCAAATGGCCAACACATTCGTTTGGACACAAAACCTATGTGATTTTTTGTTTGGTTTGCGTAAACTTTTGTACAAAGAACGAAACGTCTTGTGCGATATTTGATACGTTCTTTTTGGCTCCAAATTATATTAGGGGTCTTTTATTTGGTTGCTGTGTTGCCATAAGAAAATGTCTCGTGTGATGTCCGACATGTTGTCTTGCGATGCCCTTAAATGTCTTGTGTTGCACTTTAATCATTTTGTTAACGCTTGAAATGTTAAATGATGTTGGAAAATGTCTCCTGTGACGCCCGATATGTTTTTTGGCCCCTAAAACTACTAGAAGCCTTGTATACGGTTGCTCTGTTTTACTTAACTCATTTTGAAAAACATGAAAAACGTTTGTACAACGTACGCAAACATCTTGTGTGATGCCTGACATGATGTTTTGGCCCAGAAAACAACCCAGAGCATTGTATTCGTGTGCTTTCTTGCAGTTTAGTTGCTTCAAACAACATATGCAATTATGTACAACGTAAAAAAATGTCTTGTGAAATGCCCAACACATTCTTTTGGCCTTGAACCTCTAGGGAGCTTTGTATTCGGTTGCTTTGTCATACTTCTTTTTTGTTTCGAGGATGTGTAAAACTTTTGGACAACATATGAAAAAACCTCGCGTGATGTTGAACATGTTCGTTTGGCCCCAGAAAACTATTGAGGGCCTTGTATTTGATTGCTTTGTCGCAAATATTTGTTTCGAATGATGCATGAAACTTTTTATGTGACGTAGGAAAACGTCTCGTATGATGCTCGACACGCTCTTGTGTGATGCCCCTAAACGTCTCGTATTGCACTTAGTCATTTAGAACAATGCATGGAATTTTCATATGATGTAGAAAAATTTCTTGTGTGATGCCTGCAAGTGCTTTCGGCCCTTAATTGTCCCAGGGCCTAGTATTTGGTTGCTTTGTTGTAATTTTTTTCAAGCGACGCATAAAACTTTTGTACAACGTACAAAAATATCTCTTGTAATGTCTGTCATGTTCTTTTGGTCCCTAAACCTACTGGAGGCATTGTATACGGTTACTCTGTCACACTTCAGTCATTTCAAACAATGCGTAATAAATTTTGTCACATAAACCTATTGAGAGCCTTGTATTTGATTGCTTTGTGGCACTTAACGACAATAAACTTTTGAAGAATGTATAAAAATGTCTCGTGTAATGCTCACACGAGACATGTGATGACTTGTCTCTTGGGGGGTTGTGCTTGGTTGATTTGTGGCACTTGTGTCATTTTAAATGACATGTGAAATTTTCGTACGACATACAAAAATGTCTCGTGTGATGCGTGACATGTCCTTTCGGCCTCTCAACCTATGGTTGCTTTGTGTCCCTTGTCAATGCCCTACATGTTCTATAGGTTCTTTAAACCTAGCGAGGGCCATGTATTCAGTTGCTTTGTGAAACTTTCATCCAACATATGAAAACTTCTCATCTGATGCTCGAACCATTCTTTTGGAATCTAAACCTACGAGACCCTAGTATTCTGCTGCTATGTGGCACTTGGGTCATTTCGAACAATGCAGTAAATTTTTATACGATGTACAAAAAAATCTCATGTGTTGCACGAAACGTTCTTTCGGCCCATAGACCTATCAGAGGCCTTGTGTTTGGTTTCTTGAGGGTACTTTAGTCATTTCAAATGATGCATGAAACTTTTGCGTCATTCAAAACAACTAAAGTTACACAAAGCGATCTGATACAAAGAGCTCGGTAGGTTTAGGGGCCAAAGGAACATGTCCAGCATTACACAACATTTTTGTACATTGTATAGAAGTTTTATGGGATTTTCAAAATTACTTAAGTTCCACAAAGAGATAGGTTCACGCTTGGTTAAAGGGCCAAAAGATGGCTCGTTCATCACACAAAACATTTTTTGTACCTTGTACAAAGTTTTTACGTGTCATTCAAAATGACTAAGTTGCGACGAAGCAACCAAATACAAGTCTCTTGGAGGGTTAGGGGCCAAAAGAACTGTTGGGCATAACACAAGATGTTTTGTACGTCGTACAAATGTTTAACCTGTCGTTCGAAACAAATAAAGTTCAAAAAAGGAACCAAACTCACGTCCCCCCAATAGCTTTAGGGGCCAAAAGAACTGTCTTTCATCACATGAGACGTTTTCCTAAATCGTATGAAGTTTAAAGCAAAACAACAAAAGTACAATATGCCAACCAAATACAAGGCTTCCGGTATGTAAATTGCTACTTTTCAAATAAATTAAGACAATAAATTAAATATGAGAGATGAAAAAGCTAAGTTTTGGCAATTAGCATAAAAATGATAGTGAGGGAAATTAGATTTGATGCTTTAAGTTTATGTCACCTTCACTAGATTTCCTCATTAACCAATGATATTATTTACATAAATCTTAATCAAAGACTATTATTGCATGTAAATTGTGATTTTATATGTTAAAGTAGTGATGTAATTAGAAAGTGTCATGTGTCACTATTAGATTAGTGACTAAATGTGATTAAGGCATAATTAGTAAGTGGTTAAGAGGTAATTGAGTTAATCTTAAGGATTAGCTTAATACTAATCTAGATTAATTAATTAAAGTTTGTATGATTAAATGGTGATAATTGTAGTATTTTAGCAATTAAAGAGACATATAAAGGTAAAATGGTAAACCTAAAAGGATAAGTTGGACTAAAAGGTAAATTCATCGTAAAAATCTATCTGAAAAATGAGAAAAATGGCTGAGGATCAGCCATTTTCGTGGCTGGAGAGAGATAAAGGGAGAAAAGGAGCAAAAATGAAGAGAGGGTTTTAGTGAGAAAATAGTGAAAATTGGAGGTAAGAATAATTTGGCCTCCGATTCCTTGAGAAGAAATGTTCATCTCATCAAGAGGATTCAATTGAGTTAAGAATATTGTGGTAAGAATAATTTCATATGTTGTATAGATTAATCATGATTAATAGTATAATTAGTTAAAGAATAATTGTGATTTTATTAGTAATAAAGAATGGTATGATAATTAGTTATTTAAAGAGCACGAAATTTGGAATTTAAGGTTTATCGTTCTGTAAAAATGATATCTAATCATGTTCTAATTGCTTAGGTGTGGATATATATGAAAGATAAAATGAATTAGTTCATATTTGTCAGTGTTAAACAAAAGTGATTAAAACACAAAAGAGATTAAAACTGGAAAATTTGTCGAGTTTTGGGTTTTGTATTTAGACTTTAAGTTAGACTAATCCAATAGCAAAGACCTTTTACCACGTTAAATTAGACACCGTGGTAGAGATTTAAGCTTTAGAATGAAGACATTTGGAGTTGTATATAATAAGTTATGATACTTTGAAGCTGCTGCAAAACCATGAACAATATTTTAGGTTACGATTAATAGTTGTTTTATTTATAGGTTATCAAGTGATTAAAAATGATTGATTATATGTTTCTTAGTTTCTAAAGACCTAAGATAAGTAATGATATGTTTGTGTTTTGTCTCCTTGGGCCTACACCATGAAGTGTTAGGTTATGTTTGTTTCATATGACATGAATTTTTTAATGATGAGATCAAATATGTTGAATGAAAGATATATTTTGAAGTATTAAGTCTGATTGATTTATGAATGTTATGTTTTTAAATAACATGTTGCAATCATTTTAGTATCACGAGTATTTGTTTTAGGTTAAAATGAAATAAGTATAGGTCCTTAGCAATTGTGAAGTAGTTAAGCTAATGCAGATTATGAAATGTGAATATAATTAATCTTTACTATGATGTGATGAATTGTTATATTTATGTTACACATGTTAATGATGTGCTTGGCACATCCATATTATGCATGTTCATGAGCACCTCATGCACCATGTTTTCAAGAAAGGAACTATTTACATGCATGCGATTTTATATGAAACAGAATATGAAAGATGAAGAAAAAGAAAGAAAGAAAAAGTTATGTAAATGTCACTAGGAAGGGGTTTGAGTTGGCTGTCTCGTTAAGTAGACTCAACTTTGTGGTCTCTCAAACCTTGGAATCGAGTTGGCTGTCCCCTTAGGTGGACTCAAGTTTGTGGTCTCTCGTTTCTTGCCACGATGTCCCAATGATAAGGATCAAGGAAAGTAAAGAAAGAACCAAAATGATGCAGATCAAGTGATGACACAATCAATCCCAATGAGAAAGACCAATTGCAAGGAATTGGAGGTTCAATGACAAGGTCAAGAACCAAGAAAATGTGGTCAAGAATACAAGCCCAAGAGCTCAAGCACACTACAAGATTACTTGGCCAGCAAGTACATTAAATTTAACTTGAGCAATAAGTAAATCTTTGGTAGGAGAGAATCTTAACAAATTTGAGAAAAATCTTCCTAAAGATATTTTAGTTTTCTAATATCTTTCTATTTTCTATTTTAGTTAGGGTTTATGTAGCCTATTTAAAGGCATCCAAGTTATTGTGAAATTCACAACTTTTATGATTAATTCACCTTGAGTGTTTTTGAGTATTTTGGAGAGATTTTCTCTTTGGTTGTTTGCGAAGAACTCGATCTTCATCAAGTTAATTCTTGATAGATCAAGTTTGATAGCTTTGGTTCTTACCGATAAGTTTGGTCTAGGTCAAGCTCCTTGTTTGATAACTTAGGTTCTGTCCGGAAGGTTCGATTGGGGTCAAGTTCCTCGTACTTGATTCAAAGGCGATCCAGGTATCTTTTTCTGCATTGTTGAAGGGTCTCGGGTTTGATATACCCGTGGTTCTCATTATTTGATATCAGAGTTTTGGTTCATTTATTCAAGTTTTTATCTTTAATTTAGTTTTCTTATTCTTCTCTATTTCCTATCCTTCCATCTTCTTATAAAACGGGAAAAAGCATATGCAAAAAAAGAAAGTAAAAAAAAAGGAACGATTTTTCATTATTCTCTTTGTTGCTTACCGTTATAAAAAAAATCTTGTTACTTAAAATAGTGCTTATTATTTGTCGTCATCAATATTTGTTTTAAAGTTGTTTCTTTTGATTTTGGTGACTTCAAAGTTATTCATTGTCTTTATTGCTCTTACATCATTAGAGCAATACTTCATTATCATCATTCATCATTATACATACGTTTTCCTTGGATCGCATTATTTCTTTCAAAATAGTTTGACTTTGACGATCTTGGAAGTTTGAATTTTTGGCTTAAAAGTTTGATCTTGATTGCTTTTACTTGCTGAATATTTCTCCTAAATTGGGTTCTTGCATAAAAAACTAAAAGAGAAAATTGAGATAAAACAAGGCAAGAGTGTGAGACTATTTTATAAAAGTCATTAATTGTAAGAAATAGGAGTGTGAGTGACATTGATTGAGTGTCAATACGTGATGGATTGAGTGAGGTCAGTTTATTTTATTATTTATTCGTTAACAGTTCCTTTTATTTCTTATATTGAGAAATGAGATTGAATATGTTCGGCTCAAACTATTAGCCTTGCACGAGGAAATATTACAGAAATAGAGCAAGATGTTGAGTCCGAGAATGAGAGCAACCGTTACAAAAAGGAGCAGTATCTTAGAAAAAACCGAGAAGATGGCAACCTAAGCAACATCAAGATGAAAATTTCTTCTTTTCATGGTAAAAGTGATCCCGAATTATATTTAGAATGGAAAAGTTGATCATATTTTTTATTTTTACAACTATACCGGGGAAAAAAAAATCAAGTTGGCATCAATGAAATTCATGACTATGCAAGTACATAGTGGGATAACCTAGTGAGAATTCGGAGAAGGCATGACGAAAGACCCATTTCTACGTGGGAAGAAATGAAAGCATTTATGCATAAGAGATATGTTCCTAGTAATTATCATAAAAAAATTAAATGTTTTCATTGTCAAGGATTCGGCCACTATGCTTCAAATTGTCCGAATAAAATAACAATGGTAATACGTGATAATAGAGATGTAAAAAGTGAGAACTCAAGTGATAGCGAGATGCCCCACTAGAAGATTGTAATGACGTGGAGGTAGAAGAACCAGTGAGAGGTGAACTCTTAGTCACTAGACGCGTGCTCAACGTTCAAGCTAAAGACGATGGAGATGAAGTACAAAGAGAACATATATTTCATACTAGATGTCACGTGAAGAACAAGGTATGTAGTTTGATAATTGACAGTGGAAGTTGCACTAATTTTGCTAGTACTTTGTTAGTAGATAAGTTGGGATTGGAAATAGAAAAGTATCCAAATCCGTATAAACTACAGTGGTTGAGCGACTGCGGTGAAGTTAAAGTTACTGAACGAGTTAAAGATTCTCTGTCCATTGGAAATATCAAGATGTGGTTCTTTGTGATTTGGTTCCTATGCAAGCAACACATATTTTATTAGGAAGACCATGGCAATTTGATCGACACGTCAAGTATAATGGATTCAAGAATGAGTATAGCTTTGTTCAAGATGATAAAACAATCATTCTCAAGTCACTTAAATCGTGGGAAGCTAGTGAAGATCAAGATAAAATTATAAGAGATTTCAAAATGAGAGAAAAGCCAATTTGTGAGCAAAAGAGTGAAAAAAAGTGCAATGAGAGAAAAATAGAACATGAGAAAAAAACAAAAGAGAGTGGAAAAAAGGGCAAAGAGAAAAAACAAGAGCAAAAGAGAAAACAAGAAGAGAGTGGGAAAATGAGTGAAATAGCTAGAAAAATGAGGTGAAAAGTGTGATGTTAGCAAGGCAACAAGTACTTGTACAAGGATATTTATCTTTCTACTAATGAGCTAACCCCTTTGTTTCCAAGCGTTGTTTCTACTCTTTTAAAAGAATTTGAAGATGTGTTTCCCGAAGAAGTTCCAAGTGGGCTACCTTCTTTGAGAGGAATCGAATACCAAATTGATTTTATGCCTGGAGTTTCAATACCCAATAGACCGGCCTACCGAGCTAATCCTAAAGAGATGAAAGAAATCCAAAAACAAGTTGACGAGCTAGTAGAGAAGGGTTTCGTGAGAGAGAGTCTTAGTCCATGCTCGGTTCCTGTGATTTTAGTTCCAAAGAAAGATGAGAATTGGCGAATTTGTGTGGATTGTCGAGCTTTCAACAAGATCACGATAAAGTATCGACATCCTATTCCAAGGTTAGATGACATACTTGATGAATTGTATGGTTCATGTTTATTTTCAAAAATAGATTTAAAGAATGGATACTACCAAATACGGATGAAAGAAGGGGATGAATGGAAAATCGCTTTTAAAACTAAGTATGGTCTCTATGAGTGTTTAGTGATGCCGTTTGGATTATCTAATACACCAAATACTTTTATGAGATTAATGAATCATGTGCTAAGAGCTTTTATCGGAAAAATTATTGTTGTATAGTTTGATGATATACTAATATATAGCAAAACCTTAGATGCACATGTTGAACATTTGAATTTGCTTTTTATTACTTTACGAGAAAATCAACTTTATGCTAACTTGAAGAAGTGCACTTTTTGTATGGATTTGGTAGTTTTTCTTGGTTTTGTTGTAGGATCAAAAGAAATTTTGATGGATCAAGAGAAGGTCAAGGCGATTCAAGAGTGGCCGAGACCAAAGAATGCAAGTGAGGCTAGGACTTTCCATGGATTGGCAAGTTTTTATAGAAGGTTTGTTCAAAATTTTAGTACGGTCGCGGCACTGTTGAATGATCTTGTTAAAAAGCATGCTGAATTTAAATGGACCAAAGTTCATGAACATGCTTTCAACCTTCTAAATGATAAACTTTCTAGTGCACCATTACTTGTATTACCTAATTTTGATAAAGTATTTGAAATTAAATGTGATGCATCGGGAAAAGGTATTGGTGGCATTTTAATGCAGGATTCCAAGCCAATTGCTTATTTTAGTGAAAAACTTAACAGAGCTGCTTTAAATTATCCAACATATGACAATGAGTTGTATGCTTTAGTGAAGACTCTACAAACATGGCAACATTATTTGTGGCCAAAAGAATTTATTGTTCACTATGACCATGAAAGTTTGAAGCATTTGAAGTCACAAGAAAAATTACACAAAAGGCACGCCAAGTGGATGTTCATTGAAACCTTTCCATATGATAAAAGTACAAGAAATGTAAGGAAAATATTGTTGCTGATGGATTATCTCGAAGGTACAAACTTCTAGCATCCCTACAATCTAAATTGATTGGATTTTAATTTGTTAAAGAATTATATGAAGTAGATTTGGATTTTGGTGAAATTTGAAAATTGTGCGAAAAGATTGGATATTTAGATTATTATAGACATGATGGTTATTTGTTTTAAAAAGATAAACTTTGTGTTCCTAAATGTTCATTGAGAGACTTATTTAATAGAGAAACTCATGCTGGCGGATTAATGAGACATTTTGGAGTGACTAAAACCTTAACTGTTTTATGTGAGCACTTTTATTGGCAAAAAATGAGACATGATGTGCAAGTATTTTGTGATAAATGTATCGAGTGTAGGAAAGCTAAATCAAAAATCAAACCACACGGAAAGTATATTCCTCTTCAAATTCCTAGTCAACCTTGGATTGATATTTCAATGGGTTTTGTTATTGGTTTGCCAAAAACACGAAGTGGAAATGTTAGTATTTTCGTAGTTATTGATAGGTTTAGTAAGATGACACATTTTATTGCATGCTAAAAAACTAATGATGCTACACATGTTGTGGATTTATTCTTTAAAAAGATTGTGCGGTTGCATGGCTTACCAAAAACTATTGTTAGTGATCGAGATGTTAAATTTTTAAATCACTTTTGGAGAACTTTGTGGAATAAGTTAAGCACTAAACTTTTGTTTTCAACTGTAGCACACCACAAACGGATGGACAAACTGAGGCAGTTAATAGAATACCATCTACTTAGTTAAGAGCAATTATTTCTAAGAATTTAAAACAATGAGAGCATTGTCTACTACATGTTGAATTTGCATATAATAGAGTTATTCATTCAACAACTTCTTATTGACCATTTGAAATAGTGTATGGTTTTAATCCTTTAACTCATATGGATATGTTGCCCTTGCCTACTAATGAGTTTGTTAATTTTGATGGACAGAAAAAGGCAGAATTCGTTAGGGATTTTCATACAAAGAGCAGAGAGAATAAAGAAAAGAAAAATGAGCATTATGTACGGCAAGCAAACAAAAGCCTCACAAAAATCGTATTCGAGCCAGGAGATTGGGTTTGGATTCACCTAAGGAAAGAAAGATTTGCAAATAAAAGGAAAAATAAGTTGCAACCTCGAGGAGATTGTCCTTTTCAAGTATTTGAGCAAATCGATGACAATGCCTACAAAATCGATTTGCCAAGTGAATATGGTAATGTAAGTGCCACTTTCAATGTTAGTGACTTATCTTTGTATGATGCAGGAGATTTGAGGACGAATCTTTTCGAGGAAAGAGAGAATGATGCGGATCAAGTGATGACACAATCAATCCCAATGAGAAAGACCAATTGCAAGGAATTGGAGGCCCAATGACAAGGTCAAAAACCAAGAAAATGTGGTAAAGAATACAAGCCCAAGAGCTCAAGCACACTACAAGATTACTTGGCCAACAAGTAAACTAAATTTAACTTGACCAACAAGTAAATCTTTGGTAGGAGAGAATCTTAACAGATTTGAGAAAAATCTTTACAAAGATATTTTAGTTTTCTAATATCTTTCTATTTCCTATTTTAGTTTTCGAACCTTTTCGTCGGCAAGGTTCGATTGGGGTCAAGTTCCTCGTACTTGATTCAAAGGCAATTCAATTATCTTTTTCCTCATTGTGAAGGGTTTCGGGTTTGATATACCCGTGGTTCTCATCACAACACTTGGAAAAAAGGAGTTAGCTCGATAGTAGAAAGATAAATATCTTTGTACAAGAGTACAAGTACTTGTTGTCTTGCTAACATCACATTTTTCACCTCATTTTTTTCTCACTATTTCACTCATTCTCCCACTCTCCTCTTATTTATCTCTCGAATTTGTTATAATTTTCTCTCAATCTTCACTAGCTTCCAATGGTTTAAGTGGGCATGAGAATGATTGTCAACAAAGCTATACTCATTCATAAACCCATTATGCTCGAATTTTTGATCCAATTGCCATTGTCTTTCTAATAAAATATGTAATGCTTGCATGGGAACCAAATCACAAAGAACCACGTCACGATATTTTCCAATGGCTAGAGCAATTTTCACTCGTTTAGTAATTTTGACTTCACCGCAATCGCTCAAAGTTGAGTTAGTATTAAGAGTGCATGGCTTTTATGTTGGACTACATTGTGAAGGGAGGATTTTTATGATCAATGTACAATTCTAGACTGTTTGGAGTGTAATGCACAGTAAACCAACCTCAAGTCATTTGAGGATTGATTGTGTGCATTTTTTGTGATTAAATGATTGATGCATTGAGTTAGAATTTAATGTTATAACTCAAGGGTGTGATAAATTGAATGATATTATGTTCATGCATGTGTATAAATTGTTCATGGTCACATATTCATGGATATATAGGTTTAAAATATTTGTTTAATGTGTTGCATTTAAAAAGAATGTGCATAAGTGCATGAGCGGTCAACACTTGCACGAACCGGTCACCAATTTATTTTAAATGTGAATAACAGTGGATGAAATTTTATCAAAGTTTTTACTAGGGGTTAAAACATAAATATTAAATTGAAGTAAATGTAACTGGAGACTTTGGTAAGTAATTTAAAATGGGAGTCAAATGTCATAGAAGCGCCTTCTACTTTGACCACCTACACCTTGGTTATAGTTGTATGTTTTAACTCAATCACCTAAAGTTTTTCTTCAGCTTAAAAATGCACGAGTATCAGCTATCCTTCACCCCATTCTCCCTATTTTAAGGTGATTAATAGTTAGACGTTAAGTGTGTGATGGTGATTAGTACACTTTGAGTGTATCTAGTGCACTTCATCGGCAAGAAAAGACAGAAAGAAGTGAACCCATGACCAAAGAATCTAGTCTCTATTCTAAGGATTGCCAAGTGTTCAAGTGGTGAAGATTATTGAAGATGGGGACCTAAGTTAAGTTTTTATTAAGAGTTCATAGCCTTTTTAGTTGGACAGTTTTGTAAAGGTAGATTATTTATAACACACAGTACACCAACCTGAAGTCATTTGAAGATTATTTGTGTGCATTTTTTGTGATTAGATGATTGATGTCTTGTGTTAGAATTTAATGTTATAACTCAAGGGTGTGATAAATTGAATGGTATTATGTTCATGCATACATATAAATTGTTTATGGTCACGTATTCGCATCATGTTTTCTTGAAAAATGTAATGAATTATTTTCATGCATGGTTTTGACAAAGCAACATTATCATGGGAGAACAAAGTGTAAGTAGTCGTATAGGAGGCCAATATACTTATACTTAAGTACTTTTGATGATTAATAAGAAAATTATAAATAAGTAAATGATTATTACTGGCCTAAACACAAGCTAAGTAGTAATGTAAGTAAGCCTTAGTAAGTAGATGTTGAAGTTAGGTGGTTCGCAGTGTTCTTGAGATCTTGTAATAATTCTAAGAGAATAAGAAACTTAAAAGAAAATATGTATTGAACTTTAGCATATTTTCTAAACGTTACATTCACATTCATGCATTTTATAGTTATACTAGCTACTAAACACTAGGCTCATAGTTTAGGCTTTGCAATGTTAGTGAGTTGATTAAGAATGATGTTCAGACAAGAGAAAATGATGTTTAGGGTAGGAGTGTATTCTCATGAAAAGTGGTTATTGAGTGACGACCCATGGAGAGTGGCACTGTTATGCTTTGAATTGGTTACAGATTTTGTAAATTAATTGTAAGTCTTTTAGAAAGATGTGAGGATAAATCGTTTGTGTAATTATTTGTGTTAAGTTTTTTTAGTAGTTAGTTTTAGTTTCTGCTACATATTTTAAATAAATAAATTTATTTTATAGTCTCGCACCATTGAAATTATAACGATTGAAGTGATCATACTTAAACAATCAAGTAAGTAAGTAACTAAGTAGAATGAGTATTGATCTGTGACCCGGGTCGTTACACAAAATTTTTTCGTACATTTTTATGAAAGTTTCACATGTTGTTTGAAACAACTAAAGTGCAAAAAAATAACCAAATAAAAGGCCCCTAGTAGGTTTAGGGGCCAAAAGAATGTTTTGGGCGTGACATGAGATGTTTTCTTATATTGTACAACAGTTTCATGCGTAGTTTGAAATGACTTAAGTACCACAAACTTAACAAATACAAGGCCCTCAGTAAGTTTAGGCCAAAAAACCTGTCCGGGGTCATACGTGACATTTTATTACGTCGTACAAAAGTTTCACACATCATTTGAAATGACTAATATAAATCAATAAATCCTCGCATTCAATAACTAATTATTATATCATCAATAAATCCTCCAAAACCCCCAATTATTCTTTAACCATCTCATCCTTAGTCATGATTAATCTAATCCACTCCTAACCTAAATTTTAGGTCATTGTTCTTAGATCAATAGATTCTTCTCGATGAGATGAACACTTCTACTCAAGGACTTGGAGGCCAAATCTCTCTCCTTCATCTTCAATTTTCACTTTCTCTCTCGAAAACCCTTTCTATAATTTTTTGCTCCTTTTCTACTTTTATCTCTCTACAGCCACGAAAATGGCTGATCCTCAACTAGTTTTCCTTAGCTAGATAGATTTTATACTAGTTCTTCCCTTAGCTAGATAGATTTTATGATGAATTTAACTTTCAGTCCATGTTTATTATTTTGTCCTTCATTCATATTTGCTAAAAATACCTCATACTTTCCTTAACTAATTAATCTAGATTAGTACTAAGCTAATTATTATGATTTACTTAATTAATCATGATTAGAAAACTATAATTACCCCACAATTATCACTTATTTTTCCTTAATCACAATTACTTCTAATCAAATGGGGACACATGGCAATTTCTAATTGCTTCTCTACTTTAAATTATAAAACCATATTTATATTAATTAATATTATTTGATTAAGGTTTATGTAAATAATATCAATGATTTTTGAGGAAAAGTAAGGTGGAGGTGGCATATCCTTAAAACATGAAGTGCAATTTCACTTTCTATCATATTTAACATAGATGTCTAACACTAGCTTTTTCATCTTTTTTCATTTTATTAATTAGCTTCATTTATCGTAAAAGTAGGTAACTTTTTTTGGGTACTACAGGACATGACACTAGATGTTTTTGTATGTCGTACGAAAGTCTCAGACCACAACGCGATGAAATACAAGGCCGCCAGTAAGTTTTGGATCCAAAATAACATGTTGAACATGTATTGTGTTGTTAGGTATAACATAATATGAAAGTTTCACCCGTCGTGCAAACTATGAACGTGCTAGAAAGAAACCTAATAAAAGGCCACCAGTAGGTTAAGGTGACAAAAAAATGTGTTAGGCATAACATAAGACATTTTCGTACATCGTACGAAACAAATAAAGTGCAACAAAGCAAAAAAAATATATGGCCCCTAATAGGTTTTGGAGTCGAAAGAACTTGTCGGGCATCACACGAGACGTTTTCGTACGTTGTACAAACATTTCATGCGTTGTTAAAAAAACTAAAGTTTGACAAACCAATCAAATATCAGGCCCCCTAATAGTTTTAGGGGCGGGCCAAAAGAACTTGCCTGGCATCCTACTTGACTTTTTAGTAAGTTGTGCAAAATCTTCATGCGTTGTTTGACAAAAGCAAAGTGTGACAAACTAACCAAATACAAGGCCCCACATAGGTTTAGTGGCCGAAAGAATGTGCCAATTATCACAATAGGCGTTTTCATATGTCATACGAAAGTTTTATGCGTCATTCAAAATGACTAAAGTGCCAAAAAGTTGTTAATTACAAGGCCGTCAGTAGGTTTAGTGGCCAAAATAATGTGTCGGGCATGTAGCAAAATGCTTTGTTCGTCATATGAAAATTTCACGCATCGTTCAAAACAAACATAGCATGACAAAGCAACATAATACAAGGCCCCCATCAGGTTAAGGGGCCATAATAAAGAGTGCTGGGCATCAAACGAGACATTTTTGTACGTTGTACAAAATTTTCATGTGTCGTTCAAAACAACTTAATTGTGACAAAGAATTGAAAAAGAAGGCCCCAGTTAGGTTGATGGGGCAAAAGAATGAAGAATGTGTTGGGCATGACACGAGATGTCTTTTTGCATCATACAAAAGTTTTTGATGCATCATTAGAAACAACTAAAGTACCACAATGAGACTGACGAAAGGACCCCAGTAGGTCTAAACCTACTGGATAAAGTGCCACAAAGCAACCCAGCATAAGGCCTCTAATTGGTTGATGGGCCAAACGAACGTGTTGGGAATCTCACGAGACGTTTCCATACATTGTACAAAAGTTTCACGCGTGTTTCAAAATGACTATAAAGCCCCTATAGGTTACTAGCTCAAATAATATGTTGGCTATATTTTGCTCGTTGTATGAAAGCTTTACGAGTCATTCGAAATGACTAAAGTGCAACAAAACAACCCAATTCTAGGCCCCCAATATGTTTTTCGTTACAAAGAACATGTCGGTCATTAAAACGAGATGTTTTCGTATGAAAGTTTCACATGTCATTTGAAATAATTAAACTGCAACAAACCATTTGAATGCAAGAACCTAAGTAGGTTTAGCGACCAACTGAACGTGTCTGACATCACACGAGACGTTATCGTAAGTCGTACAAAAGTTTCATGCATCCTTTGAAAAAACTAAAGTAGAACAAAGTGACCGAATACAATGCTTGTGATAGATTTTGGGTCAAAAAATCATGTCGGCATAACACAAGACTTTTTGGTACGTTATACAAAAAAATTCACGCATTTTTGAAATGACTAAAGTTCCACAAATCAATCACACGTTGTTTGAAATCACAGGACACATTTTTGTTTGTCTTTGATGAATCTTTTTAAACGACTAAGGTGCTACAAAGCAACAAAATACAAGACTCCTAGTAGGCTTAAGGGCCGCAAGAATGTATTGGGCATCACACGAGCATTTGCGTACATCGTATCAAAGTTTTACGTGTCGTTCAAAATGAGTAAAGTCTAAGATAGCAATCAAATATAAAGCTCCTTGTAGATTTAAGTAACGTTCTTTTTAGCTAAATTTTTTTTTACTTACACTAGAAAATATTTACTCATAAAATCATTTAAAGAAAACATACAAAGTAAATTTACTTAAAATACATTTACAATATGTAAGGGACAGGAACTTGTCAGAAGCTAAAAACTTCTTTTCCAAATCATAATTTATAATTCTTCACAATCCTTGCCCACAAGTTAAAATCTGCTCAAACAAGAATGATCACCTCATGAACAAAGCAATCCATCTAGTACATCTCTTAGTGCATATCTTCTTCACCTACATCATAAAACTCATATATGAGCATAAGATATGCATGAACACATGATATGCATAAGTAAAACTTTTCCTTTCGTTTTATTCTGGGTCTTTCTTTCCGTTAATTTTTATACTTCCTCATCATCGGAACTTCTTGGCAATGAACGAGAGACCACAAACTTGAGTCTACCTATGAGAACAGCTAACTCAATTCCAAGGGTTGAGAGACCAAAAACTTGAGTGCACCTAGAGGGACAGCTAACTCAAACCCATTCCTGATGATATTTACATAACTTTCTTTTTGTTTCCTTGTAGCCTTCTCTTTTTTTGGTCATTTGCACTCAACCTGTAACAACGATTTTCATATTACACGAGACCTTTTCATACATCATGCAAAGTTCATGTGTCATTCGAAATAACTCAAGTGCGGCAAAGTAACCGTATGCAAGGCCTTCAATATGTTTAGGTACCAAAAGAATGTGCGACTCGTCAGACAAGACATTTTCCTTAATCATATTAAAGTTTCATGAGTAATTGGAAACAACAAAAGTGCAACATAGAATTCGAATATAAGGCCCCCATAGGTCTAGGGGCTAAAAGAACAGGTCACGCATCACACGAGTCCTTTTGTACATTATACAAAAGTTTTTTTCATCGTTCAAATCAACTAAAGTGCGACAAAGTAACCGAATACAAGCTTTATGTAGGTTTAGAGATCGAAACATGGTACATAAGTCAAAACGTCGTTCATAAGTTTAAAGTGTTGTCAAAGAAAATGAAGTGCAGAATGCAATCGAGTACAAGGCTCCCATTGGTTTAGGGGCCAAAAGAATGTGTCGAGCTTCACGCGAGGCATTTTTTGTTTATCGTACAAAAGTTTTATGTATTGTTCGAATCAGTAAAGTGCAAAAAAGAATAATCCTGGTAGGTTTATGGCACAAAAGATGTGTAATGACACCTGTCATTTTTATATTTTGTAGTAAAACTTCATACATCATTCAAAATGACTAAAGTACTATAAACAGACTGAATACAAGGCCCCTAGTACAATTAGCGGATGAAAAAACGTGTCAGTAATCACACAAGACATTTTTCTATGTCGTAAGAAGTTTTATGCGTTCAAAATGACGAAAGTGCCATAAAGCAACTGAATACAAAGTCCCCAATAATCATGTTGGAATAACATATAAGCCTTTTATGAATTATGAAAATTTTGAATTAGTAGAGGTTGTGCATATTTCATCAATGTTGCCACAAAATTATTAATTCTATGCTATTTTAGATTTCCTATTTGAAAGCAATGCCTGGAACTTTTAGCACATTAACTTACAAACCTTGAGTGACATATGGGCTTTGAAATGACAGCATTTCATGATGTACAAAAAGGTTATGATATTTTAAATTTACCCAAAAGTATGGCATTGATTTCAAAAATTTTAAATGATCTCAGGTAATTGAGGTGCAGGTGATTTACAATTGGACCTACACTAGAAAGACTTGCTAAGGATAAGCAAGGTAAGCAATATTGTGTGTAGGTTGTCCTTATTTGGGTCTACATCATAGGATCAAAGGAATTTTTTTGATATTTTATTTTATGACAATATTTTACTAAAAGATACATTCAAATTGAACATGTTTACGAGCATCTCATGCATCTTGATTTCTAAAAAGTTATATACTATTTACATGAATGAGATTTCATATAAAACACAATATCAAAATGTTTGTTTTGGTTTGAACTTGGATAACCAACAAAAGAGAAAGATAAAAGTAAGAAAGAAAAAGTTATGCAAATATCATTAGAAAGAGGTTTTAGTTAGTTTTCCTGTTAGGTTGACTTAAGTTTGAGGTCTCTTAACACTTAAAATCGAATTTTTTGTCTCCTTGAATGGACTCAAGTTTGTGATCTCTCGTTCCTTGCTAGGATGCCCCAATGACAAGGAATTATAAAAATTAAAAGAAAAAAAAACTCATAATAAAAAGAAAAGAAAAGTTTTACATATACAATGCTTAATGAAAACTCTCTTCCTAAGTATTTTTGGACAGAAGCCGTAGCTACGGCATGCTATTCAATAAATCGAGTATCAATCCGTTCAATTTTAGAAAAGACCCCCTATGAACTATGGTTGGGCAAAATTCCTAGTGTTAAGTATTTTAGGCCTTTTGGATGCAAATGTCATATTTTAAACATCAAGGACAACCTAGGAAAATTTAATTCAAAGACAGATTTTGGTATCTTTCTAGGATATTCTCACACTAGCAAGGCCTATAGAGTATTCAACACGAGAACCCTTGTTGTAGAGGAAACTATGCACGTTACTTTTGATGAGTTCTCTCCTCCCTTAGAGCTCTTAGAATCTAGTGATGATTTGGAAAGAGAGATGGATTTTTTGGGCCTAGATGATAATAAGAAAGACTCTTTAGATGTCATTCCTTCGGAAAGCCCTCCAAGCTCTCTAGGATTAGAGCCAAACAACATTGTCAATGATGGCTTGCCTAAAGAATGGAGATATTCCAAAAGCCACCCCATATAGGACATTGTAAGTAATCCTAGTTTGGGCGTCAAAACTAGAGCCTCCCTTAGGAACTTGTGTGCTAACGTAGCTTTTATCTCACAAATAGAGCCTAAGAAATTTGATGAGGCCATATTAAATGAAAATTGGAAAATGGCCATGCAAGAGGAACTAAATCAATTTGAGAGAAATCAAGTATGATACAAATGGGTATCATTAGAAATCAAGTTAGTTCCTAGACCTAATGACCGCACCATCATTGGAACCAAATGGGTATTCAAGAACAAACTAGATGAACATGGTGTTGTCATTAGAAACAAGGCAAGATTGGTTGCAAAAGGATACAATCAAAAAGAGGGAATAGATTTTGAAGAAACCTTTGCACCAGTGGCACGAATGGAGTTTCGCATGCTACTTGCCTATGCATGTCAAAAGAATTTCATACTATTCCAAATGGACGTTAAGAGTGCATTCTTAAATGGGTTTATCATGGAAGAAGTCTATGTAGAGCAACCCTTAGGTTTTGAGGCTTTCGATAGGTTAGACCATGTATTTAAACTTCATAAAGCTCTTTATGGGCTTAAGCAAGCTCCTCGTGCTTGGTATGATCGGTTGAAGAACTTTCTCTTGAAAAGAGAGTTCAAAATGAGAAAAATCGACTCAACTCTTTTTACTAAGCATGAATGAGATGACTTACTTCTTGTGCAGATCTATGTAGATGATATCATCTTTGGAGCCTCAAACAAAAAGCTTTGCGATAACTTTGCTACTCTCATGCAAGATGAATTTGAAATAAGCATGATGAGAAAACTTAAATTCTTTTTAGGACTTCAAATTAGGCAGACCATAGAGGGAACATTTATTGGTCAAGAAAAATACGTCAAAGAATTACTTAAGAGATTCAGATTGGACTCTTGTAATCCCTCAAAAACTCCCATGAGTACAACAACTAAATTGGACAAAGATGAAAATGGTCAAGGTGTGGATATTAAGAAATATCGTGGTATGATTGGATCACTTCTATATCTAACCGCTAGTAGACCCGATATTCTTTTTAGTGTATGTCTTTGTGCTAGATTTCAAGAGGAAACTAGAGAATCCCATTTAAAAGCTGTCAAAAGGATTTTCAAATACTTGAGTGAAACAACAAATTTAGGATTATGGTATCCCAAGGGAACCTCGCTTCATGGTTTCTAAGAAACAAAATTCAGTAGCACTTTCAACTGCTGAAAGTTAGTATATCGCAGCCAAAAGTTGTTGTGCACAAATGCTTTGGATGAAACATACCTTAGAAGACTATAATCTATCATTCTCTAAGATCCCTATCATGTGTGACAACACTAGTGCAATAAACATAAGTAAAAAGCCAATACTCCACTCTAGAACTAAGCATATCGAAATAAGATATCATTTTATCAAAGATCACGTCCAAAAAGGGGATATAATCTTGGAATTTGTCAAGTCAAGTGATCAATTAGCTGACATATTTACTAAACCCTTGGATGAAAAGACCTTCAATGGAATTCAAATTCGATTGGGAGTAATTCGGCTTGATGGTATTTAGAAACATCACATTATTCCTGCTGCTTTCTGTGACAGGGGTTGACATAAAATTAGATGTGTCGACCGAACTTAGGCTATGTCACAAAAAGGGTCGACATAACATTCTTTATGTCAACCAAAAAGGGTCAGACTTCGAATTCTTTGCGAAAAGAGTCGACATAACTTTTGGATATGTCGACCGATTCTCCGGTTCATCCATATCGGCCCACTGAGTTTACTTTCTGTTCCTGTTTTTAAAAACCCTACCACCTTATTTTGAATCGCAAAATCCCTTTAGGTCAACCCAATCTCTCGAGCTCTCTCTAGTTTCGGTCGACCCAATCCTCCAATTCCTCTGATTTCCTTCTTCTCGAATGGCTTCCACCTCAAAAATGCCAGTTAGAAGAAAGTGGCCAGCCATCAAATTGAAGGACATTGCAGTGTCCTCCTCTGCTCAGTCCACAGAAATTCCTCCTTCAGAGCTGGATAAATTCTTGTTCCGAAAACAGAGCAGTCAAGATAAGTTTTATTCCATCTTTCAGAACAAACCTTTTATTTTAAGTAGGATATATGAGCATAACTTTATTCCTGGAATCGAGATCAAAGAAGGCTGTGAGTTTATAGGAATTTCCGAACTTTTATTGTTTTATGGTCCTTATTTAGAGAAAGCCGTGAGATTATTCTATGCGAACTTATATTTCACCCAAAAACCTTTTGTCATTAAGAGCTATGTATTTGGAAAGAAAATACAATTCACGACTTATCAACTGAATATAATTCTAAATTGTACTTTGGATGGAAAAACTGAGTCGTACTATGAGCAGCATTTTGAGCCTACAATCATGACGGATGAATAGTATTGGCCCTTCCTTAGACAAATCGGGAAGAATCCCGATTTAGTGCCTTATCGACCTAAGGCCAGTGACCTCAATATAGTGGCTCGACTAGTCCATCACTTCATCACTTACAATCTTCTACCTAAGGAAGGACATAGAGACTACATCAGCAACATGGAGCTGTATGTACTCTTTATGTTCTTTGGAAGACGTCGCATAGACATAGGATATATCATTATGCAACCGATGATGGATGTCATGGATCGGGAATCCAAGTCCTTACCATACAACCTCCTAATAATGGAAATACTTTGACAAAACAGGGTTGAGATTCCTTCTACTGAGCCAATCACTCGCGTCAGAAAATTGGACAAGTATAGCTCTTCGACTCTTGCTCGAATAGGCTTAGCTCAAGATGAGGATGGAATCTGGCAATACAAAGAGGCCATAGCGAATCCTCCTGCTCAACACACCGGTGATAATGCTGATATACATACCGAGCATAGATCTTCTTCCCGCTCACAACGAGTTATCACTTTGATGGAAGAACAATTTGATTTGCTCACGGGACAGATTTCAAACCTAGCATCTACAGTAGATAGTCTTGTCCACCAAAATGATACTCTTCAAAGGACAGTAGATTCCCTTGCCACATCCAATTCTGCACTTCATCATAAGGTTGATTTTCTTCATGACAACCTTGAGAGATGGTACTATCATTGGTGTGAATCTACCATGAGGCCTAGCATGTCTAGACTTGCTAATCATGCTCAAGATCCCTCGCCAATTCCTTCACCGTTTCCCTCCCCTATTCGATCTCAAGCTCTCTCCTCAGTGAATACAATGGCAGTTGATCTCATGGAGAAAGAAGCTACTACTCCTGCTGTAGTTCCAGTTCGATCCTCCTCACCTGGCACAGTTGTGCTAACTACTCCAACGACGATGGTGCCTCCCTCTGCTGCAGGCACCATAGTTATTGATTCTCCTGACTCTTCTCCAGCCGTAGAATAGCATAGAGCCATATTTGTCTTAGGCGAACTCTTCACTTTTTGCACATTTTTTTTGTATCAACAATGCTAATTTTCTTTCTCGTCTTGAATATTCTGTGGATTTAAATCTATGATTACTCTTTTTGATAATGTTAGTGGGGGAGAAAATGAAATGCTTTTTATTTTGATAATTTGTGTCAAGTAATTAATTTTTGTCAATCAATAATTTGTCTCAATAATCCTATGGGGGAGCAATCTATCGTTTATACATGCTATGTCTATGGGGGAGCAAGTTATCTTTCAAATGTTTTGTCATCATCAAAAAGGGGGAGATTGTTAGCTTTAAAAGTGTGTTTAAAGTAATCAATTATTTTTTATGATAACTAAGATGAAAGTGAAAGATAAAGTAAACTAATTACAATGCTTATATCGGACTTATCTATTCATGAGAAATACCAAAGTCTAACATTTTGTTTAAGTGCTGCAGAATTTTCAAATACATGTGCAGTTTGTGTCGACCACACCTTGTTTGTGTCGACCCTTAGGTCTGTTTGTGTCGACCCCTAGAGTGTGTGTCGACCCTTAGGAAAATCCCAAAGCTCAGCCTTCACTAATTGTGTCGACCCTTTACATTTTGTGTCGACCCCTATACAAAACAGAGACGAACCATTTCAAAAAGTGTCGACCCTTATACAAACTTTGTGTCGACCCAAAATGGGAGTACAACGTGCAAATGTATCGACCCATTCACATTCCTTGTGTCGACCCCAGAAGCAACTATGTGTCGAACCTACCAAAAGCTTTGTGTCGACCCCTCTTGTATTTTACATGTGAACTCTAAAATAAGAGGCAACTATATCTTTGCGTCGACCCCAACAACATTGTGTCAACCCCAACACTTTCCAGAGAAGATTTTGTGTCGACCCAAATGACATTTGTGTCGACCCATTTTTGGCAGATCAGCACCAACGGTCAGATAACGCACAACGGCTATATTTTTGATGTGTCTACCGGCTAGTGCTTGTGTTGACCCCAATTGGACTTGTGTCGACACAACTGAACACATAAGCAGCAACTTATAAATAGTTGAAGCGATTTCACTTTTCAACAATGATTTTTCAAGAAGAAGAAATACACCCAATCGCTGCCAAATTTATTTCTCAATCTTTTACTCTATCAAATCCTTGTACCTAAACTTGAATATTATTCTTGAGATTGAGTGAGTCGGTTTAGTAAAAACTGTACAAATTGTAATTCGTTTTCTTTTGAACGATTATTGTAAAAGGGTTGACGCTCCTTCAAGAAAAGAGTCAAAAGGTTTGATTGACACCTGTAAGTCAATCAGAGTGAAGCTCAAGGATTGAGCAAGAAAGATCTTCAAGGAGATACCTTGAAGCGCGGACGTAGGCAAGGTTGGCCGAACCGCATTACCAAACCGGTGTTATTCCTTTTCCCCTAAACTCTTATTTACTTGTTGAAGATTTCCGCACTAGAGTTTAGGAATAACTACACTGTTTTAAAAAAAATAAGGGGGAAAAACGAATTTGACTTAGCAATTAAAAAATTTAGGTAACCTAATTCATTAATTGCATTAATGTACCAAAACTTAGTAACGAATATGATGATAATGACTTAAGGAAATTAAGTCTAAATGCCAAAGCAATGAACACCTTGTACTATGTCTTATGGTGATGAATTCAATAGAGTACAAGGTTGTGACAATGCCTAAGAAATTTGGCGATTACTTGAGGTAACCCATGAAGGGACTAATCAAGTAAAAGAAAACAAACTAAGTATGCTTGTACATGAATATGAATTGTTTTCTATGAAAAATGATGAATTGATTAGTTAACTTCCCAATCCATGAAATCACCTTGATCTTCTCTTGATCCATCAAAATTCCTTTTGATCCTACAACAAAACCAAGAAAAACTATCGAATCCATGCAAAAAGTGCACTTCTTCAAGTTAGCATAAAGTTGATTTTCTCGTAAAGCAATAAAAAACCAAATTCAAATGTTCAACATGTGCATATAAGGTTTTGCTATATATTAGTGTATCATCAAATCATCAAAGTATACAACTGTAGGATCGAGATTAACCTAAGAGAGGGGGGGGGGGTGAATTAGATTAATAAAATTTTACTCCGATGATCAAACTTTAATCAAATTCGTGCGTATGGTTTAGTCAATCTAAAACTCTAATGCGGAAAAGACAAACAACTTAATAGAGTTGAGAGAGAGAGAGATTGACACCGGATTGTTAATGCGGTTCGGCCAACCTTGCCTACGTCCGCGCTCCAAGGTACCTCCTTGAAGATTCTTCCCGCTCAATTCTTTGAGCTCACTCCGATTGACTTACGGATGTCAATCAAACCTTTACAGCGACTCTTCTTTAGGAGAGGCGTCACCCCTCTTACAAATTTTGCTCACAGAGTATTATACTAGGTTTACGGTTACTAACCGACTCTCTCAATCACCAAGCAAATATTCAAGATAGAAATACAAAGATTGAGAGAATGAAATGATTCTCTAAAAATTGGCAGTAATTCGGCTTTCTTTTCGCTCTTCAAAAATCGTCCCTTCAATTGGCATCTCAGCAGTTATTTATAGATTTCATTCTGCACTGACTGGATCGGTCGACATAAGTACGAGATCGGTCGACATAGATATAACTGTTTAGTCATATTCAGAAATAGCCGTTGGAAGTTATCTCTTCTTTCTTCTCTTGATTAGTCGACATATCTTTTGATCGGTCTACATAAGTTTTAGTGAGTTGCTGTTGAGAAGAGCTTCGGTCGACATAGATATGGCCTCTGGACATGTATGCGATCGACATAATAGTTTAACGGTCGACATAGATAAGGCCTCTGGACATGTATGCAGTCGGCATAATAGTTTAGCGGTCGACATAGATAAGGCCTCTGGACATGTATGCGGTCGACATAATATTGGCCGGTCGACATAAGTGAAGCTTTTGTAACTTGTAGAAGCGTGGTCGACTTCATGTTGCTTCTTGTCTTGAATATCTTGCGGTGGACACATTCTTCTAGCGGTCGACATAACATGCTTCTCTGATTAACTCATCGGTCGACATATAACGTAGTGGTCGGCATAAGTAGGTTGTTGCCCAATGATAGGTCGACATATTTGGTAACCGGTCGACATAAGTTTATCCTAGGCCTGAGGATGGGTCGACATAACTGGTAGGTGGTCGACATAATAGTTTAGCGGTCGACATAGATAAGGCCTCTAGACATGTATGCGGTCGACATAATATTGGCCGGTCGACATAAGTGAAGCTTTTGTAACTTGTAGAAGCATCGTCGACTTCATGTTGCTTCTTGTCTTGAATATCTTGCAGTCGACATATTCTTCTAGCGGTCGACATAACATGCTTTTATGGTTAACTCGGTCGACATATAAAGTAGCAGTCGACATAACTAGGTTGCTGCCCGAAGATGGGTCGACATAACTGGTAGGCGGTCGACATAACCTGTAACAGACTTAACATTTTTTGCAAAACTCGACCGACTTGTTAGACAAAAAAGGTACCATTCGATGAGGGTATTTCATATACATTATTCAAATTAACTTCTCTTTAATGGTTAATCAATTATCCAATATATTAATGTTCATCATAAAAAAAAATTGTTACTTTAATCAAACTTAAAGCTAACAATCTCCCCTTTTTTTATGATGACAAACAATTATTGATTAACTATTCGTTTGAAAGATAAATTGAGCAAGTTCACATGTTATATAAATTTTATGTAAATTCTCCCCCGTAGTAAATGCATGCTCCCTCATAAATAGACATCCATATCAAATATCATTGCTAAATAAGGATGGATACTTCTCCCCCTTTGTCATTATAAAAAAAAACAACCACATAATAATTCATAATAAGATGTAAATAGATAAAGGCTTGATGAAAGGTATTGTTCTACAAAAAGTAAGTCTCCCAACAAAAACAAGACTCAACATCTATTCCCAAGGAGATCCAACTAATGGAGATCCAGGCACGTTCAGTGCTGGAGTGGGAACAAGCTCGATATCTACGGTGGAGGGAGAGGTAAGAACCTCAGTGTCTACAACGGATGAAATCAACACCATATCGGGAGTGGATGTACGCTGAGGAATAGGAGATCTAGTCGAGTAACAGATGGTTCATCAACCGAAGCCCGTGAGGGAGATGGCTCAACAACTGGAGCCAGAGAGGAAAGGACAGGAGCTCTAGGAGGAGCTGCAGCCGGTTTGTCATAGTCTTCTTGTTCTTCTTCTTCCTCATCAAAATAAGCATCTCATGCATCAATTTGGCTCTTAAGGCCATCAACATTTTTATGCAGGGCATCCACCGATGACTTGAGGCTCGTAATTAGGCCATTAAGCATATCTAAACGCCCCTCAATCGAGGAAGAGGAACAATCTGTCTCCGAGATCTCCTATCCTCGGGAGGAATATGAGCTTAATCAACCGTTAGGGGTGGGGAGCTTGGAGGAGTAGGAGTTCGTCGTGGCAAATTTCTCTTGTATTGCCATTCACCATCTTCATTTTTGGCTAACCACATCCGTGCGAGGGTCGAATCAAAGTAGATATCATGAATCCTGACTTCAATTAGATTAGCGGGAGAGGGATAAATTACTCCTTGTTGAGCAAAAATCTCCATTAGCAAGATGTTGAATGGTAGTGATTTGGATGCTTTATCTAGCACTTCCATCATATGTCGCATAATGATAAATCCTACATTGAAGCAACGTTGGGTGAAGAACATGTATAGAACGTACAGTTCCATATGGCTAATGTGATCTTTGTGCCCGTCCTTAGGCAAAAGATTGTAGGTCGTGATGTGATGAACTAAACGTGCCGTTATGTTGAGATCACTAGCTTTAGGTTTGTACGGCAAGTTATTTGGATCCTCAACAACCAATTTAAGAAAATCCTTATAATCCGAGCATCGAACTAGAGCGGGTTCCTTCCCTTGCTCGTAGTATCGATCCGTAAACTCATTTACCTCACAACCCAATAATGAGTTCAATGAAGAGTTTGTAATCTTAATCGGTTTATAGTAGACTAAACTTCTGAGAGTGAGCGGGTGAGGAAATGATTGTAGATTTGCATAAAAGAGTCGTATAGCTTCCTCATGATACGAATTCCATAGTCCAAACAGAGTTTTTAGTCCTAGATATTCACAATGCTCAGTGATACCTATGCCAGTAATCCTATCGGGAAGAAATACTCTACTTAATATAAGAGGTTTGTCATGTAAAATCTGAGTATACTTATCTTTAGCTTCTGAATTTTGAAAGAGATGTTTGTCCACTGTCGGAGTAGGAGGAATCGACGTTTCACCGGTCAATTTTCACTTTGCCGTGCGCTTCCTCTTGATGGGGAGTTTGGAAGTGGATGCCATTGCTATCGAGTGGAGAAAAGAGATTGAAATTGAGGATAGGAAGACTTGGAATCGTCTGAGAACAGATTGAGAGTCGTCTAAGGAAATTTTTCGCGCGAGAGGTTGAGAGAAAGAAATTAGGGAGCAACGGTGTTCTTTTAAAAATATGGGAGTCTGACATACATCGGTCGACATATTTATGGTTATGTCGACCACTCTATTACCCGAGACGATTGACCGGTCGACATACATCTTATTATGTCGACCGCGTCCTTACCAGGCACGATGGTCTGGTTGACATATTTCCTATTATATCGACCCCCATTGCCGCAGACAGCAGACAGAAGACAATGCATCTAAGCATCATTGAATCGAATCAACCCTAGACAAATTCTAATTCCACAAAAGGTCTTCTCATCTAACGGTTTGGTAAATATGTCTGCCAATTGATCACTTGAGTTTACAAATTCTAAGATAATATCTCCTCTTTGAACATGATCTTTGATAAAATGATATCTAATTTCTATGTGTTTTGTTCTAGAGTGAAGAATAAGATTCTTAGAGATATTTATAGCACTTGTATTGTCACATTTGATAGGAATCTTAGTGAATGTGAGATTGTAGTCCTCTAAAATTTGCTTCATCTAAAGCATTTGAGCACAAAAACTACCGGCAACGATATATTCGCTTTCGGCGGTTGAAAGAGCTACCAAGTTTTGTTTCTTTGAGAACCATCAAACTAAAGATTATCCTAGGAAGTGACATGTACCGGAGGTGCTTTTTCTATCAACTAAGCTACCTGCGTAATCCGCATCCGAATATCCTAATAAGTCAAAAGAGACACCTTTGGGATACCACAAACCTAAGTCAATGGTGCCACTTAAGTACTTAAATATCCTTTTAACGGCATTTAAGTGAGATTCCTTGTGTGCGGATTGAAATCTAGCACAAAGACATACGCTAAACAGAATATTGGGTCGGCTAGCGGATAAGTAGAGGAGAGAGCCAATCATTCCACGATTTTTCTTAATGTCAACTTCTCTACCATTTTCATCCTTATCTAGTTTTGTAGTGGTACTCATAGGAGTTCTAGAAGATTTGCAAGAGTTCATACCAAATTTCTTGAGTAATTCCTTGACATATTTCTCTTCATGCATGACCATAATCTAATTTTCTTCAACAATGGCCTCATCAAACTTTTTTGACTCGATTTGAGAGATAAAGGCTACATTCCCACAAAGATTTCTAAGGGAGGCTCTAGTTTTGACTTCTAAGCTAGGATCACCAACAATATTTTCCTTATGATGACTTTTTGCATATTTCCATTCCTTAAGGAAACTTCTCACAATGTCATCTTGTGAAACTAAATTGATAGTGCTAGAAGGATGATAGGAGACACATCTAAAGAAGCTTTATCATTATCCTTAGGTGAGTTAATCATAAAAGTTGTGCACAATAACTTGGATGCCTTTAAAGAGGCTACATAAACCTCACTAAAATAGAAAGATATTAGAAAACTAAAATATCTTTAGGAAGATTTTTTTCAACTCTGTTAAGATTCTCTCCCACCAAAGATTTACTTGTTGGTAAAGTTAAATTTAATTTACCTGTTGGCCAAGTAATCTTGCAGTGGGCTTGTATTCTTGACCACATTGCATGAAATCAATATTGTCTTCAACACTTAACATAATAAATGTTTTTTTTTTATGTTGAATTGATTCTTTCATTTGTTTTCCTTCACTAAACCACATAGCGCTTCATGTATTTTCTTGGTTCTTGACCTTGTCATTGGGCCTCCAATTTCTTGCAATTGGTCTTTCTCATTGGGATTGATTTGTGTCATCACTTGATCCGCATTATCTTCTTTCGCTTAAAAACCCACGACTATCAGCTCTCTTTTATCTCATTCTCTCTAGTTTAGATGATTAAGTTGAGGCTTGGATTGACGTGAAAGTGTGTGAGTGAGATTAGTGCGCTTTTAGTGAATCTATTGCACTCTACAACAAAGAAAAGAGAGAAAAAGGAGAATCCACGACCAAGGAATTTTTATTCAAGTGTCTCTATTCTAACGGTTGCCAAGTTATCAAGTGGTGAAGATTTGATCAATCAAATTGAAGATAAGGACCTAAGGTAAGTTTGCAAAGGTATGATATTTATGATGCATGTACAATTATAGACTACTTGGGATGTAACACACAATACACTAACCTCAAGTTATTTGAGCATTTTTTGTGTCCATTTCGTAACTAAATGTTTATTGATCCATTGTGTTAGAATTTGATGTTATAACTCGAGAATATGCAAAATTGAATAAAGTTAGATGGTGGGCAGTGTTCTTGTGATCATGTAATATTTCAAAGAGGATAAGAGACTTAAAAGAAAATATCTATGAACTTTAACATGTTTTTCAAACGTTTCATTTCAATTCATGCATTTTATAGGTATACTACTTAGTGAGAACTATGCTAATAGTTTAGGATTGACAATGTAGGTGAGCTAATAAGAACGATGCTCAGACGGTAGATGATGATTTTTAGAGCAGGAGTGTATTCTAATGAAAAACGGTTATTGAGGGACAACTAGTGGGGTGTGGCTCATATACACACACAGTTTCATGTTTTAAATTGACTACAAATTTTTTAAATAAATTTGAATCTTTTAGAGTTATGCGAGGATCAATGGTTTATATAATTATTTGTGTAAAGTTTTTTTTATGTTTTGTTTTAGTTTATGCTACATATTTTAAATAAGTAAATTTTTTTATCATCTCACACCATTGAAAAATAATTAGATTATAAAGTGATTTTAATAAATCCACTCATGCCATTTAATTCATAATAATGTGTCCTTTGAAATGACTAAAGTGCAAAAAACCACCTAAATACAAGGCTCTCGGTAGGTTTAGGGGTCAAAAGATTGTGTTGGGCATCACAAGAGATATTTTTGTATGTCAAACATTTTCGTACGTTGTACGTAAGTTTGACACATTGTTCAAAATGAGTAAAGTTCAACAAAGCAACTAATTACAACACCCCCATCACGTTAAGTGATCAAAAGAATTTGTTGGGCATCACACGAGGCATTTTTGTATGATATAAGTATGTTTTAAGCATGATTAGAAATAAATAAAGTGCCACAAAGCAACCAAATACAAGGCCTCGAGTAGGTTTAGGGCCCACAATAATGTGTCAGGATGTTTTTTCCATCTCAAGAAAATTTCATGAGTCGTTTGAAACCACAAAAGTGCCACAAAGTGATCAAACATCACTCAAGAAATTTTTATAGGTCGTACAAAAGTTTGAACAAAAATCCAAAAAAAAACTAAAGTGCCACATTGCTATAAATTACATGGCCCTTGGCTTTTTTAAGGGGCCGAAAGATTGTATCACACATATCACGAAATATTTTCATTATTCATACGAAAGTTTCACGTGGCATTTAAAATGACTAAAGTGTGACAAAGTAACAAAATACAAGGCCACTGTTAGGTTTATGGGCCGAAACAATGTGTCGGCATGACACATGATATTTTTCGTTCGTCGTATGAATGTTTCATGCATCATTCAAACAAACTAAAGGGCAACAAAGCAACCAAACAAAAGACCTCATTAAGGTTTAGGGGCCAAAGTTTTTTTTTGTAAGTTATACGAAAGTTTCTCCTATCTTTTAAAACAATTATATTGCGACAATGCAAATTATTATAAGGCCCCCTTTGTTTAGAGGAATAAAGAACATAGATATTTTCATACGTTATATGAAAGTTTCATGTGTTGTTTGAAATGGCTTAAGTGCCACAAAAAGCAGGATGAAAGGCCTTGTTAGGTTTGTAAGACAAAACAAAGTGTCAGGCATGACACTAGACATTTTTTCTTTCTAAGAAAGTTTTGCGTGTATTCAAAATGACTAAATTTTGACAAAGTGATGAATACATGGGCTCTGATACGTTTTCATACGTTGTACGACAGTCTCATGCATTGTTTGAAGTAACTTAAGTATGAGAAAGCAACCGAATAGAAGGCCCAAGTACGTTTATTGATCAAAAGAGCATTTCGGGCATAACATATGATTTTTTTTACATCTTACAAAAATTTACCGCATCATTCAAAACAACTAAACTGCAACAAAGTTACAATTTACAAGGCTCTCGGTATGTTTTGGGGGCCAAAAGATTGTTCCAAGCATCACATGAAACATTTCCATACACCGTACAAAAGTTTCACGCGTAGTTTGAAATGACTAAAGTGCCCAAACACGACACAATACAAGCCCTCCTATAAGTCTAAGCTCTAAAAGAATGCATTGGGCCTCACACAAAACATTTTCCCACATTGTACGAAAGCTTGAGGATTCGTTGCAAACAATTAAATTGCAACATAGACACCGAATACAAGGCCCCTACTAGGTTTGGTGTAGCAACCTACTTTGCGTATCGTTACTCATTCTGCTTACTTACTTATTTAGTTGATCGTTTAATATGATTGTACGCCATGAGTGAAGTTATGAAAATCACTTTATATTTTTTTAAAAATCATTATAATTATTTTTCAACGTTGCGAGATGATAAAATAAATTTACTTATTGAAAATATGTAGCTGAAACTAAAACTAAACACTAAAAAAACTTTACACACATAATTATACAAACCATTAATCTTCACATCACTTCAAGAGATTTACAATTTATTTACGAAATCTGTAGCCAAATCAAAACATAACAACATTTGTGTATAATATGAGTCACTCCCCACGGTTCGTCACTCAATAACCACTTTTCAACAGAATACACTCTTGCTCTAAAAAACATCTTCTCCCATCTGAACACCATTCTTAATCAGCTCACCTATATTGCAAAGACTAAACTATGAGCCTAGTGCTCAGTGACTAGTATAATTATAAAATGAATGAATATGGATGCAACGTTTAGAATACACGCTAAAGTTCATTACATATTTTCTTTTAAGTCTCTTATTCTCTTTGAAATATTACACGAGCTCAAGAACACTTCCCACCACCTAACTTCAATATCTACTTACTAGGGCTCATTTACACAACCACTTGGCGAGTGTGCAGGCCTTTAATGATCATTTATGTATTTACATTATAACTATTTCCCTTATTTACTTAAAGGAAATACACTCTTAATACTAACTTATCGTATGTCCTTATCTTCAATAATCTTGACCACTTGATCATTTGGTAACCCTTGGAAAAAAAGACAAAATTCATTGGTCGTTGGTTCTCCTCACACACTTTCACGTCTATGCAAGCCTCAACCTAATCGCCTAAAAGCAGAGAAAACATGGTGAAGGAGAGCTGATGCTCATGGGTTTTTAAGCTAAAGAATTTACTTAAAACATATAATTGTTACTAAGGTGGAGGTGTTTCTATACCAAAAAATCGTGTCAGGTATAACATGGGATGTTTTCGTAGGTAATACAAAATTTCATGTGTCACTTCAAATGCTTGAAGTGTGACAAAGATTTATGGGCCAAAAGAAAGAGTCAGGCATCACACGAGATAGAGCCGCTTGTAGGTTTTGGGGCCAAAACAACACGTTGTGCATGACACTAGACATTTGCATTGACTGTACGAAAGTTTTATGCATCGTTCAAACAAATTAAAGTGAGACAAAGCAACCAAATACTAGGCCCAAGTAGGTTTAGAGACCGGACGAATGTGTTGGGGCATCACAAGAGACTTTTAATTCGTCATATGAAAGTTTCATACAACATTGGAATCGAATATAGTGCAACAAAGAGATCAACTGAAAGGTCCTTGGTAGGGTTATGGTCCAAATAACATGTCAGGCATGACATGAGACGTTTTTGTTTGTCGTAGAAAAGTTTCACCCACTATTTTAAATGACTAAGGTGTGACAAAGCAACCGAACATAAGACCCCCATAAGGTTAAGGGGTCAAAATGATGTAGTGGCCATCACACGAGATATTTTTTTGTGTCGTACGAAAGGTTTATACATCGTTAATAACAACTGAAGTGCAAAAAAGCAAATGAACACAATGCCCCAAGAGGTTTATAGGACGAAAAACCCGTCATTCATCACACAAGACTGAAACTGCAAAGAATTGACAGTTTATGGTAACTTTGATGAAAAAGACACAACCCCTAGCAATTCTAAATTTCTATCATTCATAGAAAAATACATGGTATCCCAACATGATTAGTTAACCAGTATACAAAATATGGAACAAAACTTCAAATTTTCGTGCACCACTCACAACAATCTTACAAAACCATAGAAAATTTCATAATTCTGATTTATCTTAAATGTAATAATGTGAATAACCATAATCACTCTAAACACGCATTATCAAAATCATATCTCTTGATTTCTAGCTCAATAGATTTCTCTTGATGAGTAAAACACTTCTCCTCAAAGGATTGGAGGCCAACTTCAACTCCTTCCCCTTCAACCTTTACTTTCTCTCTCTGATACTCTTTTTTTCTTTTTCACCCATTCTTAGTCTTCAGCACAAAAATGGTTGATGATCAGATACTCCAATATTTCAAGATTGTTCATGAGATAAAAATATCTTTTGCCAAATTTATATATTTACTTTTACTATTTTACCATTACTTGTTCCTATAATGTTAAAATACATTCATTATCATCACTTAAATCATACTTAGCTTAACTAATTAATTCACATTAGTTCTAAGCTAATCCACATAATTAACTTAATTAATCATGATTAGTAAACATCAGTCATGATTAGGCACAATCGTATAGTGACATTTCTCATATTCCAATTTGCCTTCCTTTCCTACTCATAATTCAGGATTATCACAGTAAAAAACTTTCTAATTACACTATTTAATAGATTATAATCCGTAATATGTACACTAGTATTACATAAAGTGCGACAAAACAATTGACTACAAGACCCTTAGTAGATTTATGGGCTGAAAGAATGTGTCAGGAATCACACAAGACATTATTGTACATCATACAAAAGTTTCACGCGTTGTTTAAAACAACAATAGTGCCACAAAGTAAATAAATACAAGACCCCCTGGTAGGTTTAGGTGCAAAAAGAATGTGTCAGGCATCACACAATACGTTTTCATTTGTCATAAGAAAGTTTCAAGCGTCGTTTCAAATGACTAAAGTGCCATAAAGCTACTGGATAAATGGTGCTAGTAAGTTTAGTGGCCAAAAAAGGTGTTAGGCATAACACGTCATATTATCGTACGTCATACGATAGTTTAACGTATTGTCAAAAGCAACTAAATTGCAACAAAGCTACCAAATACAAGGCCTCATTAGGTTTAAAGGACCAAAAAGTGTGTTTGGAATTACATGACTTTTTTGTACGCACCACAAAAATTTAACACGTTGTTTGAAATGACGCAAGTGCCACAAAGCAACCAAAATACAAGGCCCCCTAGGTTTAAGGCCCAAAAAACATGTCAAGGAGTGCGTGAGAAGTTTTTTATGTCGTACAAAAGTTTAAAACGTCGGTCAAAATACTAAAGTTTGACAGCATACCCAAATGCAAGGGCCCAGGTAGGTTTAAAAAACCTAAAGAACGTTTTGGGCATTAACAAGACATTATCTTACACTTAAAAAAAATTTCATGCGTCGTTTAAAATGAATCATAAGTATAGGGGCAGAAAGAACGTATCAGGCATCAAACATTAAATTTTTAGTCAATATAGAAAAGTTTTACGCATCTTTCCAAACAAATAAATTGCAATAAAGCATTCAAATACAAATAACGTGTCGGGCATCACACATTGTACGAAAATTTCACACGTCATTTAAAGCAACTAAAAACTGTGAAAGCAACGAATAGAATGCCTTGGTAGGTTTGTGGGCCACAAGAACATGTTGGGCATCACACAAGATATATTTAATACATCTTACAAAAATTTACCTAGTCATTCGAAACAGCCCAAGTGCAGTAAAGCAACAGAATACAAGGCCCCCATAGTTATAGGTGCCGACAGAATGTATCGCGCATCCGACAAGACTTATTTGTACCTCGTATGAACGATTCATGTTTTGTTCAAAACAACTAAAGTGCAACAAAGCAACCGAATACATGGCGCTTGGTAGGTTTAAGGTCTAAAAGAATGTGTCTGGCATCAAACGAGACATTTGTGTGCATTGTCCAAAAGTTTCATGCGTCATTCAAAAAAAGTGTTGCAAAGTGACCCAATACAAGGCCCCAGGTAGGTATAAATCAAAAGATTTTGTTAGGAATAACACCAGACGTTTTTGTATGTTGTATGAAAGTTTCACGAGTGATTTGAAACGTCCAAAGTGTCATAGAGCAACCAAATACAAGTCTCTTGATTTGTTTACAAGCCGAAAGAATGTGTCGGGCATCACACAAAACATTTTTGTACGTCGTACAAAAGTTTCTTGTGTCGTTCAAAATGACTAAAGTGCTACAAAGCAAAAGAACATAAGTCCCCCGGTATGTTTAGGGTTCGAAAGAACATGTTAGACATCATAGAGACATCGTCATACGATAGTTTCATGCACCTTCTAAAGAAACTAAAATGCGAGATAGCAATCAACTACGAGGCCCTCGATAGGTTTATGGGCCAAAACAATCGTGTTAGGAATCAAATAAGATGTTTTTGTACATTGTACAAAAATTTACCGTGTTGTTCAAATGGACATTAGTGCCACAAAGCAACTAAATACAAGGACCCTGTAGATTTAGATACAAAAAGAACGAATCTATCATCAAACGAGACATTCATACATCGTATGAAAGTTTCACTCGTCATTGGAAATGATTAAAGTTAGATAAATGACTCAGTACATGGGCACTCTATGTTTAGCAGCTGAAAGAACGCGTCATCTGAAATTTTTCGTGCATCATATGAAAGTTTCACACTTCATTCAAAATGACCAAAGTGTGATAAAGCTACCAAACAAAGCTATGGTAGGTTTATGGGTCAAAAAAACTTGTTGAGCATTACACAAGATTTTCAAAATGACACAAGTCCCACAAAAAAAGAAATATAAGGCCCCTGTAGGTTTTGATGATGAAAGAACGTAGCTAGCATCAAACGAGGCATTTTCGTACACTGTACGAAAGTGTGACAAAGCAACCAAAGACAAGGCCCCTAGGTTTAGTGGCCAAAAGAGCGTGTTAGGCATTAACAAGACATTTTTGTATGCCATACCAAAGTTTCATGCATTGCTCAAAATAATGCAAGTGCCACAAGCAACCATAGGTTTAGGGGAAAAAAGAACATTTAAGGTATTACACTAGACATTTTTGTATGTTGTAAAAAAGCTTCATTCATCGCCCAAAACAAAAAAAAAATACAACAAAGAAACCCAATACATCTTTGTACGAAAACATCTCTGTACACGTTTGCAAGCGAATACCAAAATGTGAAAAACATCTTTGCACAAGAATTTTTGAACATCACATAAGACATTTTTGTAAATCGTACAAAAGTTTAACTCGACAATCAAAATGAATTAAGTGCAACAGAGCAAAAGAATATAAGGCCACCAGCAGCTTTAGGTACAAAAAGAGCATGATAGACATCACACGAGGAGTTTTCGTACGTCGTAGGGTAGTTTCATGTGTCATTCTAAGCAATAAAGTGTGAGAAAGCAACCGAAATAAGGCCCCTAGTAGGGTTATGGGCTAACAAAAAACTTTTCGTGCATCACACAAGATGTTTTCGTACATTGTATGAAAATTTACCACGTTGTTTGAAACAAGGAAAGTGCCACAAAGCAACCAAATACCAGGCCCCCATAGGTTTAAATGATGAAAGAATGTACCTAACTTCAAACAAGACAATTTCATACAGAGTACATAAGCTTTATGCATCGTTCAAAACAACTAAAGTGCGATAAAGCAACCAAAAGAACATGCCGGGTATCACACAAGACATTTTTGTACATCGTACAAATTTTCATGTCGTTCAAAATTACTTAAGTGCCACAAAGAAAAAGAACATACGGCCCATAGTAGGTTTACGGGTCGAAAGAACATGTTCGACATAACATGAGAAATTTTCGTACGTCTTACGATAGTTTCACACGTCATCTATAGCAACTAAGGTGAGGGAAGGAAACCAACTACAAGGCCTTTGGTAGGTTTACGGGCCGAAAAACTTGTCACGCATTACATAGGATTTTTTTGTATATCGTATGAAAGTTTCACTCATTGTTCAAAACAACTTAATTGCGACAAAGCAACCGAATACAAGGCCCACATAGTTTAGTGGCCAAAAGGTGTGTCACACAACACACAAGACGTTCGTACATTGTTTGAAAGTTTCACGTGTCATTTGAAATGATTAAAGTAACCGAATACAACTAAATACAATGGTGCTCTAGGTTTAGGGCACGAAAGAACTTGTCGAGCAGTGCACGTGTTGTTTTTGTACATCATACAAAAGTTTCACACGTTATTCGAAACAACTAAAGTGCAACAAAAAAAAACAAATACATTGCCCCTTGCCCTTTGTAGGTTTGAATGACAAAATCGTCTTGGGCACTAACAACGGAAGTGCTACAAAGAAACCATAGGCTTAGGGGCTTAAATAATTTGTCAAGCACAACAACAGATGTTTTCTGTAACGTCCATCCTAACTCAAAATATATTAAGTCATTCTATTGTACTTGTAGCCAAAAATACTTTCTCATAAAATCTTTAAAGGCAATCATGTAAACTAAATTTACTTAAAACACATCTGCAACATATTTGGTGAAGTAAATAGTTTACAAGCTACATATAAAGTTTAAAACTTCTTTTTTCTAACCATTATTTACAGTTGTTCAAATTCTTTGCCCATAAGTCCAAATCTGCTCAAACAGTAGCAATCACCCCCATAAAAAAGCAATCCATCTCATATACCTCTCAATGCACCTCTTCCTCACCTGTATCATAAAAATCATCTAAGAGCATAAGGCTCAGCAAGTAGTATAAGATATGCATGAACATGTACATGATATGCATGACTAAAACTTTTCTTTTCTTTCCATTCTGGATCTTTCTTTCTTTCAATCTATATACTTCCTCATCACTGGGACTTCTTGGCAAGGAATGAGTGCCTACAAACTTGAGTCCACCTGAGGAGACAACCAACTCGATTCTAGAAATCACAAACTTGAGTCCACCTTAGTGGGATATCCAACACAAACCCCTTCTCAATGACATTTACATAACTTTCTCTTTCTTTCTTTTATCTTTATCTTTCGTCGGTTATCCGAGCTCAACCCAAACAAGTATTTTCATACTATGTTTTATATAAAATCTCATGCATCTAAATAGTTCGTAATCTTCTGGAAAACATGATGTATGAAATGCTCACAAACATGCACGGCAAGATTGTATCAAGCAGTTAAATAACGTTCACAACATAAAAACAACAATTCATCATATCATAAAATGAATATGCTTTTCTACATCATTTTATACAAGCATTTCGTCCGAACATAAAAAGCGTAAAACAACATACCAAAACAAAGTCCTATTATTCTATGATGTAGACCCAATAAAGGGAAAAACACACACAATGCTACTTACTTTGTTTTTCATGATCTAGTTTTTTTAGTAGTAGGTACAATAGTAAATTGCTTTCAACTCAATTAACTAATATCATTCAAAAAATTTAGAATCAATGCTTTGTTTTGTGATAACTTTAAAATATCATCACTTGCCCTATACATAATTAAATTCTATGATTACAAAGCCATATATCACTCATGGTGTCTAATTTAACGTGATAAAAGATCTAGGACATTAGATTAGTCTAGCCTTAGTGTTAGACACAAAATCCAAAATTGCATAGAATTGACAGTTTTGTATCAACTTTTATGAAATATGCACAACCTCTACAAACTCCAAATTTCCATTATTCATAAATATATATATGATATAAAAACCTGATTGGTTAACCAATAAAAAGAACCATTGAGAGAAACTTCTTTGCTCGAGCTTGTGTTATGGGTTCTTCCAAACGGCAAGCGTTATCATTGATGTGCTCGAGAATGTTGTTGGAAATTGTTCCTTGTCATACATAAGATAAAGGAACATTGCTCCTCCAAACTTCCCATCGAAATATGCAATTGGGCGGTGATCTTGCATTAGAATAGCTCGAATCCCCACGCCTGAAAATTAGGTAAAGCCAACAAAGGTGAATTTGTTAGCCTCTCCTTAATATTTTGAAATGCTTCTTTTTGCGGTTTCGTCCACTTAAAAATGACATTCTTTCTCATAATCTCGGTGGGTGGGGCAGCAATGGTGGTGAAATCTCTAACAAAACAGTGATAAAAACTCACAAGTCCATTAAATGCTATGGACTTCATTGGTATTTGTTAGCGTCAACCACTTTAGGATCGCCAAAACTTTTTCCTAATCAACCTGTCCTCCTTGCTAACTAACAATGAAACCCAAAATCACCATGTCATCTGTGCAAAAAGTGCACTTGCTCTTGTTAGCATATAATGTTTCTTGCCTAAGTACTACAAATACTTCTTTCAAGTGTAATATATGATCATTATACTATTTTTTATATTAGTATATTATCAAAATAAACTACAATTAATTTACCTATGAATGGACGTAAGATATGATTCATCAACTTCATGAAAGTACTAGGAGCCTTTGTCAAGCCAAATGGCATAACTAACAACTCATATAATTCATGCTCTGATTTGAAAGTAGTTTTTCACTCATCACCTTCCTTCATTGAAATTTTGTGATAACAACTTTCAGTCCAATTTTATAAAAGAAGCACGCACCATGCAATTTATCTAGCATATCAGCCAAACAAGGAATAGAGAAGCGATTATTACCATGATGTTATTGATAGCTCTCTCTAAGCCAATAGTTTGTCTACTTGTCATTGGAGCTACTTTGTCTCTTTGGGGCTACTACGATAAGCATGTCAGTTAGGCAACGTAGCTCTTGATACAAAGTTGATTTGATGTTTGATGCCATGAATTAGGGGTATTTCTTTTAGTATTTCTTCTATTACGATGTCTTCAAAATCTTACAAAAGTGACTGAACAACACTAGGTAAAACATGGTTAGAAGTGTTAGTAAACATCGTAGTCCCTTGCAATGCGCTCTACTCACTTTACTCCGTCTCTCTTTGTCTTCTTTCTTCTCCTTTTCTTCTTTCTTCTTTTGCTCTCTTTATTTATTCTCTTCTTCTTCTTTCTCAATCTCTTTTTCCTTTTCACTCTCGTTTCTCTTTTTCATTCTTTTTCACTTGATTTTTTTAATTTTGTTGAAGTCTGAGATTATTTTTGTATACTTCCCTTGGTAACATAGGAACAAGGTTAATTGGTTTATTGTTGAATGTAAATGAGTATTTATTTGTGTACCCATCAAGCATCACTCGTTAATCATATTGCCGAGGACACCCAAGTTGAGTGTGGCCAGCTTCCATAGGCACCACGTCACATAATACTTTATCTTCATACTTGCCTATACAAAAAAGTGGTAAACTTCTCCACTTTGGTTAAACCATTTCAGCTTATAATGAATAATCCTAATTTGTCCACCAAAATAGTATTTGCAACATTAGTACAACTCCACCTACCAATTATCGTATTACACATCTTGTTTTTAATATAGCATCTAGTGTAAAAGAGGTTTTCTCATATTACTCTATCACCAACTACTTTTAGTTGAGTAATCAAAGCTCTTCGTGTAACTAGTAACTCTCCTTCTACATCGTACTCCTCTTTGAATTCATTAATACTATCAACTTCGAAGTAACCATCCGTTTAGATTTCTCCTTTATTATTACCATAACCCTCTTGTTAGAGCATTGCCTAGATATGTGACCCCTTCACTTACATTTAAAACATTTGATATAACAATTTCAAGATGTAGATAGATCAAATTTTCCTTGGCTTCCCGGAGTAGGTATTCTCACTTTTTGATCTTTCTCTATTTTAGCAATTTGTTTGTCTTCTCTTTTTGTGTAATCTGACTTCTAGTTATAAGAACTATTACCCAAAGAAGAACGGTTGCTAATCTTTCTTTTTAGTTGTTCTATTTTGATCGCCATGTGCAACATATAATCCAACTTCATGTAATGTTGCAGCTTGATCTTATCTTGTATTTTTGGATTGAGTCTTTCCAGAAATCTAGCTATGGTGGCTTCTCTATCTTCTTCTATATTTGCTCTAATCATAGTTACCTCCATTTCTTGGAATTATTCTTCTACCCTCTTTGTATCGTGCTTAGTATGTGCAGACGTTGCAATAAATCTCGATAATATCTACTTGGTACAAATCTTCTCTTCATTATCATTTTAATCATACTTAGCTTAACTAATTAATTCACATTAGCACTAAGCTAATCCTTAGGATTAAATTTATTTATCATAATTAGTAACCATAATCACCACATAATCATCACTAATTATGCCTTAACCATTATTAGGCACTAACATTATAGTGACAAGTGTTAAATTTCAATTTGTCTCCCTTAACTAATCCTAATCAGCATTTATCACATGAAACAAATTTCTAATTACACCATTTAGTAGCTTAAAGTAGTTAATATGTACACTGATATTACATTCTACCATTCTAATAAAAATTCTCCTCAAAATTTTTAGCATCAAACAGATAACGGTATTGTCTTATTATATTGTCTTTGTTTTCATAGGTTGATTTTTCTACCTGGTGATTACTCCAAAAAACTTTAACTAAATAGATCTATTTATTTATAAGTACTTTTTTCAAGTAGTCAAGAATTTAAACTGACTGCTCCGTATAATCCATGACGTCTCGTGTGATGCATGACACATATCTTTTTCCCCTAAACCTACCACAAGCCTAATATTTGTTTGTTATGTCATATTTTAATTGTTTTCAACAATGCGTGAAACTTTTGACAATGTTGAAACGCATCTCATGTGATGCCTGATACGTTCTTTCTACCCCTAAACCTACCAGGGGCCTAATATTCGATTTCTATATCGCACTTTATTTTTTTTTCCAAAGACACATGAAACTTTCTTACAATGTAGAAAAAGGTCTGTTCTAATGCGGGCATGTTCATTCGGCCCATAAACATACAAGTGGTCTTGTGTTCGATTGCTTTGTTGCACTTTAATTGTTTTGAACTATGCATCAAACTTTTGTAACGACCAAAATAAACTTCTCAAGTAATGCCCGACACATTTTTCTACCCCCCAAACCTATTGGAGGCATAGTATTTGGTTGCTATCTCCCACTTTTGTGGTTTCCAACGTCTCATGAAGCTTTTGTAAGATATAGAAAAATAACTCGTGTAATGCAGACACATTTTTTCTGCCCATGAGCCTTGTATTTGGTTGCTTTGTTGCACTTTAATTTGCTTTGACTGATGCGTGAAACTTTTGTACAACATAGGAAACTGTCTCTGTTAATGCTCGACACATTCTTTTTGCCCCTAAACATATCAAGGGCTTGATATTTTGGTGCTATGTCCAATTAGTTGTTTCCAAATATGGGTGAAACTTTTGTACGACGTAAGAAAACATCTCGTGTGATGCTCGACACATGCTTTCCGGACCTAAACCTACTAAGGGCTTTGTATTGGGTTGCTATGTCACACAATAGTTATTTCCAATGACTCACAAAAAATTCGTATGAGGTATAATAATGATGTAAGTTATTTCCAATAGTGATGCCAGCCACATTCTTTCTAGTCTTAAACCTACTGATGGCCTTGTATTCCGTGCTTCGTTGCACTTTAGTTATTTCCAACGAAGTGTGAAACTTTCTATAGAATACAATAACATCTCGTGTAAAGGCTAACTTGTTCTTTCAGCCCCTAAACCTATTGAGTGCCTTGTATTGGATTGTTTTGTTGCACTTTAGTTGTTTCAAACAACAGGTGAAACTTTTGTACGACGTAAGGAAATGTCTAGTGTGATGCCTGACACATTCTTTCATCCTTCAGACCTATTGGTTACATGTAATTTGTAGCTATGTTGCCTTTAAGTTTTTGCCAATAATGCATGAAACTTTTTGTATAACATAGAAAAAAATCATGTAAGGCTTGTCACACATTATTTTGGCCCATAAATCTACCCAGGGCATTGTATTTGGTTGCTCTATTGCACTTTAAGTTTTTCGAATGACGCATGAAACTTTCATCCAGTGTAAGAAAATTTCTCAAGTGATGAACAATGTGTTATTTCTGCACATAAACCTACCAAGGACATTGTATTATGTTGCTTTGTGGTACTTTAGTCATTTTGAATGATGCATGAAACTATCATACAANCATCTCCTTGGCTGTGGTTTTTCCGGCAACCAAGACTCGGCTCTCCGGTGAGTAATATCCGGCGACTTCCGAGAGGTCCTCCTAGGTTTTGGCTTCCCTTCCGAGCTAGGGAGAGCTAGGCCTTGCTGCACGTCTTCAGCCACATCCCCGTGGTCCTAGGGTAAGTGTGTAATCCCCATAGCTCCTCTCCACCCCGCCGGTAAATCCCCTTTTCTGGCCATCTCCATTTCCTCTCTGATTACCACTTCTTTTGGCACCCGATAATCCTCTCTGCATATCTCCCGTTTTCCTGAACCTTTAACCCTAATTTTTGGAGGTTAAGCTCTTCCCTCATCCACAAATCATTCCTCAAAATCTCGGTTGCAAACTCTGTATGCAACCCAAGAACCACCCGTTTCAATAACCCTCCTCTTTCGGCCACTTCCGTCCCTTACCCCTTACCCGAACCTACTTTTCTTCCACTCTCCATTCTTGAAGCTTGTCACGTTGTTTTGGCCCCGAAACCTACTAGGGCCTTATAATTTTTTGCTTTTTCAAAATTCAGATATTATGAACGATGGATGAATCTTTGGTACGATGTTCAAAAACATCTCGTGTGATAGCCAAATCATTCTTTTGGCCTTGAAACCTACTAGGACCTTGTATGCGGATGCTATGTCGAACTCTAGTTGTTTGTGATGACTAGTTAAACTTTTGTATGACGTAGGAAAATGTCACATGTGATAACTGTTATGTTTTTTCGTTCCCTAAACCTACCTAGGCTTGTACTCAGATGCTATGCCGTAAGAATGTGTCATGCTCTAAACCTACTAAGGGCCTTGTATTTGGTGGCTTTTCTCACTTTAGTCATGGCAATTGACAAAAACTTTCATACGATTAACTAAAACGTCTTCTGAGATGCCCGACACGTTTGGCCCCTAAACCCACTGTAGACCTTGTACTCTATTGCTTGGTCTCATTTTAGTTGTTTCAAACGTGGCGTGAAACTTTGTAAAATGTAGGAAAATGCCTCATTTGCCGCCCAACATGTTCTTCCATCCCCTAACGTACAATGGGTTGTATTTTGTTTTTTTGTCAGACTTTAGCTGTTTTGAATGATGCGTAATAACCTTCGTACGACATACGAAAATGTCTCTCGTGATGCCTAACACATTTTTTGGCCCTTAAACCTACAACTGCCCTTGTATTTATTTACTTTTTTGTACCTATTCCTTTCCAACTACACCTAAAACTCTCCTATGACGTACGACAACGTCTTGTATGATTCCTGACATTTTCTTTTGGCACTCAAACCTACAAGATGCCATATTATTTGGTTCATATGACGTAGGAAAATGTCTCGTGTGATGCCGGACACATTCTTTTGGCCATTAAACTAACATGGCAATCTTAGATAGCTTAGTCACACTTTATTCATTTCCAATGGTGCATGAAACTTTCGTACCAGATAGGAAAACTTCTCATGTGGTGCTCGACGCGTTCTTTCATCCCATAAACCTACTGAGGGACTTGTATTAAGTTGCTATGTCACACATTAGTTGTTTTCAAAGACTGAAACTTTCATAACACATCAAAAACGTCTTGTGTGATGGCTGATACTTTCTTTCAGCCCCTAAACCTAGCGGGGCCTTGTATTTAGTTGCTATATTGCACTTTTGTTTTTTTGAACGATGCGTCAAACCTTTGTCCAACATACAAAAATGTCTCTCATGATGCCCGTAACATTTTGTTGGCACTTAAACTTATCGAGGGCCTCATAGTTTGTTGCTTGTTTGGAGTTTAGTCATTTTCAACTATGCATGGAACTTACTTATGAAATACGATAATGTCTCGTATTGTGGTCGACATGTTCTTTCAGCCGTGAAAACTACTAGAGGGCCTAGCATTCAGTTGCTTTGCTGCACTTTACTCGTTTTGAACAGCACATGAAACTTTCTTAAGAAGATATAAAATGTCTTGTGTCATGCCAGACAAGTTATTTAGGCCCCTAAACTACCAAGGGCCTTGATGTACCGTCCGAAAGGGTCGGTGCATTGTGATCGGACAATGCACACACACACCGGGCTTGGGTGAGGAGGTTTGCGGTACTCGGGAAAAAGGGTTCGGGCGAATGCAGAATATGTGTTTGGGAAATGAAATGGAGTATGAAAGAAGATGAATAATGTGAAGAATGGATGAATGGCTCAAAGAACATGGAAAAATGGTTCGGGTGAGAAAATGGGCTCGGAATCGGACAATGGAGAAAGTTGAAAGCTCAGGAAATGGAATGGGAAAATGGGGAGTTTAGAAGTGAAGGATAGGGTCGGACAAGTGGAACACTTGAGCAATCAAAGTGTTCGCCATGATAGTCCTTGGTTGCACTCGGATATGACTCACCGAACGTACACTCAAGGGTTGACAGGCTTGGCTGGATATTATTAAAATTCTCATCGGAAAGAGCTTCAACCAAAGGGAAGAAGGTGTAATGCACAATTTTATTAAAATTCTCTCTGCCTCTAAAGTGTGAGGCCGATACACTTAAATGCAAGAAACGTAAAATGAGAGGAAAGGGATTTCGGCCCTTGGATTACATGAATGCCTAGGATTAGCTCAGGAAAGATCTCCTTTGACTTTGGGTAGACCAAGGATGCTACTCTTCTCCTGAAGGCTCGATCCATCATGGAGATGTGCGGCTGAAGTTGAGCGTAGACCGTCCTTGACCGAGGGAGACTCGTTGTTGACCGAGAGGTGGCACCGGGTGGGCTATGCTCTGAACATTTAAGGATTGGCTCGGGAGTGTGCACGGGCTCATTCAAAATGGTCACCAAGTCAACCATGATCCGAATATCATGGGATTCACTCGGGCCATTTTGAATTAGAGTCTTCGGTTGACCTTAGGTTGACATGAGTGTGGGCGCGCGAAGTCTCATTTGAATTTGAATAGTCGGTTGGCCGACAATCGCTCGTGGGCACTCGCAGCTCGTTCAAAATGTCGACCGGGGGTTGACCTTCTTCCGTGCATTGCAGGATTTGCTCGAGCCAATTTGAAATGGAATTTCTGGATGGCCTTAGGTTCTCCAGATGAAGGCGCGCGCGGACCATTTTTGAATGAAGGTCGTCATTTGTTGCCGATGGTTCTGGAGAGCAAGCGGTATGTTCAAAATGGCGGACCATCCTTAAAGAGTCTACTATAACTTCTTGGAAGATACTAAATTCAAAAAACTAACATAGCATAAGGTGACGACAATTTTGTTGACAAGTGTCGACCGATGTTGACAAAACAGAGAGCATGGCTTTCTTGAAATCAAGAACCGGTCAACCTAACCTATAGGTGTCGACTTAACTTAGCTTAATGTGTCCACCGCTTATTCATGTGGTCGACCAAATTAATTATAGAGAGTTATTTTGTGTCGACCGGTCGCTAATGTGTCGACCGGTCGCTAATGTGTCAACCGGTTCTCTCCCAGTTTCCGTCTACTAACTTGCAACATCCTTACTTCTACAAAGCTCCAATTTGAGTGCGTCAAACCGCTATAGATCACTCTAAAGGTCTACTATAAATCTTATGAAGGACCTAAACTCAATTTCATATCACGATTCGACCGAATCTCCAAAACTCTAACCTTGTACGTAATTCACTGATTTGAAAACAATTGACATGAACTCCTTCATTTTTATCCACTAATTCAACCAATATCATCCTTTTATCATTACTGAACCTAGAAGAACTTTAAAGGATAGAAGAATACCTTGAACTTCAGCCTCCACGAAATATCAAAGCTCTCAACTTCACTTCTCTTAAAGTCACTCACTTTCTCACTCAATTGCACCTAACCTCACTATTTTTCCTTAGAATATTTCTCCTCTATCTCAATCTCACTCTTCCTTGATTTAGAGCATGAAACCTAGAGAGAAAAGGGGGAAGAAATCGTGGATGGAAGAAAGAGTGGCAGCCCATGCCTCTTTTATGTCCTTTATCAAACAAAATCAACCTTCATCCTACATCTACCAATCAGATTTCTCCAAGTTTTTGGCTGACTTTTCAACTAAATTAGGTGAAGGTGTCGGCCGCTTAACCATGGTGTCGACCGGTGAAGTTCCCGAGAGTAATTATGTGTCGACCGGTTACTAAGGTGTCGACTGAATGTGAAGGTGTCGACCGGTTAACCATGGTGTCAACCGGTTACTAAGGTGTCGACCGAACGTGAAGGTGTCGACCAGTTGCTAAGGTGTCGACCGAACGTGAAGGTGTTGACCACTTATCCATGCGGTCGACCGAATCTATAAAATTTTCCAACCTTTCTGAATAACATCATCTCATATACCTCTTAAACATTATTTCCTTCATCACCTTCAACCTACTAATTTACTAATATCCACGATATTTTAATACTTCGATATTTAACCATAAGCCATAAAAGAAATCTTAAACACTTCCATCTTAAAGTTACAAATTCTAAAAACAAATAAGGGTTGTTACATTCCACCCTCCTTAAAAAAATTTTGTCCTCAAAATTTTGTCCTCAAAATTTAGACCTCAAACATATCTGGATACTTTTCCCTCATTTCTTGCTCTCTTTCCTAGGTAGCGTCCTCCACGTTATGATTTCGCCATGGACTTTCACCAATGGAATTTGCTTGTTCCGCAATACCTTCGTCTTTGTATCCAGTATTCTTATTGGCTGCTCCTCATGGCTCATAGTTGGCTCTACTTCTATCTGCTCTGCTGCCACCACTTGGGATGGATCACGAATGCATTTCCTTAACATTGACACATGAAACACATTGTGAACTCCTGCCAAGTATTCTGGTAATTGCAACATATAGGCCATGCTTACCACTCTCTTCAAAATATTAAATGGCCCAATGAATCTCGGTGCCAACTTTCCTTTCTACCCAAACCTCATCATACCTTTGAATGGTGAAACTATAAAAAATACTTCATCTCACTCCTTAAATTCTAGTGCTCTCCTGTCACGATATCCTTTTTCATTCCCGGCCACCAAAAACACTACTTTAAATCCTGATACATTTTTGTATTTCCTGGGTGACACGCTCCAAGGTGCGGAGGTTCCGGAAATAAGAGTGAAGATTGCAATCTGCCCAAAAGGACAGGGAGTAAGGCAGAACACGAGAGTGCAACGCTTATTTCTCCAAACGCATACAGGTTTAGGTTATAAAACTCAGCCAACTTAAACTTAAGGGCGTGGACTAAGTTTGGTCAGATTTGCAGCTTACAAGCTCATGCGAAACATTAAAATACAAGGAGACACTTTCAGATGCACAAGCAGGCAAACAGGAAGAAAACAGTGCAGGGGTGATGGGGGAACTTCTACACAACTTCCAATGCAGGGAGTCTGGGATCGTGAAAATAATCAGAAAACAACTTCAATCAAAGGGGAAGACAATGCAAGTGGTTTCATAGAAAACACACGGGTAGGCTAGGAGTTATGCTGGATAGAAAATAAAGGACAGAATTGCCCGATTTCAGGAACTCGGGTAGGAAGCAGTGGGAAAACACAAGCATAACTTTTAAAGGGAGGTGGCTACGGCTAAACGGAATGAACCATTGTTTCAGGCCATCAAGGTGGGACTCACTGCCAGAAATTTGGGGCTTTGCTCATAGGAAACAAAACAATGGCACAGAATGGACGGTTGGAGTTCAAAGTCCACTCGGGAAAGTTCAAAAACAGCAAACAACACAACCAGCACAAACAAATGTAAACGCAAGTGGAAGGTAGGCTATGGGGGTTCCAAACTCACCTTTGATCCTAACAAGTGAGGAAGGGAGGTTGAAATATGGTTTAATGACCCTAGCAAGATCACCAACACCAAGACAAGAAAAGGTTGAGGATATTACTCACCAAAACCTTGAATTGCCGTGAGAAAGGAATGGAGCTTGAGAGCACTTGGCTTCTGCAAATTTCTTCTATTCTTTTCTACTTCTAAAAGACGTGGGAGAGGGGTTTTGATACCCACTCACGATTACATCAAGAAAGAAAAACAAAAAGAAAAGAAAAATAGGACTAATGAGTGTTTAGTAGGTGTTAGGTGGGATTGGGGCCCACAAAAGCTTCCTAAACACACCACAAAGACTCTAGACATAAGGCCACATCCAGACATCAGCCAAAAGAGAGGCCAAGTGGGAAATTAGGGTTTCCCCTAAGATCCAACTAAATGGGCCATGGATTTGGTTCAAACCGAACCAAAATCCTTCTCAAAGGCTTAAACCGGACCATCAAGGCTTACAACAAACAAAAACAGCCCAACATATTTATAATTTACAAACACAAAAATCAAACATCACTTGGTCATTCCTTGGAAGACTTCATCTCCCCAAGTAGTGGTGCATACGGTCTCCATTGTCCTTGAAACCGAATGTAGTTATGTCCCGGGTGGTGAACTTGGCAAGGAAGATCTTGGATTTTCGACTAACTCCTTCTCTTCTTTATACTTCCATTGTAAGCAATGTTTGGGGAGTTCTTGATCATGTTGTGAAGGAATATCTAGGAGCTCCAATGTAGGGAAAAATGTACCTGCAAAATCAACAAACATATTAGCTAAA
>QAOC01025998.1:15835-43647 GCA_003255005.1 Begonia fuchsioides | reverse complement strand
ATGCAAACCCATGCAAAACCCATGCAAAACCCATGCAAAACCCATAAAACCCTAAGTAAATGTTTTTGCTGAAAAGATAAAAGAAAAAAACTCGAAATGGAAAAGGGAATTATAGGTCGGGTTTAGACCAAGACCCATGGGGCCCGACCTAAACCCGGCCTAGACCCGACTTGAACCCGGTTCTCCTCCTTCACTTGCTTTGGTGATGCTCCCTTTCCCGAAATGCTCCAAGCTTGATGATGATTCACTTCCGATCTCCTTTTCCGAGTTCTCCCAAGTGAGAAGATGCTTAGGTTGCTCCAAATCCCTCGGTGTTGGAGTCTCCATGGTTACTCCTAGTTCCACATTTCCTACAAAAAAGACAAACGGATTAGAAAGCTCCTTGGCCCGAGCTCGGGTGACCGCTCCTTGAAGTGTGTTTCCGTGCAAGGTATCTCCAGGCATGTCATTCACCCTTTAACCCTTAAATCCTAAACTTGTAACACTTGACCCTAAAAATATGAACCCTGACCATAGGAACTATTGAACTGTGAACCTTTGAATACTGAACCCTGAACCCTAAACCCTGAAGTCTTTCAACCCTGAACCCAAAACCCTGGAACCTTGAACCATAAAATTTGGACCATGGAACTCCTTAAACCCACAACCTTGAACTTCAACCCTTGAAACCCATGGAATCCTCAACCCCGAACAATGAACCATTAAACCTTAAACCTAGAACTTTGGATCCTAGAACCCTTTGAACCCTGAACCTTTCAACCTTGAAAAAGTTACCCTGAACCCTAAACCTTGGAATAACTAACCTTGAACCCTGTACCCATAAATCCCTAAACCTTACCTTAAACCCTAAACCTCAAAACCTGGAACCCTTAAACCCCAAACCTTGAAACCCTATCATCTAAAACCTTGAACCTTGGAACTGTGGAACCTTGGAAACCTGGAACCCTTAAACCCTCAACCCTTGAACAATGAACACTCAAACCTTAAAACCTAATCTTTGGACCCTAGAACCCTATTAACCCTAAACTTGAACTTGGAAATCTGAACCCTTTGACCTCTTAATGTTGAAAAAGGGACCATTAACCATAAAACTTGGAATCACTAGCCTTGAACACATGAACCCTGTAACCCTAGTTCCTAGAACCTTAGAACCTTGAACCCAAAACCTTTGAACCCTGAACCTTAGACAAAGAACAATGGACATTGGAACTCGAGAACCTTTAAACCATGAACCCTAAACTTTGAAACCTGAATCTTGAACCTTGGAACCCTAAAACCCAAAACCCTGGAGCCCTGAACCTTAGAATCCTAAACCCTCAACGTTGAAAACTTGAACCCTAAACCTTGAAACATATGCCATGAACCACAAAACCTTAGAGCCTCAAACCCTAAACCCTAGAATCTTAAATCCTAGAATCTTTAAATCCTAGAACCCTGGTACCTTTGAATCCTAAAACTCGATACCTAACGATGAAAATTAAACCCTCAAATTGCAGACCTTAAACCCTAAAATTCTTGAACCCTGGACCCTGGAATCATTAACCCTAGAGCCCATAACCCTTAACCATAGAGCCTTATAACCTTGAACCCTAAACCTTAGATAAAGAACTATGGACCCCGGAACCCGAGAACCTTTAACCATGATTCCTAAACTTTTAAACCTGAACCTTGAACCCTAGAACCCAAAACCTTGGAGCCCTGAACCTTGGAATCCTGAACCCTCAATGCTGAACCTTGAAACCTTGAACCTTGAAACCTACGACATGAACCACAGAACCTTAGAGCCTCAAACCTAGGTTTTAGGCCTTATATCTGGGTTTTATTTTTTCACAATTCAAGAGTTCTTGCATTTAGGGTTCAATGTTACAAGGTTAAGAGTTGAAAGTTTCATGGTTCAAGGTTCAAGGTTCAAGGTTCAAAGTTCTACAGTTCTAGTATTAATCTTTTAGGGTTTATGGTTCCAAGATTTATGGTTACAAAATTCAGGGTTCCAAGGTTCAAGGTTCAGGGTTTTAAGGTTAAGGGTTCTAGGGGTTATGGTAACAAGGTCTACGGTTTAGGGTTTAAGAATATAGAGGTTTAAGGTTCAGGGTTCTAGAATTCAAGGGTTTAGGGTTTAGTGTTCCAAGGTTATGGGTTTTAGAGTTCATTGTTATACAATTTAGGTTACCAAGGTTCAGCTTTAAGGGTTCAGAGTTCTAGGATTTAAGGTTCCAAGGTTATAGGTTTTTAGATTCCAATGTTCAGGGTCCAGGGTTCAGGGTTCAGGGTTCAGTGTTCAAGATTCAAGGTTCTAGGGCTACAAAGTTTGAAGGTTGATGCTTAAGGGTTTTATGGTTAAGGGTTCAGTGTTCAAGGGTTAAAAGTTTATAGTTGTAGGATTTTGGATTCTAAGATAAAGGGTTATAGAGCTGGAGGTTTTTATCGTTCAAGTTTCAAAAGTTCTAGGCTTCAGGGTTTATCGTTCCAGAGTTTAAGGTTCTAGGGTTTAAGGTTAAAGGTCCAAGGTTCCTTGGTTCTAGGGTTTAAGGTTCAAGGTTCAGGGTTCTAGGGTTTAGGGTTTAGGGTTCCAAGATTTAGTGTTACATAGTATAGGGTTCATGATTCAGGTTTCTAGGGTTTATTGTTCCAATAATAAAAGGATTAACAGTTCCAGGGTTCCAAGGTTCAGGTTTCAAGGGTTATGGTTCCAATGTTACAAGGTTCCAAGGTTCTAGGGTTCTATGATTCAATGTTCAGGGTTTCGGGGTTTAGGGTTTGATAATTTAAGTTTCAAGAATCTTGGGTTTAGGGTGTCCTGGTTCAGGTTTCTTTGGTCCTAGAACCCATGAACCTTAAAACCTTGCTCTTGAACACTAAAACTTGAACGCCTTGAACCCTAAACCCTTGAATCCTAGAACTCTAAACCTTGAACTCTATGCCCTTGAACCTTGGACTCTTTAGCAGGAAAATGGTTGATCATCAACCATCCTCCAATATTTCTAGATGGTTCATGGGGTGAAATTACTATTTTTCCAAATTTATCCCTTTACTTTTACTATTTTTCATTGTCGTCATGATTAGTAAACCTTAATGACCCCATAATTTTCACTAATTATGTCTTAATCATGATTTGGTACTAATCATGTAGTGACATGTGTCATACTCTGATTCTTCTTCTTTATACTCTTAATTTAGTATGTATTACTTAAAAATAAATTCTAATTGAACCATTTGATACTGTAAAAACACTTAGCATGTACACTAGTATTACATTCTACCCTCCTTACAAAACTTTTGTCCTCAAAATTTAAAGCCTCAAACAGATGAGGGTATTGACTTCTCATATCGTCTTCCTTTTCCGAGGTTGCTTCTTCTACATGGTGATTATTCGAAGGAACTTTATCTGAAGGAATTTTTTTATTTGAAGTTCTTTGGTCAAGTAATCGAGAATTCAAACTAGTTGCTGCGTGTACTCTAGCCATTGATAATGGTCGATTTAGTTCATATGGCCTTCCTCCTAATTTCTTCTTCATAAGAAAATGGCCAAAATATCTTAGTCTAAGCTTGCCCTTTCTTTCAAATCTTACTACTCCTTTAAATGAGGAAACCTTTAAAAATACTTCATCGCCCTCATTAAATTCTAACTCCCTTCTTCATTGATCGGCATAACTTTTTTGTCAGCTCTATGATATCTTTCTTTTATGTCTAATTATCTTTACTTGATCCAATGCTTGTCGAATGATTTAGGGGCCTAATATCTTGGTTTCTCCCACTTCATCCCAACACAAGAGAGATCGACACTTTTGACCATATAGAGCTTTATATGGTGCCATATCGACAGTAGCTTGATAACTATTATTGTAAAAAAATTCTAGTGATTGCAGCATCTTGTTCCATGTAGTGTTAAACTCAAGTACACCTAATCTTAACATATCTTACAATATTTGGATTGTCCTCTCTGTTTTTCATCGGTTTGAGGATGTTATGCGGTACTAAAATTCAACTTTTTGCCCATTGCTTCGTGTAAACTTCTCCAAAACTTTGATATAAATTCATAATCTCAATCTGACACAATAGATACCGTTACTCCATGCAATTTAACTATCTATTGTAAGTAGAGTTCAACATATTGATGTAGTGAGAACGTCATCTTCACTGGTAGAAAATGGCAGATTATATTAAGCAATCTATAATTACCCATATGCCATCATGTGTTTCGTAATTTTGGGTAATCCAAAAACAAAATTTATTAAAATATGTTCCCACTTAAATTCTAGGATGGGCAAGGCTTGAAGAGTTCCTCCTGGATGTTGGTGTTCTTCCTTCTAGCTTGAAATATGTTCTTTGTTTTTTTTTTGCTTGTAGCAAAAAACATTTTCTTGTAAAAATTGTTTAAGGCATACATGAAAACTGAAGTTACTTAAAACATATTTACAACATGTTAGGTTTGTTAACTATTTACAAGCTATATGTTTAAAGATGAAAACTTCTTTTGCTAACCATTATTAGCGATTCTTCAAAATCCTTGAGCACTGGTCAAAATCTACTCAAACAACATCAACATTCCCCATGAAGAAAGCGATCCATCTCGTACACCTCTAAGTGTATGTCTTTCTCACCTACATCGTAAAACTCGCCTATGAGCATAAGGCTCAACAACTAGTATAAGATATGCATGAACATGTACATGATATGCATAAGTAAAACTTTTCTTTTTCATTTTATTCTGGGTCTAGCTTTCTTTTTCATTTAATTTCCATCCTTCCTTATCATTGGGGCTTCTTGGCATGGAATGAGAGACCACAATCTGAGTCCACCTAAGGGGACAACCAACTCAATTTCAAGGGTTGAAAGACCAAAAACTAGAGTCCACCTAAGGGAACAACGAACTCAAACCCATTCCCAATGACATTTACGTAACTTTCTCGTTCTTTCTTTTATCTTTCTCTTTTGTTGGTTATTCAAGCTCAACCTGAAAAAATCATTTTCATATTATGTTTCATGTGAATTCTCATGCATGTAAATAGTTCGTAACTTTGTGGAAAACATGATGCATAACATGTTCATGGTATGAACGTGTCAAGCAATTAACTAATATTCATAATATTAAAATAATAATCCATTATATCATAAACTGAATCATGCTTTTCCACATCATTTTTTACGTGCATCTCATCTTCACATATAAAGCATAAAAACATCTGCAAAGTCCTATTGTTATATGTTGCAGACCATATTCACAAAAAACACACACAATACTACTTACCTGATCTATCCTTAGGAAATCTTTCTAGTTGCAGAAATAGTTGTGAATCACCTTCACCTTAACCACCTAATATCCTTCACAATTTTCAGAATCAATGCCAAGTTTTGTGATAATTTTGAAATATCATAACTTGTTCTGTACATCATGAAATGATATCGTTCTAAAGCCTATACGTCAATCAATATGATTGATGTTTAGTTCAATACCTCTTTGATTTCTAGTTCAATAGATTCCTCTTGATGAGTGGAACACTTCTCTTTAGAGGATTAGAGGCCAATTTTAGCTTCTTCCTTTTCAACTTTCACTTTCTCTCTCTAAACCCTTTTCTATCAAGTTCTCCCTTTATTTCACCCCTTCTATCTAATGGATTATCATCAGCCATCCTCCAATATTTCTAGATGGTTCATGAGGTGAAATTACTATTTTTCTAAATTTATCCATTTACTTTTGCGATTTTACCATTACTTGTTGTATTAATTGCTAAAATACCTCCATTATCATCATTTAAATATACTTAGTTTAAATAATAAATTCATATTAGTTCTAAGATAATCCTTAGGATTAACTTAATTAATCATGATTAGTTCACTAGTTATTTCTTAATCATGATTTGGTACTAATCCTATAGTGACATGTGTCATACTACAATTCATTTTCTTTTTATACTCTTCATTTAGTATGTGTCACTTTAAAAAAAATTTCTATCTGAACCATTTGATAGCATTAAAACACTTAACTAGTACAATTGTATTAGAGTTCCACTTTTTAAAGGTTAATGGTTTAGGGTCCCAAGGTTTTAGGGTGAAAGGTTTAGGGTTTTGGGTTCAAATGTTCAATTGTACAAGGTTCGTTATATGTGTATTGTTCAGGGTTAATGGTTGGGGTTCCAGGGTCCAAGGTCAAGAGTTCCCCGTTTAGGGTTCCATGGTTCAAGGGTCGAGTGCTTAAGGTTATAGGTTAAGGGTTCTAGGCTTAAGGGTTCAAGGTTCAAAGGTTTTAAGGTTAAGGGTTTAAGGTTTAGGGATAAGAGTTCAAAGGTTTAGGGATAAGGATTTCAAGTTTCAGGGTTCAAGAGTTCATAGTTTATTTTTCTAGGCTTTAGAGTTTCAGGGTAAATGTTTTGGGGTTCTAGGGTTCAAGGGTCAAAGGTTCATTGTTTAGGGTCCAAGGTTCAAGGTTTAAGAATAAAAGGCTACAAGGTTTGAGTTTTAGAGTTCAGGGTTTAGGTTTCAAGGGTTTGGGGTTAAAGGTTCTAGGGTTCGTGGTTTATGGTTCTAAGGTTCAAGTTTCTTGAGTTCAGGGTTCAAGGTTAAGAGTTAGGATTCAAGGTTGAGTGTTCAAATGGTTTAAGAGGTTCAAGTTTAGGGTTCTGGGTTCAAGGATTTCTAGGGTACAAAATTCATTATTAAAGGTTACAAAGTTCTAGGTTAAATATTTAGTGTATATGGTTTAGGGTTTAGGATTCACTGTCTAGGTTCCAAGGTCTTGCTCTAGAGTTCTAGGTTTTGGCGTTCTAGAGTTCAGGGATATATGATTTAGGATTCAAGGGTTCGAAGGTTCTACGTTTATGGTTTGTTAGTTGGGAGTTCAGAGTCTAAAGATTTCAGCGTTTTAAGGTTTCAACATTCCAAGGTCGAGAGTTCCGTCTTCCTGAGGTAAGGGTTAAGGGTTTAGGGTTTTAGGATTTTAGTGTTTTAGGGTTCCAAGGTTAAGGGTTCAATGTTCAAGGGGTAAGAGTTAAGAGTTCTAGGGTTCCATGGTTCAAGGGTTCCAGGCTTCAAGGTTTAGGGTTCAGATTTCCACAATTCAGAGTTCCAAGATGCATAATTCCATGGTTTAAGGTTCAAGGTTAAGTGGTCTGGGTTCTTTGGTTCAAGGTTCCAATGTTAAAAGGGTTCATGGTTTAGTGTTTTAAGATTAAAGAGTTTTAGGAATTGAGTTTCAAGGTTTAAAGGAAAGGTTTTAGGGTTCAGGGTTCCAAGGTTGTAGGTTAATAGTTTAGGGTTTCAATTTTCAAGGTTTCAAGATTAAAAGATTCTAAGGTTTAGAGTTCAGGTTTTAAGGTTCGAAGGTCAAGGGTTTAGGGTTTAGAATTTTAAGGTTTAGGGTTGCACAATTCACAGTTCAAGGTTCAAGGTTCAAGGTTTCAAGGTTGCAACATCCAAGCTTACGGGTTCTAGGATTTTGGGTTCAAGGTTCAAGGTTACGGGGTTACAAGGTAGAAGGTTATAGGGTTACAAGGTTCATGTTTAGAGTTTGATAGTTTAGGGTTCCAGGGTTCAAAGTTCAAAGGTAGAAGTTTCAAGGTTTAAGCTTCTAAGGTTGTAGGGTTTAGGGTTCAGGGTTGAAGAGTTATAGGATCAAAGGTTAAGGGTTTAAGGTTTTCAGCGTTAAAGATTTAGGGTTTCGAGGTTAAGATTTTAAGGGTTTGAGGGTTGCAAGGTTAAAGGCTCATGATGCCAATGTTAAGGTGTAACAGCCCTCATTTTTTATTTTAGAATTTGTGATTTTAAGATATAAATGTTTAAGAGTTATTTTATGAATGTTGGGTAGTTATTGATGAACTCAAGTATTGTGGATATTAGGGAATTAGTAGGTTGAAGGTGATAAAAAGAATAATGTCTGAGGGAAAATTGGACGAAGTTATTAGGAAATGTTAGAAAATTAGGAACACGTGAATTGGCTACGATGATGAATAATTAGAATAAGGATATTCTGTTTGGGTTTGATTGGTGTTTGTGTCTGATGGTTGCCAGATTTAAGTAAAGTAATGAAGTAAGTTGGGTTGAATAGACTGAAGGACTATCTTCATGTAAGTTTCGGTCGACCCCAGGATTTAGGAGAGGTCGACACAATTGACACTTTTGGTCGACCCCAAGAATTAGGAGGGGTCGACACAATATGTGGCTTCGGTCGACCCCAGGACTTAGAAAGGGTCGACGCAATTGGACTATTTCGGTCGACACAATATGAACTTTGGGTCGACACATTCATACATGCCGTTGAAAAGTCAGCCGAAACGTGGAGAATTTTGATGGATGGACGGGAGAGAGACCTTGATGTTGTTTAACCAAAACATGTAGAGTTTTCATTAGTAGACTTGAAGGAAATATTATTTATGGTTAATAAAGGACATAAAAGACATGGGCTGCCATATCGTTCTCCCAGACACAAACCCTCTTCCATTTTCTCCCGTTTGGTTTCTCTAAGCTTGAAGGAGAGTGAGATTCATCAAAGAAGAGAGGTGTTGAGAAAGAAAAGGGGTGAGTTTAGACGTCCGTGAGTGAGTTATTTCAAGATAGGTGAAATAGAAAATCCCAAGTAAATTTGTGAAGGCTGAAGTTCAAGGTATTATTCTATCCTTTAAGTTTCTTCTAGGTTCAGTAAGGATAATATGATGATATTGGTTGACTTGATGGATAAAAATGAAGGATTTCAAGTAGAATGTTAGAAAATCAGTTGATTATGTGCAAGGTTAGGGTTTTTGAGATTCGGTCAAATTGTATCACGAATTTGAATTTATATCCTTCATAATAGTTAAAGTAGACTCTTAATGTGATTTATAGCCGTTAGAATCACTTGATTTGGAGCTATGTAGAAAACGTTATGGGCATTGCAAGTAAGTCTTCGAAAATTGTGAAGAGTTTGTGTCGACCCCTTGTAGTTTGGGTCGACCGATAAGAGCACACAGTCTCTGTTTTGTCGACATGGGTCGACCCCTGAAGGTTTATGTCGACCCAATCACTGTTCAAACAGTGAATGCCCTCTATTTCATCCATATAAGTCGACATGCTTTAGTTTTCTGAATTTGATGTCTTCTAAGAAGTTATAGTAGACTCCTTAAGGGACAATTTGACACCTTAAGTATCAGGAATGGATCATTATCAAAGAAGTTATGGTTAATTGAAGTTAATGGATTTCGTTACTTGCGTTTTAGGTTTTGAAGCGCAGAAACATATTGATCGAGTTTTTCAATAAAGCTAAGGACCGAAGGTAAGTAATCCATGCATGTGTTTGGCCCTTGTGGGACTACATTACAAAGGATAGGACATTTGGTTAATATGTTTGATTACTTAGATATCCATTAAGTTAGAATGTCTTAAGAGTTGTTTGATGTTTATGTATTATCTATCATAAGTCAAGTTTACTAGGAATGTTTATTATGGTTGCCTTTCAAGATGTTTGATATGATATGTTGCTTGTACTTAAATTATGTTACCATGTCATGCATATGTATGAATCCTGTCCATGCATCATGTTTTATGAAAGATACAAAAATGTTTTCCCATGCATGTTTTTAAAATGTCGCCCAACGGATGATGAAGGTGGTATGGGACACATTCATCATCCAATGCATAAATCTACATAAAGTCAAGATCAAGTTATGGGAGAAGGTTGAATTGGCTGCCTCATGGAGGCCATATGGTGCCTATTCACCTTCATACGATGTGACGCCCACACATGTCAAGTTAAGTCAAGACAACAATAAAGAACGAAATGAATGTCCATGTTTTTCAAGAAACGTCATGCTCATGTTTGGCATATAGGCTCATTCGATTACTTACTAAGCTTCAGGCTCATAGTTTAGGCTTTGCAATGTAGGTGAGGACTTGAATGTTTAAGAAATATCACCTGAGGATCAATTAGGAAAGAGGAGGAGAGCGTCTTCCTTGAAGCCTTGTCGTTGTTAAGCGAGATTTTAACCGGTGGAGTAAGCTCACCAAAATACACTTGTTTTGAAAAGAACTTGTAAAAAGGTTATTTTGAACTACAAATATGTAACATTTGTAAAGTTTCATATTTTCAGAATGTGACTTATGTTTAATTACTCAAATGCTAGCTTCCGCTACGTATGTACAAATATATATGTATAAGCATGATAAAAGAATTTTCAATGAAAAGCTTCTTTATAAAAAAAAAAGGGATGTTACGTAAGGTTTCCAAAGTTCTAGGGTTAAAGAAAAGAGGTTATGGGGTTTAAAGGTTCTATGGTTAAGGATTCTAGGTTTAGCATTCTAGGGCTAAGGATTAAAGGGTTTAAGGGTTCAGTTGTTCTAGGTTTTAGGGTTCCTAGGTTCAGGGTTCACAGGTTAAGGATAAGTGTTTCAGATACAAGGTTCGAGATTAGGGTTCTAGGTTTCCAAGGATTAGGGTTTAAGGTTTAGGGTACCAAGGTTTCATGTTTCAAAATTCAAAGTTACATAATTCAGGGGCCTCAAAAGGTTCAAGGTTCAAAGGTGTAGGGTTAAGGGTTCTAGGGTTCAGGGGTTTCTATTATTCAAGGTTCAGGGTTCTAGAGTTCATGGTTCCAAAGTTTAGGGTTCAAGGTTCGGGGTTCTAGGGTTCAAGGTTTGAAGGTTACAAGTTTCTAGGGTTGTCGGGTTCAGGGTTAGGATTCAAGGTTTGAAGTTTAAGGTTCAAGGGTTTAGGCTTCGAGGTTTAGGGTTTTGAAGGTTCTGGGCTCTGTGGTTTAAGGTTCAGAGTTAAGGTTAATGATTCAAGGTTCGTGATTCAAGGTTCTAGAGATTCTACGATTCTAGAGTTCTAGGGTTCAGCGTGGTAAGCTTACATTGTTCAAAGTTCAAAGTTTCATGGTTCATGGTTTAGGCTTAAAACATTTAGGGTTCCAGGGTGTAGTGTTAAGAGTTCTAGGGTTAAGGGTTGAGATTGTAGAGTTCTCATGGTTCACGGTCTGGGGTTCAAGGTTCAGGGTCAAGGGTTCAATGGTTTAAGGTTCTAAGGTTTAGGGTTTAGGGTTAAGGGTTCAATGGTTTTAGGGTTGGAAATTCAAGGTTGAAAGTTCAAGGGTTATATGGTCCAAAGTTCAAGGTTTAAGGTTTCAAGGTTTAGGGTTTAAGGGTTCAGGGTTTAAAGGTTTGAGGGTTTAAGGGTCAAGGGTCTCACGGTCTATAGGTTAAAGGTTCAAGGTTCTAGGGTTACGTTTCACAAGTTCTTGGGTTTCAGGATTCTTGTTCAAGGTATCTGATATAGGGTTCAAGGTTCCAAGGTTCAAAGTTCTAGGGTTCAGGGTTCAAGTGTTCCAGAGTTGAAGGTTGAAGATTCTAGGGTTTCAAGGCTCCATGAACAAATATTATGGGTTCTAAGTTGCAAGATTCAAGGGTTTAAAGTTTAGGGTACGAGGGTTCGGTGTTCCAAGGTTGAGGTTTCAGGGTTATAAGGATTAAAGTTCTAGGGTTCTAGGTTAAAGGTCAAGGATTTACGGTTCAAGTTTTCAGGTTTCTATGGTTCCACGGTTCAAGATTTAATGTTTAAAGTTATGAGTTTTGGTTTCTACGATACCAGGATTAAGGATTCAGGGTTCAGGATTCAGGACTTAGGTCTTAGGGTTTATGGCTCAAGGGTTCTAGGATTTAGTGTTTAGAGTTTAAGGCTCAAGGTTTTCAAAGTTCATGGTTCAGGTGTCTCGCATCTCTAGGTTCTCGGGTCTAGGGTTCTAGGGTCGAGGTTTTAGGGCTCCAGGGTTGAGGATTTATGGTTCTAAGGTTTGAGGTTGTAGGGTCAGGTTTTAGTGTTATGAGTTCAGGGTAATTGGGTCCTATGTTTAGTGCTCAAGGTTACAGGGTTATAGAGTTCAAACGTTTATGCATCAGGGTTTAGGATCTAAGGTTCAGGGTTAGGGCTTCATGATCCAAAGGAAAGGTCTAGGATTCAAGGTTTGAAGTTCATGGTTGATGGTTAAAGGAGTTCTAGCATTGAATGTTTAATGTTCAAGGTTCTATGGTTCAAGGTTATAGGGTTCATTGTTCAAGGGTTGAGGGTTACGGGTTTAAGGAGTCCAAAGTTCTAGGTTTTAGGGTTTTAGAGTTATGAGTGATTAGTTCTAGGGTTCAAGGTTAACGGTTCATAGTTCCAAGGTTCAGGGTTCGTGGTTCCAATGTTTGTGGTTCTAGGGTTTAAGGCTTAAGGTTCTTGAGTTCAAGGTTACATGATTTGGGGTTCAGGATTCTAGGGTTAAAAGTTCAAGGTTGTAGGGTTTGAAGGTTTTAGGGTTCAAGGGTCCAAGGTTTACGGTTCCATTGTTTAAGGATTCCATGGTTTGGGTAAGAATTATAGGGTTTAGGGTTCCAATGTTTATGGTTCCACAATTATTTTTCATATGTTATGCATGGATTAGATTAATTGTAATTAAGGATAGGAAAGTTAAAGAATAATTGTGGTTTTAGAGGATTTATTGATGGTATGATGATTAGGCATATTGAGTGCATGAAACTTGGAGATATGGGTGATGGTTCTGTATAAATGATATATAATCATGTTATAAAGTCTTTAAGTGTAGATATATATATATATATATATAGGAAAGATGAGATAAATTGGTGCATATTGTTCATTGACTAAGAAAGAAATGAAAGGTGGAGGTGACATATCCTTAACGCATGGAGTGCAATTTCACTTAATATCATGTTTATGCCAATTGTCCAACCTTATGGATATACCATCTTTCGTTAGAACATGGCCTAGAAAATTCACTCAATCTCGTCAAAATTTGCATTTGGAAAATTTTTCACATCAGTTGCGCTGCCTCAATTTATCTAAAACAATATTCAAATCTTTTTCTTGTCTTTCTTTGCTTCTCGAATAAATGAGGCATCATCAATAAATGATACAGGTGCATTTGTTAATTAAAAGAACGTTACCAAAAAATCATAATGTCCATACCTGGTATGAAATGTTGTCTTCGAAATATTCTCAAACTTCACTTTAAGCTGATAGTAACCTAAACATAAGTCTATCTTTGAAAACTTGTGCACCAATGAGTTGATCAATAAATCATCTATTTGTGGTATAGGATACTCATTCATTACCGTTAGCTTATTCAACTCGCTATAATCGATGCACATTCTTATTGTTCCATTCTTCTTTTATACAAATAATACCAAGGTAAGCTTGGCTTAATGAACCTCTTGCTCATCAATTCTTCCAATTGACTTTTTAGCTCCTCCAATTTAGCTAGAGCTATCCTAGACGGGTTTTTCGATTCTAATTCTCTGCCAAGGTATACATCAATTACGAAAACAATCTCTCTGTGTATTGGAAAAATAGGAAGGTCATCTATAAAAACCTTTGTAAAATTTTGTACTACCGGAATCTCCTTAAGTTGAATACTTAGTTGTTTCCAAGTATTAATAATACTTGCCAAGAGTCATTCACACCCGGTTTTCAGTAATTGTTAAGCATTGATAGCTTATATAATCGGCATTTTCTTCACACACTTAAGTGGTTGAAAAGAAAAAAAATTTGCACCCGGAGGATGAAAGTAAACAATCTTGGTCTTATAATTACTATAACGATGTAGGCAGTCCATTCCCAAAATTGCATCATAACCCTTCATTTTCATGATTATGAAATGAGCATATAGTATCTTATCATCTATCTTAACTATGCACTCCTATAACGTGTGACTCAAATATAAATGCTCACCCGAAGGTAAAATCACATCATACTCATACTCTACTTCTTGAGTGAAACAATTAAGTTTAGGTATAAACTCAAGTGAAATTGACAAGTGAGTTGAATCCAAATTAATCAAGGTATATGCATGCATGTCCATAATATAAATGGTACCTAAAACCACTGTAGATTCATTTGCTTCGTCTTGCTCTATCATTGCAAAAACACGATGTGTCACCTTTGGTTTCTCCTTGTCAAGCATCGGGCAAAACTTGGAGATGTGCCCTAGTTGCTTGTGTCTATAACATTGTCCATTGCCTTTCAAGCATTCTCTTGGACGTACCCTTTTACATTTTGGATATTGTTGTGGCTGAGAAGACTACTGATATTTTCTTTTCTATGCCTTGATTTTGTAATTCTTATCCTTGTATTTTACCTTCATCTGTGTATGTCATCTCTTATCTCCAGATGACTGCCCTTTAGCGTAAAATTTCTGAATATTTTCTCGATGTTGCTGAAATTTAGCCTCAGCTTTTCTACTTCGAATGCTTTAGTTACCACTGATGAGTACGATAATTCATGCATTCTTGAAATTTTTACACCCTTATAAATTTCAGCTTTCAAGCCTCGAGTGAATTTATGCACTTTATGCTTATTGTTAGTAACCAAATTGCTAGCAAAATGAGTCAGGGCCTAAAATTTTTGTATTATTCTGACACACTTGTAATTTGGCATAGTTGTACAAACTCTTCTTTAAATTGCTACCACGTAATTGTTCGAACATTATTGGTGGTCTTCATGGTCTCCCACCAATATTGTGCATATTTGGCTAACATATATGCTGTAAAACTAACTTTCTCTCTATCCTCAATTTTAGCAAAATCAAATATATCTTCCAGTGTACGAACTCACTCTTCAGCATTTGCTGGATCTGATGATTCCCTATAAAAACATGAAGGGTGCATGCATTAAAACCTTTCATTACAAAGATCTCTTGAGTTATTAATCTTTTTAGTTATTGGAATTGACGTTCAACAATATCTAAAAGCTGATTAACGACCTCATCTCTTGCAAGATTTTCTCTTACCATTTTGTACTTGGTAAGCCTTATGCTCATTGATGAAATTTATCATGTATGAACATGTACATGATATGTGTAAGTAAAACTTTTTTTTTTAATTCTTGGTCTTTCTTTCTTTTAATTTTTACACTTCCTCCTCAATGGAGCTGCGTAGTAGGGAATGAGAGACCACAAACTTGAGTCTACCTAAGGGAACAACCAACTCTATTCCAAAGGTTATGAAATCACAAACTTCAGTCAACTTAGAGGAACAACCAACTCAAACCTCCTCCCAATGATATTTATATAACTTTATATTTCTTTCTTTTATATTTCTCTTTAGTTGGTTATCTGAGCTTAACATAAACAACCCTTTTCATATGAAATTGCATGAATGAAAATAGTTCGTAATTTTCTAGAAAATATGACACATGAAATGTTCTTGAACATGCTTGCTATGAATGTATCAAGTAGTTAAATAATTTGCATAACATTTAAACAACAATCCATCATATCATAAACCAAATCATGCTTTTCTACATTATTTTATACATGCATTTTGTCTTGACATACAAAGCGTAAAACAACATATTAAAACAAAGTCCTATTGTTCTACGATGTAGACCCAATTAAGGACAAAACACATACAATACCACTTACATTGTTCCTTAGAAAGTCTTGCTAGTAGTAGATACAATTGTGAATCACCTTCACCTCAATTATCTAATATCATCCACAATTTTTCGTGTACCACTCATAACCAACTTACAAAGCCATTTATAATCCCATAATTCTAATTTATCATCAATGTTATATGTGTATAACCATAATTAATCTAAACCACGTAATATAAGGTCATTCCTCTTGATTCCTAGATAAATATATTCCTCTTGATGAGAGGAACGCATGTCCTTAACTCCTTCCCCTACAAATTTAACCTTCACTCTCTTAACTCTTTTATGGCTGATCAGCTACTTTCCAATAACCACTTAGTGTATGTCTTCCTCACCTACCATCAAGTAGTATGAGATACGCACAAACATGTAAAAGATTTGAATAAGTAAAAAATTTCTTTTAATTTTATTCTGGGACTTTCTTTGCTTTAAATTTAATAATTTCTCATCATTGGGTGACACGCTTCAAGTATGGGGAAAAGCGATTTGAGCTAAACGGGTATAAAACAGAAACAGAATAGTTACTGAAAATGTGTGAACTTTAGAGAGATGGATTTCGAGTTTCATATTGATTTCACAACTGAGATTTGGAGTACTGTTTGTAGAGGGAATGGAGAGCTTAACCTCAAAATTTGAGATAAAAAGCTCAAGGGAATCAGAAGTTATGTAGGAGAAGGAATCGGGTGCTCAAACAGAAAGTTTGAAAACATGAAATGGTCGTGCTTCAGAAAACGTAAGAAAACCATGATGGAGAAAAGCAAATGGGAAATTACACGCTTACCCTAATATCCACTTTGGAGTGGCTGAAGACGTGTAGCAAGGCCTAGCTCATCCTTAACTCAAAGGAAAGCAAAAACCAAATGAAACTCTCGGAATATCACCGGATATTACTCACCGGAGAAACAACGAGTCTTGGGATAAAATCGCGAAGAAAGAGATGCACAAAGCAATCTGAATTTTCTCAAGTCCAAAATTCCCCACAAAGAGGAGCCAAGGGTGGTATTTATAGACCCTTGGCAAAGATCAAAAAGCTTAATCAAAAGGCTCAAAATTAGAGTTAACCGATTTGGGTTTTGCATACAAGAACAAGCAACAACGATGGCTCTCTAGGGTGTCTCCTCTACATTTTATCCTCCCAGTGGGGGCCATTTAATAGTGAGAAGACGTGCTTGCACCTGGTTGCTTGTGCAGTTGGTTTACCTCACCTTTTGAAAAAATAGAAACACAAAAATAATAACCCACTCACACAAACTCCAAGCAAACTTGTTACAAAATTCCCGAGCTCGGGCTCGGGTGATTGCTCCTTGAGGTGATATAAGCCGAGGCATGTCATCCTTCCCGGGTGATTGATGATTTGTCCTCAAATCTTTTGGTAGAACCTCCTCTAATCCTTCATCCATTGCTCCTTCAATATAAGGGGAAAGGTCTTGGACATTGAAAGTGCCCGAGACCCCATACTCACGGTCTTGGACATTGAAAGTGGCCGAAACCCCATACTCACTGGGCAATTCCAACTTGTATGCATTAGAGTTTATCTTCTCCACGATTTTGAAGGGTCCATCGGCTCTTGGTGCTAGCTTCAATCCCCTTTGCTTTGGAAACCTTTCTTTGCTGAGGTGTAACCACACCAAATCTCCTTCTTGAAAGTTTGCTACTTTTCTCCCTCGGTTAGCATACTTGGCATAGGACTCTTCTTGACCATTTTTGCCTTCTTGGCTCTGTTTGGATTGGCAACTTCATGATTGGGAATAGGTAATAAATCAAGAGGTGTTAGTGGATTAAAACCATAAACTACCTCAAATGGAGTCATTTGAGTTGCATGATGAATACTCCAGTTGTATGCAAATTTGATATATGGGAGTTGGATATCTCAATCGGTAAGCTTCTTGTTCACAATCCTCCTTAGCAAATTGCCCAAAGTCCAGTTGACCACCTTGGTTTGGCCATTGGTTTGGGGGTGAAAGGATGTGCTAAAAAGGAGCTTTGTCCCCACTCTCTTCCACAATGTCTTCCAAAAAGAACTAAAAAACTTAGTGTATCGATCCGAAACAACAGACTTTGGGACACCATGCAATCGAACAACTTCTTTGAAGAATAATTCGGCCACATGACTAGCCTCATCGGTTTTGGAACAAGCTAGGAAATGTGCCATCTTTGAGAATCGATCCACAACAACCATGATGGAATCTTTTGCCCTACAAGTGAGAGGGAGACCTAGGACAAAATCCATACTAATTTCCACCCAAGGATGGCTCGGAATTGGTAAAGGCATACACATACCTTGGGGGAGGACCCTACTCTTGGCCTTTTTACATATGATGCACCACTCCAAGATCTTATGCACGTCTCGGAGTAAATGAGGACAATAAAAGTGTTCTTGTAGGGCCTCGAAAGTCTTCTTTTCACCAAAGTGGCTAGCCAAGCTACCACCATGAGCTTCTTTTATTAATGTCTCTCAGATGCTACCACGAGGGATGCAAAGCTTGCCTCCTTTGAATAAATAGCCATCCATCAAGTAATAGCCACACTCTTCTTTCTTCAAACACCGCTCATAATAAGAGAAAAAATCTTCATCTCCATTATACGCGTCCTTAATCCAAGCAAAACCAAAGAATTTAGTAGTAAGCTTGGTAAGGAGAACAAACCTTCAAGAGAGGGCATCGGCCACAAAATTTGTATCTCCCTTTTTGAATTTGATGATATAGGGAAACCTTTCTAAGAACTCCATCCACTTGGCATGCCTCCAGTTAAGTTTGCCTTGGTTCTTGAGATGTTTCAGAGCTTGGTGATCCGTGTGGATGATCAACTCCTTGGAAAGGAGGTAATGTTGCCAAACCTCCAAGGCTCGGATCACCGCAGAAAATTCTTTATCATAGGTGGAGTAGTTGAGCAATGCTCCCTTTAGTTTCTCACTAAAATAGGCCACGGGCCTTCCTTCTTGTATAAGGATTGCTCCGATGCCTAAACCCGAGGCGTCGTATTGCACCTTAAAAACTTTGCAAAAATTTGGAAGCCCCAATACGGGTGCATTGCACAATTTCCCCTTGATTTCCTTGAAGCTTTTCTCACTACTTGTAGTCCAATTAAACTCCATCCCCTTTTTTGTGCAATCAGTTAAGGGGGCCACAATAGTACTAAAGCCGTTGATGAAACTGTTAGCTTTAAGTGTGATTAAAGTAACCATTTGTTTTTTATGATGAATATTAATATATTGCATAATTGATTAACCATTAAAGAGAAGATAATTTGGATAATGCATATGAAATACCCTCATCGAATGGTACAATTTTTGTCTAACAAGTCGTTCGAGTTTTGCAGAAATTGCTAAGTCTATCGCAGGTTATGTCGACCGATTACCAGATATGTCGACCTATCTTCAGGCAGCAACTTACTTATGTCGACCGCTGGACTATATGTCGACCGATTGTGAAGACCATAGAAGAAACTTATGTCGACTTATATATCGACCGATTACTAGATATGTCGACCTATCTTCGGGCAACAACTTACTTATGTCGACCGTTGGACTATATGTCGACTGATGTGAAGACCAGAGAAGAAACTTATGTCGACCGCTATAAGATATGTCGACTGATGTAAAGACCAGAGAAGAAGATTATGTCGACCACTAGAAGCTTGTGTCAACCACATGATATACAAGCCAAGAAGCTACATGATGTCGACCACGTTTCTACAAGTTACAAAAGCTTTAATTATGTCAACCGGCCAAACTTATGTCGACCGCTTACAAATCTAGAAGCTTCCCATATGTCGACCGCTCAAGATTCTATTAACCGTCTATAAGTCCAGAAGCTATACATGTGTCGACCGCTCAAATTTTGTGTCAACCGCATACAAGTCCAGCAGCCAAATTTATGTCGACCGAAGCTCTTCCCAACGGCAACTCACTTAAACTTATGTCGACCGGTCCAAGGTTATGTCGACTGATCAAGAACTGACAGAAGAGATAACTTCCAACGGCTATTTCCTATTGTGTCTAAATGGCTATATCTATGCAGAGGAAATCTATAAATAGCTGCTGAGCTACCCTATTGAAGAAGACGATTTTCGAGAAAGCAAAATGGGCCGAACTACTGCCAATTTTTCTAGAGAATCATTTCATTCTCTCAATCTTAGTACTCATATTTGAACATTCACTTTGTGATTGAGAGAGTCAGTTAGTAACTGTATTCCTTGCATCATCGTTCGTGAGCAAAATTTGTAAGAGGGGTGACGCCTCTCCTAAAGAAGAGTCGCTGTAAAGGTTTGATTGACACCCATAAGTCAATCGAAGTGAGCTCAAATGATTGAGTGAGAAGAATCTTCAAGGAGGTACCTTGGAGCGCGGATGTAGGCAAGGTTGGCCAAACCGTGTTAACAATTTGGTGTCAATCTCTCTCTCTCTCTCAACTCTATTAAATAGTTTATCTTTTCCGCATTAGAGTTTTTAGATTGACTAAACCATAAGCACGAACTTAATTAAGTTTAATTAGCATAAAATTTTAATAACCTAATTCACCCCCCTCCCACTTAGGTTAATCACGATCCTTCAATTGGTATCAGAGCAGGAATATTGAATTGATTAACCTATAATTGCTGTGATAATCCTATGGCCTTTAATATGAATAGCACAAACACCGAGGGTCAATCCACAACTAGGCCGCCCCTATTTAATAGTAACAATTGTGTCTATTGAAAAACTAGAATGAGAATATTTATTCAAGCAATGAATTTTTGGCTTATGGAACATTATAGAAGATGGCCCCTTTGTTCCTACAAAGTTAGAAAATGACGTTAGGGTGTCTAAGTCTAGAAATGAGTATAATGATCAAGATTTAAAGAATCTAAGCCTAAATGCCAAAGCTATGAACATGCTATATTGTGCTCTCTCTAGTAATGAATTTAATAGAATTCAAGGTTGTGAAAATGCTAGAGAAATATGGCGATTACTTGAAGTTACTCACAAAGGTACCAATCAAGTAAAAGAAAGTAAAGTTAATTTACTAGTCCATGAGTATGAGTTATTCACCATGGATAGGAGTGAGTCTATTTGTTGTATGTACACTCGTTTTACTAACTTGATCAATGGCCTAAAGGTTCTTGGTGAGGTATATACAGAGGAGGAATGCGTGCGAAAAGTCCTTCGTGTTCTGCCTCCAGCTTGGCAACCAAAGATGGCGGCAATTCAGGAAGCCAAGCACCTCAAAGTGCTGAAACTTGAATAACTCATTGGATCATTGATGACCCATGAGTTGACTATGCAAGCCAACGAAAAGAAAGAACAGAAAGAAAAATAGACATCTAAGAGAAAGGATATTGCTCTCAAAGCTTCCTTAAGCAAACAAGAAGAAACCGAAAGTGAGAAAGAAGAGGAAGAAATTGCCCTCATAACGAGGCATTTCAACAAGTTCCTTCAAAAGAGAAGGTTGAAGGGTATCAGTGTGTCGAGAAGTGACAAAGCAACAAATGACAAAAACAAGGAAGTCACTTACTTTAAGTGTGGAAAATTGGGTCACTACGAGTCCGAGTGCCCTAAGATCAAGAGAGCTCCCAAAGTCTACAAGAAGAAAGCAATGAAAACATCTTGGAATGATTTCGATAACGACTCCACATCTTTCGAACTTGAAGAAGTCGCCAACATGTGCTTCATGGCTAAGGAGGATGAGATACATCACTCTCTTAGTGATTTAGAGGATGATTTTGAGCAAGAAGATGATGATTTGCTATCCGACTTTAATGCCTTACTTGATGATTTTAGCATGCTTAAAACAAAATACACGGAACTGAAAAAGGAGCATGTTAAATTACTCAAAGAACATGAAAATATTCATATCATATCTCATGAGAAGTTGCATGATAAAGTAAAAGAACTAAAGAAGAAAAACTTATATTTAAACAATATAGTTATCAAGTTTACAAATGGTAGTAAAAACTTGAACATGCTTTTAGGTAGTCAAGGAGTAACATTTGACAAAGTCGGTTTGGGTTATGAGTCACATAAGAAGAAAAAGTCCTACAAGAACCTATTTGTAAAACCAAGTGCATGCAATAGGTGTAATAGAATAGGACACCAATCTTTTAATTGCCCACTAAATTCAAGAGTCAGAAAGGTTAAGGTAGTGGAAAAATGGGTTCCCAAAGGAACCAATGCTAACCCTCTAGGACCCAAAATGGTTTGGGTACCTAAGAAGATGGTTTGATGTGTTGTGTAGGTGGAAGGTGGATCCATGAAAGATCTTTGGTTCCTCGATAGTGGATGTTTGAGTCATATGACAGGTGATCCTTCAAAGTTTGCATCAATCAAGCAGAAGAAAAGAAATGTCTCCTTGGTGGGAATAAAAAAGGGAAGATTATTGGCATTGGAAACATTGGTAAATATTCCTCCCCTATTATTGAGAATGCCCTTTTAGTAGATGGCTTGGAACATAACCTTCTAAGTGTTAGTCAACTATGCGATAAAGGATATAAAGTTACCTTTGAATCTAACACTTGCTTGATTGATGATATATCAGATGGAAAAACGTTATTTATTGGATATAAAAATGATATTTTTATACTATTGACTTGAATGTTGTTTTGTGCGTTAATGAAAAATGTTTTTCCGCAAATTCTTCTTGTGATAGTTGGTCTTGGCATAAGAGGCTAGGACACGTAAGTATGAATACCTTAGCTAAGATATCTAGAAAGAATCTTGTTAGGGGCCTTCCAAAGATATCCTTTGAGAAGGATAAAGTATGCAATGCATGTCAAATGGGAAAACAAACAAAGTCTTTGTTTGCTTCAAAGTCGGTAGTATCAACTGTAACATCCCATTTTTTTTATCTTCAAAATAATGAACGAACAGAACACCATGTGTATAAATCCTTTTCTTGAAAACACAGCGGAAGTCATTAAGTAAATAGCAAACTCATTGTTACCATAATTCAAAACGCATTTCCAAAACATGCTTATTCATACATAGGGTTAGTTTACATATGTAATTAACATTTCACAAAACACATCTTAAAACATAGTATTTTCAAAATACATCAAAAACGTCTTTCTTTCGTTCATTCTCATGGGTCGTCGCTTAACAATGCATGCACGGCCCGAGCAAACCTCCTCCACAGCATCACATCATGTGGTGAAAACTAAGTTCTTCACCTTCGTTTTCATCACCTACATCACAAAGCTTATTCTAATGAGCTTAAGGCTCAGTAAGAAATCATATAAAGTGACATGCGTAACATGAGCGTAGTTTTGTAAAACATGCATATTCATTTCGTTCTTTATTGCGTTATTCTTGCTTATCGATCCAGTTTTCCACCTCGTGGTTCTACCCAGTCCTCGTGACCGAGCTTTCCACCTCGTGGTTCTACCAGTCATTTATATGTTCGGCTTTCCACCTCGTGGTTCTACTTGGTCCTCGTGGTTCTACCTCATTAATTTGTTACGTACATTCATGCATAGAACTTTGAGGATTTTCAGAATGAGAGTTAGCACCAACGGGTTCCTCCCATCCCACCCTAGCCATTCGGTTTGGTGACGTTTGAAAACATGCATGGAAAACATTTTCATTTTTTTTGTAAGACATGATGCATGAAAATGACATACGTGCACAATGTCACATTCATAACATAAACATATAGCATGCATAAAACATCTCCCAATCAACATAAATGATAATTGTTATCTCTTAAGTATACTTAACATAAACTTACTTCATTACTTTACTTAAACATAGCAACCATCAAACAATGTCAAACAAACACCAATCAAACCCAAACACTTGGGCCGGGGCACGGTACGATACACCCCAAACAGAGTTTTTTTATTCTACTTATCCATAACCATAACCAATTCGCGTTCACTTTTATCTGTTTCTAATTATACAACCTTAATCCTACTCTTTGTGATGTAGTCACCGAAGGGCCAAAGACATGCAAGATTCACTTACTTGGATTCCAAGTTGCAAAATACTCCTTATTTCCTTCACTTTCTTTACTTGATTTCAAACAACCTTTAACATCACAAATATGCTTACCTTAGAATTTCCCAAATTTACCCTTTTTTGCTTCCAAATTACAACAGCCATAACTTAAGTTATAAAACTCCAATTCTTATGAATAAGTAACCAAAATCACCCTTAAGGTGTCTACTACAATTCATCAAAAGACTTTAAATTCAATTTCGTAATCAACAATCTTATAAAATCTGTATCTTTAAAATCGGACATAATAATCATGCTTTTGTGTGGACATGGTAACACCTTGTTTTCATGCCATTTCCATTAATCAAAACCGTACTCGAACTCTTATAACTTCAATATAGGGTATAGAAGAACACTTAAATCAACCAACATCATACCTTAGCCCTAACTTCGTGCTCCTCCTTGTATTTAAACTCACAAAACACACTCGATTTGCCATCTCACACTAACTTCCAACTTCAACTTCAACCTTATGTTTCGAAAATGAGAAATTTGAACTTTTGTGTAATGAATTTGGAATAGATCATAAATTTTCATCCCCTAGAACTCCTCAACAAAATGATGTTGTAGAGAGGAAAAATAGATCCTTACAAGAGCTTGCTAGAACTATGCTTAATGAATATGTTCTTCCTAAGTATTTTTGGATGGAAGCCGTCGCTACGGCGTGCTATGTTCTTAATAGAGTATCTATTCATCCAATCTTAGAAAAGACACCTTATGAGCTATGGTCCGGAAAAACACCAAGTGTTATATACTTTAGAGATTTCGGATGCAAATGTTTCATTCTTAACACTAAGGACAACCTAGGAAAGTTTGACTCCAAAACGGACTTAGGAATCTTTCTAGGCTACTCCTCATCTAGCAAAGCCTATAGAGTTTTTAATAGGAGAACCTTAGTGGTCGAAGAGTCCATGAACATGATTTTTGATGAATCTCCTAATCCAATTAGCATCATTGGTGAAGATGATGTTTTGGAAAATGCCATGGACTCTTTATCTCTTAAGGATAGCGATAAAGCATCTTTAGAAATCTCTTCTTCGGATTATCCTTCTAGCTCTACCACCTTAGATCCACAAGATGACAATGCGAGGAATCTTCCTAAGGAATGGAAATATGCAAAAAGTCATCATAAGGAAAATATCGTAGGTGATCCTAGCTTAGGAGTCAAAACTAGAGCCTCCCTTAGAAATCTTCGTGGGAATGTAGCATTTATCTCTCAAATCGAGCCTAAAAAGTTTGATGAGGCCATTGGTGATGAAAATTTGATTATGGCTATGCATGAAGAGTTAAATCAATTTAGAAGTCAAGTGTGGGAGTTGGTTCCTAGACCTGAGGACCACACCATTATTGGAACTAAATGGGTATTCAAGAATAAACAAGATGAACATGGTGTAGTCATTAGAAACAAGGCAAGACTAGTAGCAAAATGTCATAATCAAGAAGAAGGTATAGATTTTGAGGAAACCTTTGCACCAGTAGCTCGAATGGAATCAATCCAAATGCTTCTTGCATATTCATGTCATAAAGACTTCACTCTTTTTCAAATGGATGTTAAGAGTGTCTTCTTAAACAGTATATAACGGAAGAAGTATATGTAGAACAACCATTGGGTTTTGAAATCTTTGATAAGTTAGATCCAAGCACTCTATCATCTTAAACAAGCTCCTCGTGCTTGGTACGAAAGGTTAAAGAATTTTCTCTTGGATAGAAATTTAAAATGGGCAAAATAGACTCAACTCTCTTACCAAACTAAGCAATCTTTAGATGGTACATTCATTTGTCAAGAGAAATATGTCAAGGAATTACTTAAGAAATTTGGTATGAACTCTTGCAAATTCTCTAGAACTCCTATGAGTACCACTACAAAACTAGATAAGGATGAAAATGGTACAAAAGTTGACATTAAGAAATATAGTGGAATGATTGGCTCTCTTCTCTATTTAACCGCTAGCCGACCCGATATTCTGTTTAGTGTATGTCTTTGTGCTAGATTTCAATTTACTCCTAAAGAATCTCACTTAAATGTCGTTAAAAGGATATTTAAGTACATAAGTGTCACCGTTGACCTAGCTTGTGGTATCCTAAAGGTGTCTCTTTTGACTTGTTAGGATATTCGGATGCGGATTATGCAGGTAGTTTAGTTTATAGGAAAACCACCTCCGGTACTTGTCATTTCCTAGGAGAATCTTTAGTCTCTTGGTTCTTAAAGAAACAAAATTTAATAGCTCTTTCAACTACCGAAAGCGAATATATTGCCGCCGGTAGTTGTTGTGCTCAAATGCTTTGGATGAAGCAAACTTTAGAGGACTACAACCTCACATTAACTAAAATTCCTATCAAATGTGACAATACAAGTGCTATAAACATCTCTAAGAATCCGATCTTACACTCTAGAACAAAGCACATTGAGATTAGATATCACTTCATCAAGGATCATGTGCAAAGAGGTGATGTTATCTTAGAATTTGTAAACTCAAGTGATCAATTAGCAAATATATTTACCAAGCCTTTTTGATGAGAAGACCTTTTGTGGCATTAGAATTCGTCTAGGGTTGATTTGATTCGATGATGCTTAAGATGCATTGTCCTCTATCTGCTGAGTACTACAATGGCGGCCATAATATGCAGTATGTCGACCGGACCATCGAGTCTGGTAAGGATGTGGTCGACACAAGCATTGGTATGTCAACCGGATTATTGTCTCTTTTAAGGAAGCGGTCGACATAATGAGAGATATGTCGACCGAACAGTAGTCTTGGGTAATATAGCGGTCGACATAACTATGAATATGTCAACCGAAGTGTGTTAAAAACTTCCAGTTTTTAAAAGAACCCCATCGTGCCCTAATCTTTTCCTCCCTATTTCTCGGGCAAAATTTCTCCTCCGGCGGTTCCAAACCCTCCTTTGAACATCCCAATCTACTTTCTGATTGCTCCTTAGTCTCATCCTCTATCTTTCCTTTAATATCAATGGCATCCACTTCCAAACTCCCAATCAAGAGGAAGCGCACGGTAAAGTCAAAATCGACGGAGTGAAACATCGATTCCTCCTACTCCAACAGTGGACAAGCATCTCTTTCAAAATTCGGATGCTCAAGATAAGTATACTTAGATTTTACATGCCAAACCTCTTATATTAAGTAGAGTATTTCTACCCGATAGGATTACAGGGATTGATATCACTGAACATTGTGAATATCTAGGACTAAAGATGTTGTTTGGACTATGGAATTCGTATCATGAGGAAGCTATACAACTATTCTATGCAAATTTACAATCCTTTCCTCACCCACTTACCCTCAAAAGTTTAGTTTATGGTAAACCAATTAAGATTACAAACTCTTCATTGAACTCTTTATTGGGATGTGAGATAAATGAGTTTACAGATCGATACTACGAGCAAGGAAAGGAGCCTGATCTAGTTCGATGCTCGGACTATAAGGATTTTCCAAACAACTTGCCGTACAAACCAAAAGCAAGTGATCTCAACATAACGGCACGTTTGATTCATCACATCACAACTTACAATCTTTTGCCTAAGGACGGGCATAAAGATCACATTAGCCATATGGAACTGTATGTTCTATACATGTTCTTCATCTGGCGTCACTTTAATGTAGGATTTATCATCATGCGACATATGATGGAAGTGCTAGATAAAGCATCCAAATCATTACCGTTCAACATTTTCTAATAGAGATTTTTGCTCAACAAGGAGTAATTTATCCCTCTCCCGCTAATCTCATCGAGGTAAGGAATCATGATATCTACTCTGATTCGACCCTCTCATAGATGGGGTTAACCAAAAATGAAGATGGTGAATGGCAATACAAAAGAAATCTGCATCGCCGACCTCCCACTCTTCGAAGCTCCCCCCCCCCCTTTAACTGTTGATGATGCTCACATTCCTCTTGAGGATAGGCGACCTCGGAGACAGCATCGTTCCTCTTCCTTGATTGAGGAGCGCTTAGACATGCTTACCAGCCTCACGTTATCGGTTGATGCTCTGCATAAAAAGGTTGATGGCCTTAAGAACCAAATTGATGCATGAGATGCATATTTTGAGGAGGAAGAAGAAGAAGAGAACTTTGATGAACCGGTTGCAGCCACTCCTAGAGTTACCACACATTCATCTCTGGCTCCAGTCGTTGAGCCAATCCTCTCACTGTCACCGGATGATGAGCCATCTATCACACCAGCTAGATCCTCTGCTCATCAGTGTGTATCCTCTCCCGGTATAGTTTTGATTCCATCTGCTGCAAACACTGAAGTTCTTACCTCTCCATCCACCGTAGATACCGAGCTTGTAACAACCCTCATTTTATTTATTTATTTATTCCAGAATTCGTGATTTTAAGATATAAATGTTTAAGAGCAATTTCATGAAGGTAACATAAGTTTCGGTCGACCCCAGGAATTGGGCGGGGTCGACACAAAATGGATCTTCGGT
>QAOC01025998.1:0-14185 GCA_003255005.1 Begonia fuchsioides | reverse complement strand
TTGAATCGTTAAGTGCCGACCGGTGGGAACGTTAAGATGTAAATTAAGTATTTGGAGTGCTTATTTTGAACAAGGATATGTTTTTAAAAGTTTAATGTTGACGAATGATGCTATATAAAATAATTATTATGTATATTACATGTTTTGATTGAACTATGTGATATATGAGTTTTGCGGTATCTCATTTGATGATATTTTGATTATCAACGTTTTATTTTAAGCAAATGTCGGGTTTACTAAAATTTATAATTAAAGTCTTCCGCTGTGTTTTCATGAAAAATAATTTAAGAAGAACATTTTTAAAGAAAGAAAAATTTTACCGTGATTATTTTTTTTAAGTAAAGAAAAACGGGATGTTACAGAGCTTGATCCCACTCCAGCACTGGACGTGTCTGGATCTCCATTAGTTGGATCTCCTTGGGAGTAGCCTCTTAGTTTCTCAGTCTCTTAGCCCTTTTTTGGGGGAGACTTTCCTTTTTGTGGAACAATATTTTTCATTAAGTCATTAGCTGTTTACATCTTTCTATGAATTATTCTGTGAATTTTTTTTATAATGACAAAGGGGGATAAATATTCATCCTTACTTGATTATGAGAAGAAATATTAACTTGCATTCTATGATAAATTATTTAGCAATGATATTTGAATGGATGTATGGAGGAGCATGCATATACTATGATGGAGAACTTATATAACGTGTGAACTTGTTTAATTTATCTTTCAAACGGATAATTAATCAATAATGTTTTGTCATCATCAAAAGGGAGAGATTGTTAGCTTTAAGTGTGATTAAAGTAATCATTTGTTTTTTATGATGAATATTAATATATTGCATAATTTATTAACCATTAAAGAGAAGATAATTTGGATAATACATATGAAATACCCTCATCGAAGGGTACTATTTTTGTCTAACAAGTCGGTCGAGTTTTGCAGAAATTGCTAAGTCTATCGCAGGTTATGTCGACCTATATGTCGACCGATTACCAGATATGTCGACCTATCTTCAGGCAGCAACTTACTTATGTCGACCGTTGTACTATATGTCGACCGATGTGAAGGAAGAAACTTATATCGACCTATATGTCGATCGATTACCAGATATGTCGACCTATCTTTGGGCAGCAACTTACTTATGTCAACCGCTAGACTATATGTCGACCGATGTGAAGACCAGAGAAGAAACTTATGTCGACAGCTATAAGATATGTCGACCGATGTAAAGACCAGAGAAGAAGATTATGTCGACCGCTAGAAGCATGTGTCGACCTCATGATATACAAGCCAAGAAGCTACATGATGTCGACCACGTTTCTACAAGTTACAAAAGCTTTACTTATGTCGACCGGCCAAACTTGTGTCGACCGCTTACAAATCCAGAAGCTTCATATATGTCGACTGCTCGAGATTGTGTCGACCGTGTACAAGTCAGAAGCTTCATATATGTCGACCGCTCAAGATTCTGTCGACCGTCTACAAGTCCAGAAGCTATACATGTGTCGACCACTCAAATTTTGTGTCGACCGCATACAAGTCCAGCAGCCTTATTTATGTTGACCAAAGCTCTTCCCAATGGCAACTCACTTAAACTTCCAATGGACGTACTTATGTCTACCGATCCCGTACTTATGTCGGCCGATCCAGCCTGCATAGAGGAAATCTATAAATAGCTGCTAAGCTGCCGATTAAAGAAGACAATTTTTGAGAAAGCAAAAATGGCCGAACTGCTGCAATTTTTCTAGAGAATCATTTCATTCTCTCAATCTTAGTACTCATATTTGAACATACACTTTGTGATTGAGAGAGTCGCTTAGTAACCATATTCCTTGCATTATCCTTCGTGAGTAAAATTTGTAAGAGGGGTGATGCCTCTCCTAAAGAAGAGTCGCTGTAAAGGTTTGATTGACACCTGTAAAGTCAATCGGAGTGAGCTCAAAGGATTGAGCGGGAAGAATCTTCAAGGAAGTACCTTGCAGCACGGACGTAGGCAAGGTTGGCCGAACCGCGTTAACAATTCAGTGTCAATCTCTCTCTCTCAACTCTATTAAATTGTCTATCTTTTCCGCATTAGAGTTTTGAGATTGACTAAACCATATGCACGAACTTGATTAAGTTTAATTAGCGTAAAATTTTAATAACCTAATTCACCCCCCCTCCCACTTAGGTTAATCACGATCCTTCAGAAACGGCGGTAGAATGATGATAATCCACGGAAGCTTCGAACTTCCGAGACATTCTTTGGAGTAGGCCAATCTTGAATGGCCACTATCTTGTCCTCATCGACCTCTATGCCATCTTTAGATAGAATAAAGCAGAGAAAGTGCTCTTTTTCTTGAACAAAAGAGCACTTCTTCAAGTTGCCAAACAACTTGACTTCTCAGAGGGTATTGAACAACAACCTTAAGTGTTTTAGGTGAGTAGCATAATCCAAGCTATACACGAAGATGTCATCAAAATAAACCACGCTAAACTTCCCCAAAAATTCCTTAATGACAAAGTGCACAAGCCGCATAAACGTGCTAGAAGCATTTAGACAAACCGAAAGGCATGACTAACCATTCAAAGAGGCAATCTTCCACTCATCGCCTTCCTTCATCCTAATTTGATTGTAGCCCCTATTCAATTCCACCTTTGAGAAGTAGGTTGCCCCTCTTAATTCGTCAAGCATGTCTTCAAGTCTAGGAATTGGAAACCTATACTTGATGGTGATTTGGTTGATTGTTCGGCTATCCATGGACATCCGAAAGCTCCCATCTTTTTTTGGCACCAAGAGGGCTGGCACGGCACAAGGACTTAGGGACTCGTGAAATGAAACCTTTACCAAGGAGCTCTTGCACTTGTCTTTGCAACTCCTTTGCTTCGTCGGGATTTAATTAGTACGACCGGTTTGGAAGTACCGCACCCGGTTGTAAGTCAATTTGATGCTCAATGCCCCTAAGGGGAAAACGTCCTCGTATTCTTTAAAGTGATCAAACCTCCTTTGGCATTTCTCCAATCTCCTCCAATCGCTCTCGTAACAATAGCATGATCATAGGTCCTCCTTTTAAAACCGACTTCACTAACTCCTTTGACATAAAGAAGTTGGATTTAGAAGTACCTTCTTTCCTTGCTACTTTGTCTTTGGCCACTTGCTTGGGGTCTAATGGAACGAGTATGATGGCTCTTCCTCCAAATTTGAGAGAATAATGATTAGTAAAACCATCATGGATAACTCTCCGATCGTATTGCCATGGCCTTCCAAGCAAAACATGGCTAGCATTCATAGGCACTACATCACATGGCACCTTATCTTGTTGTCCTCCAATAGAAAACTCCAAGCTCACTTGCTTGGTTACCTTGAGGTCTTCCTTGTCATTAAGCCACTAGAGTTTGTAAGGACTCGGGTGTTGGATGGTCTCCAATCCGAGCTTCTCCACAAGATCTCGAGAAGCGACATTGGTACAACTTCCCCCATCAATGATGAGGGAACACACCTTCCCTTGTATGAGACAACGGCTATGGAATATGTTCTCCCTTTGGATTTATTCTTTTCGGGCTTGGGAGGATATCACCCTTCGGATCACCATTAGAAGTGGTCATTCTTGTGCATGAAAAACCTCCTCCTCGGCCTTATGCTCTTCATCCTCTTCTTCATTCTTTTCCTCTTCACTTACAATTTTGTTGGTGTCCTCCTTCAAGATCATAACTCTCTTGTTTGGACATTGCGAGGCAATGTGGCCGAGACCAAGGCATTTGAAGCACTTGATCTCCCGGGATCTCGGCCGGTTGTTGTCTTCGGGAATCTTTCCTTCTCCTTCTTTCTTTTGCATCCACGGTTTAGAATAAGGAGACTTCTCATCCACCTTTGGAAATGGCTTTTATGGAGGGGTAACCTTTGCCGAGTAACGGTTGGTCACCCCTTTCCCCTTCCTTTTTACTTGCCTTTCAACTTTGATGGAAAGTTGGATGGTAGCATCCATTGTCTCGATCGGTTGTAACTCCACAACATCTCTAATTTCTTTGTTGAGGCCCTTAAGGAACCATGCAATAACTTGCTCCTCGGGCTCATGAAGATCACACCGAATTCGAAGGGTTTCAAATTTGGTTAAGTACTCCTCCACCGAGAGGGATCCTTGCTTGAGCATTTGAAGTTGGAAGAAAAGCTCTTGCTTATAATGGTTAGGCTCGAACCTCTTCCTCATCAAAGCTTTCATGGCTCTCCAAGAGAGGACATCTTCTTTGCCTTCCCTCCTCCTTTGAACCTTCAAGCTGTCCCACCATAAACTAGCATAACCCATTAGTTCTAAAGAAATAATTTGTAACTTTAGTCTTTCCGAGTAATTATAACATTCAAATATTTTGTCCGCTTTTTCCACCCAATCATGGAATGCATCTCCATTACATGTTCCATTAAAAAGGTGGGATTGTCACTTTTATGTTTCTCATTTCGTCTTCTCAGTGGTTTGGTTCAAAATAGTCCAAGTCATTGTCCGAATCCTCGGTGTTCAAGTGCCGATGTCTTCTTGCATTGATCATTTGTCTTCTCCTTTGTGCAGGAGTTTGAGGGTGTCTTTTTGTGTGTTGTAATGTGTCCATTCTTTGCATCATTAGGTCAAATTTTCTGTTAAGTTCATCTAATTGATCTTGCAAGTTTGGTCTCTCAACTTCCGGGTGAGAAGTTAATGGTTGGTCTTGTGGTTTATTTTGCTCTCGGTTGGAGTGGTGAGTTGCTCCACTTCGAGTCATAATCTTTTAGCTTTGTAAAATAGATAAAATGAAATAAAAAAGAAGTGTGGAGTGGAAATAAATGGCTCTGATTCCAAATGACACGCTTCAAGTATGGGGAAAAGCGATTTGAGCTAAACGGGTATAAACAGAAACAGAATAGTTACTGAAAAAAGGTGAACTTTAAATAGATGGATCTCGAGTTTCATATTGATTTCACGACTGAGATTTGGAGGACTGTTTGTAGTGGGAATTGAGAGCTTAACCTCAAAATTTGAGATAAAAAGCTCAAGGGAATAGGAAGTTATGGAGGAGAAGGCGACAGGTGCTCAAACAGAAAGTTTGAAAACACGAAATGGTGGTGCTTTGGAAAACGTAAGAAAACGATAATGGAGAAGAGCCAATGGGAAATTACACGCTTACCCTAATATCCACTTTGGAGTGGCTGAAGACGTGTAGCAAGGCCTAGCTCACCCTTAGCTCAAAGGAGAAACGAGTCTTGGGATTAAATCGCCTAGGAAGAGATGCACAAAGCAATCTGAATTTTCTCAAGTCCAAAAGCCCCCACAAAGAGGTGCCAAGGGTGGTATTTATAGTCCCTTGGCCGAGATCAAAAAGCTTCATCCGAAGGCTCAAAATTGAGTTACCTTATTTGGGTTTTGCATACAAGAACAAGCAACAACGATGGCCTCCTTCAATAGGCAGGTGATGTTGGCTCTCTAGGGTGTCTCCTCTGCATTTTATCCTCCCAATGGGGGCCATTTAATTGTGAGAAGACGTGCTTGCAGCTGGTTGCTTGTGCAGTTTGTTTACCTCACCTTTTGACAAAAAAAAGAAACACAAAAATAATAACCCACTCACACAAACTCCAAGCAAAAACCATGCCCCAAACAAAGGGCCCTTAAAGTATTGTTTGTGCAGAGGAAAATAAATAGATTGGGCCAGTAAAATGGGGGAAGAAAGTCAGTCATCTTCAATTTGGGCTTGGGGTTGTGCCAAGTTCTCGGATCCGGCCTAAACCCGGCCTCTACCCGACCTCTACTCACTTCCTTATGCTTCTTGGCTTCCGTCTTGAATTCCCGAGCTATCCTCCCATTTGATGAGGTTCTTAGGTTGTTCTTCATCCTTTGGACCTGGTTCCTCCATGAAAATATTGAATGCTTTATCACCTACAAAAAGAACAAACTTGTTAGAAAATTCCCGAGCTCGGGCTCGGGTGATTGTTCCTTGAGGTGATGCATACCGAGGCATGTCATTGGAGCTTCTTGGAAAGGAACGAGATGCCACAAAATTGAGTCCACCTAGCGGGACAACCAACTAAATTCCAAGAGTTAAGAGACCTCAAACTTGAGTCCACTTAGCAGGACAACCAACTCAAACCTCTTCCTAACGACATTTACTTAAGTTTCTTATTCTTTCTTTTATCTTTTTGTTGGTTGTCTAAGCTCAACCCAAAAAAACCATTTTCATGTTCTGTTTCATATCAAATCTCATGCATGTAAGTAGTTCATAATACTCATTAAAACATGATGCATGTGATGCTCCTAAACATGTATAATATGAATTTACCAAGAAAATCATTATTATGCATAACATAAACAGAACAATTCATCACATCATTTAAAGGATCATCATATTCTATCTCATTTTGTTTGCTACATTAGCTTAACTACTTTGCAACTTCTAAGGACATATACTGCTTTCATTTTAACTTAAACAAATCTTTGTAATGCTAACATAATTATAAAATGTTATTTGAAATCATGAAATTTATAAATCAATTACTATTCAAAACATATTTTTGAGCTAAATATGATCATTCAACATATTCTATCTTATCATTAAATGATTTATGTCATAAGAAACAAACATAACCTAACACTTCATGGTGCACGCCTAAGGAGGAAAAGCACAAATATAACATTATTTATCTTAGGTCTTTAGCAATTAGGCAACACTTAATTAACGATTTTTAATCACTTCATAACGTTATGATTTGTAGCTCAATAGGTTTCTCTTGATGAGAAAAACACTTCTTCTTAGTGACTTGGATGCCAAATCTCTCTCCTTCATCTTCAATTTTCACTTTTTGTCTCTAAAATCTTTCCTCCTTTTTGTGCTCCTTTTCTCCTTTTCTCTCTCTACAGCAACAAAAAATGGCAGATCATCAGCCACTTTCAAATATTCTAGATGGTTCATGGGGTGAAATTTCTTTTTTGCCAAATTCATCCATTTAATTTTACATGTTACCATTACTTGTTCCTTCAATTGCTAAAATACCTTCATTATCATCACCTAAATCATACTTAGCTTATTGATTAATTCACATTAGTTCTCATCTAATCCTCTAGATTAACTTAAGTAATCATGATTAGTAAACCCTAACAACACCATTATTTTCACTAAATATGTCTTAATCATGATTATGTACTAAATTGTATAGTGACATGTGTCATATTCCAATTTACCTTCCTCTCCAATTTTTAATTGCACAATTTAATAGCTTAAAACACTTAATATTAACACTATTATTACATCTAGGGTTCCAAGTTTGAGGGACAAGGATTTTTGGGTTTAATGTTCCAAGATTCAAGGTTCTAGGATTAAAGAATCAAGGTTCTAGAGTTTAGAATTCTAGGTTTCCACGATTCCTAGGTTCCATGGTTTAGGGTTCCAAAGGTTTTAGTGGTTTAAGTTAAGGTTTCTAGGTTCAACGAGTTCTACGGTCCAAAGTTCATTGTTCAATTTTCAAGGGTTTAAGGTTCATGGGCTCAGGGTTCATGTTTGACGGTTCAGGGCTCAAGGTTCCTTGTTTTGGGATCAAGGTTTAGGGATGCAAGGTTCAAGGTTATAGGGTTCAAAGTTCTAGGGTTCATGATTACATGTTTTAGGATTCCATGGTAACAGGTTCAAGGTTTAGGGTTCTATGGTTTAAGGGTTCCAAGGTTCAGGATTTGGGGTCTAGGGTTTAACGATTCTATGTTTTAAGAATTCTAAATTTATTATTTAGGGTTTAGGGCTCTAGGGTGACATGCCACGAGATGCCTTGCATGTAGCCACACCTCAAGGAGCTGTCACCCAAGCTCAAGCTAAGGAGTTTTCTAATCAATTTGCTCTTTTTGTAGGAAATGTTGAGCGAGGAATAATTATGAAGGAGCCTACCACAAAAGACTTGGGCCAACCCAAATATCTCCTAACATGGGATGTCTTGGAGAAGGAGGTTAAGATCGAGGCATCTTTGAGCTTGGAACACCATGGAAGGAAGTGCAAAGTCGAAAGGAGGAGGAGGACCTAGTACAAGCCTAGTCTAGGTCAGGTGTAGGTCGGGGCTCATGGAGCATGGTGCAAACTCGATCGGCCTCCTCTCTCTCTAGCTTTATTTTATGCCATTTTAATTTTGCAAAAATAATTATTTAGGGTTTTATGGGTTTAGCATGGGCTTGGTGTGGGTTTCCATGGGTTTGGAGTGGATTTTATCTTTTGCATGGGTTTTTACTTTTGGAAATTCCTGAAGGGCAGCCGATGGAAGGGGAACCAATTTTGGGGACCACTCTTCATTGGTCTCCCCAAAATTGGGGACAATTGTTTGCCTGATTGTTTGCCCATTTTGTTCCCCATTCCATTCTTGATGCGTGTCACAGGGTTAAGATTCAATGTTCCAATGTTCCAAGGTTCAGGGTTCTATAGTTTAGGGTTCACATTTTAAGTTAAATATTTTAGGGTTCAGTGTTCAAGGTTCAAGGGTTCCATTTGTTTTGGTTTCATGGTTCTAAGGTCCAAGGTTAAGGGTTACAGGGTTCATAGTTTAAGGTTCTAGGGTTTAGGATTCAAGCGTTGAGGTTTAAAAGGCTTAGAGTTTAAGCGTCCAAGGTTCATGGTTCTAGGGTTTAGGTTTCAAGGTTTTAAGGTTAAAGGTTCAAAGGTTAAGGGTTCAGAGTACAAGAATTTCAAGGTTCAAAATTCCAGGTTCTATGGTTCTAGGGTTTAGGGTTCCAAGGTTCAAGATCCATGGTTCTAGAATTAATGTTTTATGGTTGAAGGGTTTTGGAGTCCCATGGTAGAGTGTTCCAAAGGTTAAGTGTTCCAAAGTTGTTGGTTCAAGGTTTCAGGTTCAGGGTGTACAGTTCAGGATTCCAAGGTTCAATGGTTCAAGGGTTACAGGTTTCAGGGTTTAAGGATTCAATGTTCTAGATTTCAAAGTTAATGTTCAGAGTTCCAACATTTTAAGGTTTAGGGTTCTAAGGTTTTAAAATTCTAAGGTACAAGGTTTAGGTTTTAGGGTTTGAGGTTTCATGGTTCAAAGGTCAAGGTTTAAGGTTACAGGGTTCAAGGTTCAAGATTTCAAAAGTTTAGGGTTTAGGCCACCAAGGTTCAGGGTTCTAGGGTACATAGTTTTAGGATTTCATGGTTGAGGGTTTTATTATTCAAGGTTCTAGGGTTAACGGTCCATGGCTCAAGATCAAAGGTTTTAGGGTTCCAGGGTTTAGGGTACCATGGTTAAGGGTTCCAAGGTTGTAAGGATCGAGGGTCTAGGGTTAAGGGTTCTAAGTTTAGGGTTCAAGGTTCTAGGGCTCCACGGTTTAGTGTTCAAGGTCAAAGGTTTCAAGGTTCAAGATTTAAGGTTCAAGGTTTTTGAGACTTTAGAGTTTAGGCTTCCAAGGTTTAGGGTTAGAAGGTTCAAGGTTCAGTATTCCAGGGTCTATGGTTTATACTTATGTGTTCTAGGGTTTAGGGTTCTAGGGTTGCATGGTCTAGGGTTTTATGGTATTGTGTTCAACATTTCCAGGGTTTGGGGACTATTGTTTAGGGATCAAAGATTCAAGGTTCAAAGTTCCAAGATTAGGGTTCTATGGTTCAAGGGTTTAAGGTTTAAGGGTCCAAAGTTCAGAGTTCATGATTCCAAGGTTCAGGGTGTATAGTTACAGGGTTCTACGATTTTGGGTTCAGGCTTCAAACTTTCATGTTCGAAGGTTCTTGGGTTTAGAGTTTGTGGTTCAGAAATATAGTATTCCAAGCTTCAGAGTTCTAATACAGGGTTCAAGGTTCATGATTTTTGTTTTACGGTTCAAGGGTTCCATGGTTTTAGGTTTTATGGTTCGAAGGCCAAAGGTTAATAGTTACAAGGTACATGGTTTAAGGTTCCACAGTTCCCAAGTCATAAGGTTCGATGGTTCAAGGTGTAATGTTTAAGCTTCCAAGGTTCAGGTTTTCATGGTTCAGTTTTAGGGTTTGAGAGTTCAAGGTTTAGGATTTAGAGTTCCATTATTGTAAGGTTCAAGTTTTTTGGGGGGTTCATGGGTTCAAGATTTTGGGTTTTAGGGTTCTAGAGTCTAGGGTTCAAGGATTCAAGGGTTAAGGGTTTAAGGGTTCCAATGTTAGGGGTTCTGTGGTTAAAGGTACAAGGTTTCAGGGTTCCAGGGTTCAATGTTAAACGTTAAAGGTTCCACTGTTCATGATTCAAGGTTCAAGGTTCTAAGGTTTTGAGTTTAGAGTTTAATGATGCAAGGTTAAAGGTTTTGGGTTCACTGTTCAGGGTTTGGGGTTTGGGGTTTTAGGGTTTCAAGGTTCTAAGGTTCAATGTTCCAAAGTTCTAGGGTTCTAAGGTAAGGGTTCAGGGTTGCAATTTTAAGAGTTCAAGGTTCTATGGTTCAAGGTTCTAAGGTTTAGAGTTTTAGGGTTTAAGGTTTAAAGGTTCTATGGTTAGGTTCTAGGGTTTAAAGGTCCAAGGTTAAGGGTTACAGGGTTAATGAGTTAAAGGTTTCTGTGTTCTTCAGTTTTAGGGTTCTAGGTTTTTGGGTTTAGGGTTCGATGGTTCAATAGTTCAAAAGTTTAGGCTTTTGGGGTCCCAGGTTATAGAATTCCCAAGTTTGGGTTCAGGGTTCAGGGTTCCAAGGTTGAATGTTATAAAGTTTCTGGGTTCTAAGGTTCAGGGTTTCAAGTTTAAGAGTTCGGGGTTCTATTGCTCATGGTCCAGGGATTTGAGATTAAGGATAAAGGGTTCAAGGGTTGTATGGTTTTAGGTTCCATGGTTCCAATGTCCAAGGTTAATGGTTACATGGTTCAGGGTTGAGGCTTCCAGGCTTCTTTAGCTATAGTGTTCTAGGGTTCAAGATTCAAAGTTCTAGTTTTTGAGCATTTAGGGTTTAATCTTCTAAGGTTTATGGTTCTATAGTCCATGTTTCATTGTTTAAGAGTTTAAGGTTCAGCGTTCCAAGGTCTATGGTCTAGGGTCCCAGGATTTAAGGTTCTAACGTTCAAGGTCTAGGGTATTAGGGTTCTAAGATAAAGGGTTAAGCGTTCAAGGTTTCTAGAGTTCATATGGCTAGGGTTAAGGGTTTTAGGGTTCATGGTTCAAGATTCCATGGTTTGAGGGCTCAAAGTTCAGGCTTAAATGTTCTAGGGTTTATGATTTAAGGTTCAAGGTTTTAAGGGTTCAAAGTTTAGTCTTTTAAGGTTTAGGGTTTTAAAGTTTAGGGTTTGGGGTTGATGATTTGGGAGTCTAAGGTCCCAAGGTTAAGGGTTTATAGTTCAAGGGTTCTAGGGTTCAAGGTTCTATGGTTGCAAGGTCTAGGGTTCAATGGTAAAGTGTTGTAGGGTCCTAGGGTTCAAGAACAATGTTTCTAGGATTAAGTAATCCAAGTTTCAAGACTCTAGGATTTAGGTTTCAGGGTTCTCAGGTCAGGGTTTTAGGGTTTGAAGTTAAGGGTCCATAAGGGTCCTCAATTCATGGTTACAAGGTTAAGGGGTTCAAGTGGCAGAGTTTAGGGTTCAGGATTCTAAAGTTGAAGGCTTCTAGGGTTCCATGGTTCCAACGTTCAGTGTTTAGATAGTAGGGTCCAAGTTTATCGGTTCAAAGGTTCAGGGTTCAAGGTTCCAGTGTTAGACGTTCAAGGGTTCTAGGGTTGTAGGGTTCACCGTTCAAGGTTCTAGGGTTAAGGATTCAGGGTTCAGATTATTAAGGTTTAGGGCTCTAGGTTGAAAGGTTCAGGGTTCAGCTTAGGTTAAAGACTCAAGGTCTTGGGTTTAGGGTTCTAGGGGTGTAAGGTTTTGGGTTTAAGGGGTTCTAGTGTCCAAAGTTCAGTGATGAAGGTTAAAGGGTTCAGGGTTCAAGAGTTTAGCGTCTAGGGATCAAGGGTCCTGGTACATGGTTTAAGGGTTCAAAGGGTTTTATTGTCCAAAGTTCAGGGTTTAAGGTTAAAGGTTAAAGGTTCGTGATTCTAGGGTTTAGGGTTTAGGGTTCAAGGTTTAAGGTTCAAAGTTGAGGATTTAGGGTTGAGAGTTTTAGGGTTCATTATTTAAGGGTTCTAGGGTTTCAGGGTTCTAGGGTTCAAGGTTTAGGGTTGAAGGGGTTCTAGGGTCCAAGGTTAAGGGTTCTAGTGTTAAAGGGTCAAGGTTTTAATGTTTTATGTTCCAAGGTTCAGGGCTTAGGTTTTCAGGGTTCAGGGTTCATGGGTTCAAGGTTCCAAGGTTGAGGATTCGAGGGTTTAAGGTTACAAGGTTCAAGGTTCAAGGTTCCAACATTTAAGTTTCTAGTTTTAGAGGATTCGGGGTCCAGGGTTTAGGGATTGGGGCTCAAGGTTGAGTGTTCTAGGGTTTCAAGGTTGAGGGTAGTAGATTTTGGCTTCATGGTTAAAGGGGTTATAGGGTCGAAAGTTCAGGGTTTAAGGTTTTAGGGTTTGATTGTAACACCCAACTTTTTTTATGTATATTAGATTTGTATAAATGTAGTGTGTAACGACCCTCGGTTATTTTATGAATTTTGTGATTTTAAGATGAAAGAGTTTGAGACTTATTTTTATGAATGTCGCTTAAATATTAGAGCGTTAAGATATTTTGGATATTAGTAAATTAGTAGGTCGAAGGTGGTGAAGAAAATAAGATTTAAGGAAGTATAAGTAATGATGTTATTCGGAAAGGTTAGAATGTAACTGTAACAACCCTCGTTATTATTTTAAGAAATTATGATTTTAAAATGAAAGTGTTTCGAAATCTGTTATTTACAAACATGCTTAGAGTTTTGGAGATTAGGTCAACTTTTATCACGAATTAGAGTTTATAACCTTCATAAGAGTTAAAGAAAACTCTTAGAGTGATTTGTAGCCGTTAGAATCACTCGATTTGGAGTTATGTAGAAAACGTTATGGCCGTCGCAAGTCAGTGTACGGAAACTGTAATGCAAGTTTATGTCGACCCCAGGAATTGGGCGGGGTCGACACAAAATGTAGTTTCGGTCGACCCCAAGATTTAAGAGGGTCGACACAATTGACACAAATGCAAGTTTATGTCGACCCCAGGAATTTGGAGGGGTCGACACAAAGTGTAGTTTCGGTCGACCCTATGATTTAAGAAGGGTCGACACAAAATGGATCTTCGGTCGACCGCACGAATAAGCGGTCGACACAATTTGGTGTTTATGTCGGGGTCGACACAAAATGTAGTGTTGGTCGACCCCAAGATTTAAGAGGGGTCGACACAATTGACACAAATGCACGTTTATGCCGACCCTAGGAATTTGGAGGGGTCGACACAAAGTGTAGTTTCGGTCGACCCTATGATTTAAGAGGGGTCGACATAAGTTGCTCGGGGAACACTTTTGGCTGACAAAAAATGACTCTAAAAAATGGATTATGTCGACCGATTTNGTTTAGAGTCTTTGAGATTCGGTCGAGTTGTAGTATGAATATGAGTTTATGTTCTTCATAAGACTTATAGTAGACCTTTCGATTAATCCACAACCGTTTGAATTACTCAAATTGGAGTTGTTTAGAGAAAGTTAAGGATTTTACAAGTTAGTGGACGGAAACTGGGAGAGCACCGGTCGACCGCATGAATGAGCGGTCGACACAAAGTAACTCTCTGTAAGTGAATCGGTCGACCGCACGAATAAGCGGTCGACACAATATGCTAAGTTATGTCGACCCCTTGTAGTTTGGGTCGACCGATAAGAGCACACCGTCTCTGTTGTACGGTTTATGTCGACCCAAACACTGTTCAAACAGTGAAGGCCCTCTGTTTTGTCGACATAGGTTAACATGCTTCTATTTTCTGAATTTGGTGTCTTCTAAGAAGTTATAGTAGACTCCTTAAGGAACAATTTGACACCTTAAGTATTAAGAATGGATCATTATAGAGGAAGTTATAGTTTTTTGAAGATAGAACAGAAAGTTTAGACTCTATACACTTTCTGATTCTTATATGATTTATATGTTTAGGTCATTTATTGGATTAAGAAGGGACTTGAGTGAATTGATCCAAGAAAAACAGCTAAGGTAAGTAAATCTTTGCTTGTGTTTTGCCCTCCTGGGCCTACATCACAAAGAGTAGGACTGAGGTTGATGTGATTGAATGATTGAGAGAATGTTAAAATGTTAAGTTATTAAGCATGAAATGAATATGTTATAGTTATATATGTATGAAATCTATTTGGGGTGCATCGAACCATGCACCGGCCCAATAATATGGGTGTGATTGGTGTTTGTGT
>QAOC01025989.1:442077-466049 GCA_003255005.1 Begonia fuchsioides | reverse complement strand
TTATTAAAATTATGATAAATGAATAATTTTGGTAAGCCCAATGACTACCTAAGAATATTTAGCCTCAGAAGGCTGAGCTTCACCTGGCCCACACATGGCTGTGGGTCAGAAGCTGAAAATCTTATAGCAAGGCCTAGGGCTAGCCCTTGTTTGCAGCCCGTTCTAACTGTTTGCAAAATAATAGAACTACATGTAGTTGAGTTACTTCCGGCAACAATATGGATACTACTTGTAGTTCGTACTTATCACGCCCATCTTTTAACGAATCTGTAGAAAGAAACCGCAAAATGCACGAAGAAAAAAAAGTCGAAGCAACTTAGAGAGAGAGAGAGAGAGAGGTGCTTCGGACCTAAAGAGCCATTCTGTTACCAGGCGTCTATTTCTCCCATCTCGATTTCGAGGTATGAATGCGATCTTCGTTGATCTCTGATATTCTATTATTGGCTTAGGTGTTTCTTGTTTCTCATCTGCAAATTAGGAATCAGTTGAGTTTGGATCTTCTGCTACGCATTTTTTGATTCTATTGTGGAAGTGGTCTTGCTGATGTTTAAGTTTTATCATCTTAATTTTCAGGAATCGGTTGTTATATTTGGATTTCCATCTTTTCAAGATTTGAGCTCGTTCGAACTCGGCGAGTTACTGTTAACTTTTGTTATGGTATTTTTGAGAGTTGATGCCATCAGATCCGAGATGAAAGCAATCCGTATTTTAACTGTATCTGTACGCGAGTTTTGATATTTGATTGTAAGTGAGATGCTTGGATGATAAGGTTTTGAAAAAAAATCATTCTTAATCTGAATTGGGAATCTCGTCTGAGAATTGAGTTGTTGTAGTTTTGAAAATTCTCAGAGTGGAGAAACTTTTTCTGTAGTTAACAGAAAGCCTTGTCACCGTGGAGATTATTTTTCCGGGAGGTGAATTTTGGTTTCTTGGAATATTTGTCCATTTGGATTTCAGAAATTAAACTTGGTTCAGTAGCCATGTTCTATGGAACAGTAGCATGGGACCCTTTGCTCATTGTTGCCCAAATTTTTTGTCTTCAATGCTTATTCTATCTTACTCTTGGAATGTTTCTGGGAGCTCTAGTTGGCACTCGTGTTTCTCGGATGAGCCTGGTATATTTCTTTGATTATGCCACTGTCACCATCTCCACAGTCACTGGTTGGTGTGTTATTGCTTCATTTATCCTTGCTTCAATAGCAGGGTGAGAATTTTATCATTTTTTTATTCCTTACTGTATATTTTTTTAAATGACGAATAAAATTCAAAGTGTAAGATTACTGGAGGTTGTTATTTCCTGTATTGAAATGATTGATTTATTTTTTTCTAGCGCTTCTAATCTGCAAAGTTGGACTATCTTAATTATCGTTGGTATCGTTCATGATCATGTCTCGAGCATCTTATGTTCTCCAATTGTGTCGATTTTTTATATTCTCATCATCACTGTGTGACTTGTTATCTTGACTTCAGTCTTTTCGTCAAGAATGTTTTGTACTTTGGGGTATCACCTCAAATAGGTGTATGCATGTGTGTGTGTGTTTTTTTTCATGATCATCATTCGATTCTGAATTTAGACTCAATTTCATTAAATTGTTTATCGAAAAGTTCTGCTTTTTTCTGTATTAACTTTCTTTTATTATTAATCTTTATTTTATTCATTGTTCATATAGAGCTGGATATATGTTATATTTGATCGAGAGAGCAAAGAAGTGCTTAGATTTTTCTGCTACTGTTTATATACTCCATCTTTTAATATGTACCATATATGGAGGTTGGCCTTCATCAATAACATGGTGGATTGTAAATGGTACTGGACTTGGAGTGATGGCCTTGTTAGGTGAATATCTTTGCATTAGACGTGAGTTACGGGAGATCCCTATAACAAGATATCGTGCAAGTAAGAATTTTTTCTCTGGCAGAATTTTTTCTTGTGTCTGAATTAAGTTCTTTTTATTTTAAAGGTAACATGAGTTATTTTTCCATATTTTACTCGTAGAAATCTTTTGTTTCATAATCATCTACAATCGTTACCCCTTTAATGCCATATTGTTTTGATAATAACTCTAGTTTCATGACATGCTTTTCACCGACCTGGCAGTGGCTCGTACTTAACTCTTTTTTCCCTCTTATTGGAGATGACCTGATATAATAATCTATCAATGCAGGTGTTTAACTAAGGGAAAACTTTATGTGTAACAAGGTTGTCCATGGTGTCCTACTGCCAGCCCGCGATTCATAAAGAGAGCAAGAATGTTTCTTCCGATGATAGATGCAAGATTATGACCAGATGGGTGGATGGAAGTCTAGACTAGCATTTGAATGATGGGAAGATTGAGTATACCAGGCCAAGTATGTTTATGCTTGGCAGCTATAGGAAAAATCAAGTTCCTTTGTGCTAATGATATTATTATAGCCACGTGTGATGTTCTTATCATCTTTTTTGGGATGAAAAACTTCCATCTGTTTCTTTAGTTATTACGTTTTCTGACAAGACATTTGTTATGGGAAATCAATTTTAGGTTTTAGATATTCTCCTCAATACAAGTCCATTTGCTGTGATAAAGAGTTCCTACTTTCATTATGCCAAATTTATTTAAATATGGGTCTGTGTCGTCATCTCGAGTTTCCTAAACTAGTTTGGCTTGATTGTGCTATCCAAAAGTGTTACTTTAAGCAAAGTATAGATGCCAGTAAAAAATCTTATACAAAATCTTTGGGAAGATGCCTAACCTTCTATAAGTAGTGCTTAGCAGCTTTATTTATGTTCTGAAGAGATTATTTAAATTTGAATTGGTATAAGCCTCAGATCCTCTTTGAGACAATGTGTACAGTACAGATAGACATTAAATGTCAAGATATGGTGCCAATTGTCTCAGATTTGTCTTCAAAAGTAGAAGAAAGTACATTTTTCTTCCCCTTGACTCTGTATAAACTTTATTATAACAAAAATGAGTTCCCTCTCTGTGTCTGATTTTTATAGTGTTCATCTCTAATGAAGCATTTTATGATTCATGGATGAGCCTTCCACAAAGAAGAAATGTCAGAAACTGCTTCTCCAACTGTAAGGTAAACACCTTGCAACCCAAATGACTCTAAAACTTTTGCTTGATTTAGCTTTTCCATCACATTTGCAACAGGATTTGTTAGAACGATCTGCATATGAAAAATAGGCAATATTAGCTAAGCTAGCTAATTTAACTGCTTGATTCTATCATTTGAAATCATACCTGAATCGATCTTTTGTCCAGCATCTTTTTTAGCTCACATAATGTGTCGATGCCGCTAGTATCAATAGATGTCACGGCTGAGAAAATAGATAAAATAGTTATGTTAGAATTGCTTGATTCCATTTTCTACTGCATGGAAGCAATAATATGATATAACATACCAGTCATGTCTAAAATTACACACTTGAGCAAATCCTGATTGTTTGCTTTGACCCTTTCTTCTTCTTCTCTGACCCATCTTAAAATTCTGCACAGGGAGCCAAAACTTAGATGTTATTCTCTTCATCTCCCTCTGGATTTGTTGGATTTTTAATACTATGCAGCATTTGAACTGACCTTTCTTGGAGGTAAGTTGAATTTGCAAAGTAGATTGGAGACTCCACTGCCAGAATGAGAAATGAGGGAACTCTCAATGCTTCTCTGTACCGGTTCAGGCTATGGTAGATTTGAGTTCCAGGAATATTTCCTAGTACCATAGTGTTCGGCCTCGTCACGTGGAGAAGAATTTTGAACAAGGAAAGTCCAACCTGAAATAAGAAAGAACTTCCTTCAATCATGGCTCGAGACCTAAATATCCAAATCCAGAGAGCAATTGAGGAGCATACTGCAATTGCGAGACCGATAGGGACGGAAATGAAAAGCACGCCAAAGAAGGAGCAAAGGCAGGTCAAGAAATCGAGTTTATCCACTTTCCACAGCTTATATGCAGATTGATAGTCAATTAAGCCAATCACTGCTGTGATGATAATGGCTGCTAGAATCACATTGGGAGTGTAATGAAAGAGAGGCATCAGCAGTAGAAGAGTCACGAGCACGGCCGAAGACATGACAACGTTCGAGACCGCCGTTTGTGCTCCGGCATTGTAGTTTATCGCCGATCTCGAGAACGATCCTAAGACAGGTGAAAAGAGAAGACAATTTAGGTAATATTTGATTTGGATCGATGTTTTTCTTTGTCAGTTTCTACAGAAATCAATCTATCTTCACCTGTGGTGACATAGCAGGAGGAGCAAGAACCGGCCATGTTCATAACTCCGATGGCCATCATCTCTTTATTTCCATCCACTTGGTAGTTTTTCAGGGATGCAAAAGTTCTTCCCACTGCAATTCCTTCCTGAAATCGTTCAGAAACAAGTTTAAAATTTCTCCAAGTTCAAGAACTGAAGCCGCGATCCAATGGATGACTTACGGTCAGTGATAGAATTCCAGTAATTATCCCAGTTTTAATGGCCAGCGCGAGATGAGGACCGGCGAAGAAGAGCATGTTCGACGACGGCGGGTTTACCCCCTTTGGCAAGCTCCCAATCTGACAAAGAAAAAGACAGAGAACAGAGTAATGAGACATTCATCGGAAACCACGAAGTTTCAGCTCCGACGATGTTGCAGAGGTTTTCGCACAGTTCTTACCACTGAGATTCCGTGCGCCTTTGATCGGAGGAGGAAGACGATGAGAGTTGATAAGATAACTGACGTCAGGGGAGCTGCCGCAGAAACCCAGAAAAGATTAGGCTTCTTCGTGCTCTGAGAAGATCAGAAACATAGATTTTCGGAAATGAGAAACTGAAAGCTGCGTAAAAATGGTGTTTTGTGTCAGAGATTGACTTACCACATGCCTGGTTATCAGAAGAAAGAGCAGGAAACTGAAGCCCAGCACTATAGTTTGCCAAGACCACTGATAATTAGATCGAAAACTGTTAAAAACATCGTAGATGGTGAATTTTAAAAGTGTTCATGGTACCTCATCTTTGGTGCTGAAAACTGAGGACATGACCGGAACGAACTGCATCTTGGTGGTGAAATGGACGATTCCGAGCAGCCCTTTGAGCTGTTGCAACGAGACGATTACTGCTGCTCCGGCCATGAATCCGACCAGAGTTGCTTTCGATAGAAAGTCTATTATGAATCCTAGCCTGCCCATCATCCTCTCTCAAGTAAACAAAAGTTACAGAGAGAGAGAGAGAGAGAGAGAAAGAGAGAGACCTGAGGAAACCCAGAGAGGCTTGAAAGAGACCGGCGAAGAAGGTGGCAGTGAAAGCCAGTTTAAGATAGAGAACAGGGTCTTGGGTGTAGGACACCGTGTCACTAAGCATCGAACCCATTACGAGAGAAGCGATTGAAACTGGACCAACGGCTAGATGTCTTGAACTCCCAAGAAGCGAGTAGATCAATGGAGGAACAAAGCTTGAATCTGCAAAACAAAAACCAGAACTTTTCGATTTTTTCATAAAAAAACGGACATTAACAGAGTTCTAGTGTTGATTTTACTAACATAACCCAATGATCGGAGGCAAGTTTGCTAGCTTTGCATAACTGATTCCCTGCACAATTCGGAACTGGATTAGAACTGGTTTATTTGTAGAGAGAGAGAGAGAGAGAGAGAGAGAGTGCCTGAGGGATGGCCAGGCTAGCAATGGTGAGACCGGAGACAAGGTCAGCCTTGAGAAGTCCGAGGTTGTACTGAGGTCCCCATTGAAAAATAGGAAAGAAGAACTGAAGAGCCAGAAGTAGTTTCGTCATCCACGTCTGGTTTTTGAATCTGTGAAATGGGTCGTCGGGGAAGAAGACCTCCGACAGCTTATGCTTCAGCTTCTGTAAAGTAGACTGTTTTTCCGGCAAGCAAACTCTGTGGAGTCCGACCGGCAGGGTTTCCGCCGTTGATATCACCACCGAGCTTTCATGGCATGCAAAATCCTCCACTCTGTTCGAATTGACCCCCATTTTCCGTCCCTCAGAAAACACGAACTCGAAGCGATTCAAAAACTTGCACAAAAAAGTAGCGCTTCTTCTCGCCTGACTTCCTGGATGCCATGGATGGTATCAGAAGCTCTGAATTTATAGAGCTGGAAAAGGAAAACGAAGGAAGGTGGTCGTTTCATATTTTCTGAGTGGTGGTTTTTTTCCTCTTTCCTCAATTCATGCCTCGTCATATGGACATTTCGAAAAGATTAATGATTTCACTTTCCATATTTGGTTAACATAATTTTTCTGGTCTGTTTTCGTGTCATAACAGTAACTTTTTCAGCCCGGGCACCAAGAACTGTCTCTAACTTTTCGTGTTCTTTCAATGGCTGCCATTCTCGTCATTTTATCAGATTATATTTGGCCGAGTTACTTTTCGTCATTTTCTGCCCTTAAAACCTTCTCATGCACCCAAATCGGTATTTTTTCGGCCATAATTTTATTTATTTTAATTTTGATATTTCAAAAAAATTATTCGACTAAGCGGGTAGCTTATAGAGAATGGGATACTCCACAAAAGGAGTCAAAAAGTTGTGAACGTAGAACTACCATAGCAGCACAACCATGGTTTATTCCTTCCCACTTCCTATTGGTCCGATTGCGATCAACGGCTCCTCTTCGCCCCGGAGCCGCAATATCGATGAGAGATTGACTCTATGGAGTAATGATCTTGGTTCAAGCCTCGAGATGTAAGATCTAGATCAAGCTCAACCGACCTGAATATCGATGAAAGAGTATTGCCTCCATAGATATTGCTTCGCAGGGGAAGGTAAACATGAGGAACCACTAACTCCGTTAATCACCACACAACATAGAATTATTCTGCATTTATGTGTCATGTTATTCCAAGCTAAACGGAGAAGACAAAAGGGATGGCCTCAAAATCTCGATATGCGGCGATCCGTTGGTGCGTTTTATTGCCACTCCGAAATGGACAGCATATGCCCTGCAAAGTGCTCACCTTTGATGGACCAGTTTCGCTCTCGAATTCCCTTTCGACGCTCCCCATTTTCCTAGAATATTCTTGATTGCTACCCTGCCTAAACTCTCTCGAGTTTTGGTGTTTTAAGCCTCGGCTAGCATGATTTTGTTATTTGTTTTAAAAGATCTCGAACTCTTTGGATGTGAATGTCTTTTTGCGTGTGTTGTTTTTGTTATATGAGAATTTTCGCATAAATCTTTATAATCATTCTCATAATGTTCTTTAGTACTTGTAGTATAATATTATCTACTTTGAGCATCAGTCTTTAGATATTAGTTATACGATTCCTACATAGATTAATCCAATAGGGTTTAAAATAATTCTCCTTACAAGGACTTTTCCCTTGTCTTCTCTTCATAGGAGCTTACATATTAATCGAACTCAATAGAACATTCAAGAAATGGCTCCGAGTAGATGAGGGATTTTCGCCTATTTAAGGAAGACAAACAAAGAATACAAACTAGAACGATAACAAAAAGAAAGGCTAAAATCGTATCATCGTGTCGTTTAAAATAATAGCTTTTGACAAATCATGTGATCTCTAAAGTTCACCACGTCCAATGGTAGGGACTTTGCATAGAAAGCACAATCAAAGTCCAGTGTGGATGCATGTGCCGTTTTTCATGCCCAAACCCTAACTTTATCGGAAAAAACCAGTGTACTTAGGCACTTTTATTGGCTTACAATCACAGCTGGGATGATTGCTGTTGCCCCAAACTACAGTTTGGTAAGGGATTGAATGCGTTTCCATGAAATACCCAACATGGGAACATAGCAAAACTCCACCAAACTTCACACTAGAACCAACAAGATGAGCTGAAGATATGACTGATACCAGAAAAATTAAAAAGTCAAAGTTCGATTAGTTCGATATTTCGTAATCATAATCGGGTTCGACAGTGAGTGGGTGTTCATCCGCATCGCATCCTAACGACGTCTTATAAGTCGATTATACTTCCCTAACCGATTTAAGACATATTTTTTCTCTTAGTCATGAAAACAAGGTCGAGATCGGACCCAAAATAAACAATATTGCATGGATAGGATATCGAGATTTGACAATAACAAGAGTCGAACACACGAATAAAAGTGTGGAATTCCACTAGTACAATTGATCTCCTAATACATTCAAATTTGCTTCACAATTTAGGCAGCACAATGGGTTCCACATAGGTCAAACAAAAAGGGAGAGAAGGGAGAGACCGTCTCTCCCAAAAGTCAAATTGGAGCTACTGCTCTTGAGCTTGATCATCGATTACCTTAGGGTTAGTGGTTGACCAGGGTCCCATTTACTGGTTATAGCACAGCTGAAATGGAAAGAAGAAACGTTGAAAGCAAATTTGACGACGCTTCGTGGTGGACAAGGTTTATTCTTTGGCATATGCTCTTCCAATATTGCCTTGCTCAGTGCAGATATGATGCCCTGAGTTGAAAGCTTATTCTTCTTTTTCTAGGGTTTCATGCTCCTCACTTAGTCTGGTCAACTTTGGGCTATTTTAGTATAATTATCCATGTAATGATCTTTCTTCTTCCGTTTATGGTTTCACAACGTGTTTGTTCGAGCTTTCTCACGCTCTCTCTTTTGAGTGCTGCTTCAGAAGTTTCTGAGTGTTTTTATGTTTTCATGTTTGGTCAAATTTTGTGGTCGATTTCTCCTTTCTGCCCACGATGTTTATTTTCCATTTGAAGGCTTGTGGTCGCCCACGTTTTCTACCGAGCCAAGATCTTGAGAAATTGTTTTGGTGGTGGTGTCTAAAATCTAAATTAAATGTCTTCAAAACCATATTTATCTGGATTTTAGCCGTCGTTAAACTCGGTTCAGTTCAGTTTTCATGGTTTTTGAATTGTTGCATTGTGAACCAATTCGTTACCGTGGTTCTATTGCCTCCAAACAAGAAACGATTCTTATATCGCTGAAAATGGGATCGAACTTATTTAAGAGCGCATGAGTACACAATCTCGTAAAATGGGCGATTAATAAACGAAATTTCTCTCTAAACTAATACAATACGTCTAGGGTTTCCCCAAACGTTTACCAGTAAAACTCTTGTGCGTTTTATCATCATTTCTACCCGTCCGAGTTACAAATTATTTTCCGACACAGATTCAATTGGATCGACTTGTGACAAGTTTTATTCGCCTAGCTAGCTAAAAAGATAGGATTGCACAGAACTCAAACATGAAAATCCACATCTTTAATCGATAATTCGCATTCGAAAAAGCAACGTCACTCGAATATTAGTCTATGTATTAGCTAAAAATGATAGTTTTTTGGTAATGATTATGTTTTTGCTTAGTGCTGTGTCTTTAATCTCTTTTCTTCTCCCACTTTGATAAACAAAGTGTTTATGTTTCAAACAGATGAAGAAATACGTCACTAATTCATCCGAGTGCTTGCGATGATACCTTGAATATTCTCTCGTGTCGTGTCCCGAGTGCTCTTGTTTTAAGCCAAAGCTATACTTTACCGCGAATTCTAGTTCCATGGGCGGAAAAGATAGACTTGACTTAATAAGATGACGAGGATTCCTGAAAACTCTCCCAAAGCTAGCAGTTGTTTCGAGTCTCCCTAAGTCAAGACTGCATACGCTTCATTCTCTATTGTTTTCCACGTCGGATACTTCAGATCCTACGTGGACAGCATCCGACGTGGACATCTTGTGGGCCTCACATTGCGTTTGGGATCCAGTCAGCCTCACTTGGAACCTTTGGCAATGGCAGTGGGTCCCTACCTCAAAGACCCGAATCTGCCTCAACCTCTGGAACCGACCCAGCGTTTCCCTGTCATAGCCACCAACGACGTGTAGCTTTCCACGGAGATGAATTCTATTTTTCTATACTCTTTTTCATTCTAATAAAGAGAGCAAATACGTTTACCAATGTGACTTAGCTAAATCTTCTGGATTTCTAATTATTAAATAACCTCAAAATACAGTTAAACTACGAAAATGCCACGAACTCATGAGGGGGTCAAATTTGAGAAGATTGGAAAAGAAGGGTCCAATTTACAATAAATCGTAAATTTAATGTTTCATATTAGACCCAATATTTATCTTGGTCATTACATTCGTCCTCGCAGTAGGGTTGCAGCAGATAAACGCCACCTCGTCTTGGCTCCCCTTGTGTCCAGTCAAGACTCAAGAGTCATCCGAAGTCTCAAACTCGCGAAGAAATCCAATCTTTTTACTCTTCGTTTTATCTATCTGTGTTTCGACAATGGGTGCATCGCTACCTCCTAAGGAGGCTAATCTGTTCAAGCTCATAGTCGTATGCTCTCGAATTCCATCCTATTTCAGTCTTTGTGCTTCTGCCATCATTGCTATCATTAGCTGAATTGTAGAAAAACTACTCGCTTTTGACTGTTTACGTGTTTTTCTTTTAACGACCTAAGCCCTAGATTGTTTGCCTACTTGTATGGTCGCTTGTCTCTCTTTGTATGATGTGGATTAAGCGAATTATGGCTTAACTGAGACTCGCTTGTTGATTTGTTGTTAAGTTATGAATTTTTAATTGATTGGAGATAGATGCTGGTGGGGGTCATAAATCTGCAGCTTAACATATTTCAGTATTATGTATATTTTGTCTGTTCGTATTCTAGGTCATGATTTTTGTATATACTAATATGAAGTTTCAAAATTAGATAAAATTTATTTTTTTACTTCATAGATGATTTTTAGCAAGATTCTGATTCACTAGTTCGTGTTTTGAAAAAGGAAAGATCAGAAATTTCATTTCACCATAAGATGTGCCTTGCGTATTTTTCATCTTAATAGTTTTTACAGTTTCATTGGCTTGTGGATAACTTTTTTCATTCAAAATACACTTTACAGTGGTAATTTTTTATCAATAATAATTAGATTCTTTTACTCAATTTACGCTCAGTAGGCTTCAAGTAATTATTTGATTGCTTTAACAAGTTCAGTGAATAGACTCCAGTATATTACTTGAATTAATATGACTAAGAGAGCATATTAAAAGTCATTTCCTTGTTTGCGAAAAAGTTAGGCATCTCTTGTAACTTCAGCATTGACCATTTGTTTTCATTATAACAATTTTTATTGTTCTTCCTGTCCATCCCCCAGAAGAACCTCTGACTAGGAAAGTGAATAGGATACTCATATCTTATTGATCATTAAGGTTGAAATGCACTATGTATTATGTCTGCATCTGTCTGCAAGTTATACGAATATGGGAATTCCTTATAAATTTCAGTCAAATTGTCTTATTTATACCTTGGTCTGCTATTTTTTTTAAAAAACCATTTGTTTTACTTGTTCTTGACATTGCAGAAATCATACGAAACTAAGCAATATAAGAAGGGGATTAAAGCAGCTGATGCAATATTGAAAAAGTTTCCAGATCACGGAGGTAATAATTCTTGGCACATTCTATTTAAACATTTGGATAATTGTCAAAGCATATGTTCTTTGTTCTCTCTAATTTATTATGTAATTTTTTTGTTTGATTCAAAAAATATTTCACTTGAATAGGTTTCATTCTACATTTGAGTTTCATGTGCTGCCATAACTCATCTAAAATGTCTATTATGATTTCTCTTTTGGACCAATTATTGATAAACGATGAAGAAGATTAATTTACAATTTTTTTCCCAGTTCCAAAGCAGTTCATGCTGCAGCTGTGTTCTTTATTATTATTATTATTATTATTATTATTACTTTGATTGATTAATCCTAAAAAAAGCTATCTTACTAGATTTCTTTTCACTGTTTCTCTAAAGTATGATAAGCCTTAGTTTTTCAACAATTACAGAAACTTTATCCATGAAGGGCTTAACCTTAAATTGCATGGACCGTAAATCTGAAGCCTACGAACTTGTTCGGTTAGGTCTAAAGGTTCGTTTTTTTTAACTCTAATTTTTGAATTCTCAGTATCCATTTACTGTTGACCTTTGGAGCAAGCTTATTGCTGCAAAAGTGATCTAAATTCTTCTCTTTCTGCAGAATGACTTGAAAAGTCATGTTTGCTGGCATGTCTATGGTCTCTTGTATCGGTCAGATAGAGAGTACAGAGAAGCCATTAAGTGTTACAGGAATGCCCTTAGAATTGATCCTGATAATATTGAGATACTTCGTGATTTATCACTTTTACAGGTATGGAAAATGTGGTTACTGCTTTATATTTTTTGTATTTTTTCAAGGCGGCTGTTTGGAAGTTTACTTTTTTCTTTTTAACTTCTCTTCTCTTGAAAAAAGTTATTTTGGTCATAAGTTGTACAGTATCACGAATTTAGAATGTCTGCAGCATGAATTTTCAAACAATGAAGCCTAAAAATTGATTAACTAATGGAAATTCGAAAATTTTGCAATCATTTTTTGTAAGCCTCCTTACTAATGATGCTCTTGAACTTTAATCTTTGTAGGCACAAATGCGAGATTTAGCAGGTTTTGTTGAAACCAGACAACAGCTTCTGACCTTAAAACCTAATCATCGTATGAATTGGATTGGATTTGCTGTTGCGCATCATTTAAACTCAAAGTATGTGATTCTGATGTTGAAGTTCTTTATATTATGTATTGAATGGTAGAGGGATTATGGTTCAATACCTGATTTGTTCTATTTAAGAGAGAGAGTGATGAAAAAAATTAATGCATTCTAAAAAGATTAATCTGTATTTAAAAAACCATGGTCAAGTTGGCATTTTTGCAGCATAATAGTTTTCAATTGATTTTGTTACGGTAAATTACTGTTTTGAAAATTGGCAACAATAGAATGATGCTAAGAGATCAAAAACTGACTACAATATGTTTTGGTAGTTGGTTGAAATGAGTCTTCTCTTTGTTGTTTGCTAGTCCTTTAAAAGCTGTAGAAATTTTGGAAGCATATGAGGGCACGCTTGAAGATGATTATCCTCCAGACAATGAACGCATTGAGCATGGAGAAATGCTTTTATATAAGGTGATGTTGTTGATGGCATTCATGGATATCTTATTTTTATAAGATTCCAACTTACAATTGATTATTTGCTTCTCATTGACTGAATTTTGTCATTTTTCTTAAATAGATATCTTTACTGGAAGAATGTGGATCTACGGAGCGAGCTCTAAAAGAGTTGTGTAGCAAAGGGGCTAGAATTGTGAGTATATTACATTTTTCAGCGTAACTTTTGAAAATTTCAAACTGAAAATTGATATAAACAATTTCTTCTTGAATTGTAGGTTGATAAGTTGTCATATAAAGAGCATGAGGTTTCAATTCTTGTAAAGCTTGGTCAGTTAGAGGAAGGTGAAAAATTATATAGAGAATTACTTTCCATCAACCCTGATAACTACAGGTGCGAATAATTTGATTTCTACCTTTCATTCGGAAAGATGAATAAAATGATTTTGAAGTTCATTATGTTATCATCTTCTTTACCTTAAAGTAGTTGGAGTTGACCGAAAATATTGTCTTTTCGCATGCTCGCATCTTCTTTTAGGACCTTCTCAATGTGCTGCTGCAAACTCCACCTTTAGAGCTCATTTTAACTATACTTTTTTCACGCGTGGTTATTAAATAAGTTGTTTAATGAGATGCAAGGTTGTGAAATTTTGTGATCTAGTTGGTGGAAAAATGTCTATGGAAGTTTGAAGTCCCTCCTGTGCAGTTTTATGCATGAGCCACTTTTCAATAAGTGACTTAACATTGACTTTTAGGAGAAGATTTTACCTCCAAAATAGATCCTAGGAGGAAATGGAAATCATCTCTTAATAGATCTTTTATGATATTACATTTCTTAATACAACCGTTCAGTTAATATATACTTTGTTCTAGAACTAGATGATGTTTTTTATCTATAGACTAATGGTTGATGTACAGCAAATTGTGCAATGATTGATTTATTTCCCATACTCTGGACATAAATCTGCTATGAAGGATTCATCATTGGTTTGATTCATATAGTTTTAGAACAATTTGTATGTACATTTTTTAAATTCATGTTGTGAGTGAACTTATGAACAACCAATGGAGCTTTATGCATGATGGTAATTGAAAAAACTCATCAATAAATTATGTTAAATTGTTCAGATACTATGAAGGGCTGCAGAAATGTGTTGGGCTGTCGTCAGAAAATTCTCAGTATTCTCTCGATGAGATTGCGCGATTAGATGCATTATACAAATCACTTGGGCAGCAGCATAGCTGGTCTTCTGCTTCTAAGGTACTACTGCAGGATGTGCTTAAATATATAATTAGTTCTTATCCTTATCCTTTTAGAATATTTCTGTGGTAATGGGGTTTTCATGGGTGTTAAATCTGGTTCTTGTTGATTCTTTCCATCATAGATATTTCTCAACTGCCTCATTTGCATAATCAGGCTTCTAATTTTTGGTCTTGTTGTTTACTTAATAATGTAATCAAAATTGCATTACTTGGTAATAGATGAGTCTCTTGTACGTTTAAAAAAGTGTATATTTTCCTTTCAACTGATAAAATCTCTGTTTGTGGCGTCTCAGAGAATACCACTGGATTTTCTTTATGGTGATAGTTTTCTAGAGGCAGCTGGTAACTACATTAGACCTCTTTTAACGAAGGTGAGGTGGTGGTTCAGAAATATAGCTCTTAGATGATTGGTTGGTCTTGGGGCTGAGTTTTGTTTAATCTTATTTTGTGTTTTCTAGGGAGTTCCTTCATTGTTCTCTGATCTCTCCCCTCTGTATGATCAGCCCGGAAAGGTTAGGTGGCTCATCATCTGAATTTTCAACGATGCCATGAATCATGGAAATTATTCTTTTATGGAAACTATTTCAATCTATAATTAGTGTGTATTCTTGTGTCTATCTTATCCAGGCAGATATACTTGAGCAATTAATTCTTGAGATGGAGCATTCAATTAGAACGAATGGACATTATCCTGGGAGGTAATATGTATTCTTGACTTTTCTTTATAAGAACTGTGAACAGCTTCTATGCAACGTGAGCTGGAAGGCTGGAATATAATTGAATTTATATGCCAATCTCCCCTTTTGGCATTTATCATCTTTTTCATTGAACTTCATCGTCTATTTGGCTGCCCTCAGCTTTAGCTATGATCATCAAGCAAGGAAATAAATGAGAAAAGATGTCTTGATCTTCCAAAACCTCCCTACTCGTTCTTCTTATGTGGTTTTATTAGTTTATACAGATCATGCTTGGTCTACTTTACAATTCACGTAAAATGTATGCATAGAGCTTGTTTCTGTTCCCATTGTTTACCTTTTTTGTTGTTGAATACAGGGTTGAAAAAGAGCCTCCATCAACACTCATGTGGACTTTGTTTTTATTAGCTCAGGTGAAGCCACTAGCTACTGAGTGTCTTTGCTTATATCTTATAATTTGTTTTTGAAATATTTGTGCTTAATCTTTATGCTACAGCACTATGATAGACGGGGACAGTATGACATTGCACTTTTAAAAATTGATGAGGCAATAGAACACACTCCAACAGTCATTGATCTATATTCCGTAAAGGTTTGGTTTGGAATTTGAATTTGAATTTTGCTTACATCCAATTCCTGCTTGTTTTTCCATCAAACCTTGTAAAGCTTCTTTTGTTTCTTAATTTTTATGTATATTGGTTCTATATGAGTGTTTTCTTTATTGTTCAGTTGTCAATGTAGGATATAAAATTAGATGAAGAAGCAGGATAAAGTTGTTATTTTTGCAAATTTTCTTTACTTTCTAAGGTTTAGTCGGTTTTGTTTTTTTCTATGATATATTTAAGCTTCTTCAGGGAAGTTTATTACTTGTAAAAGAACCATTTGTTATCTCCTTTCCGGCTTGCACAATTCATTATTAGTGCGTTAAAAAATATTCATTTTCTGTTAGTAGGTTGTTGATGCTTTTGAAACACATGGAAGACTAATTATTCTGTATTATTTAAATTTTATATTTGATTCTTTCTGCAGAGCCGCATATTGAAGCATGCAGGTGATTTGACAGCTTCTGCAGCTTTGGCCAATGAAGCCAGGTGTATGGATCTAGCAGACCGTTATATTAACAGCGAATGTGTTCTGCGTATGCTACAGGCAGATCAGGTTTTGATGATTACCCTTTATCTTGTTCATTGGATGTGTTTTTTCAGCACATAGTATTTACTTTGTGTCATGTAGGATCCCACTTTCTGGTTGATTTTTTTGTCTGGTTCAAATGTTTTTTTTATTTGGAAAAGGTTGCTTTGGCGGAGAAAACAGCAGTTTTGTTTACAAAAGATGGGGATCAACACAATAATCTCCATGACATGCAATGCATGTGGTCTGTTTTCAATTATTGCTGACAAGACTATATGAGTTGTATACTATTAGTGAAAGGTTTTGAATGTGAATATTTCATCTTTTGAAAGGTATGAACTTGCATCTGGTGAAAGTTACTTTCGCCAGGGTGACCTCGGACGGGCTCTGAAGAATTTTTTAGCTGTGGAGAAGCATTATGCAGATATTACCGAAGATCAATTTGATTTTCATTCTTATTGCTTGAGGAAGATGACTTTACGTGCCTATGTAGAAATGCTAAGGTTCCAGGATCGATTACATTCACACGTGTATTTTCACAAAGCAGCAGTTGGGGCTATCAGGCAAGTTTTTTTATCTATTCTGACTTCACATCTGATCTTTCTTCCATCATTTGAACAAGTTTTGGATATGATTCCCTGAATTTTGTTGTGATGACAACTTAAGCTATATTAAGACTAATTTATTAATCGATTAGAACCTCTTTCAACTGTTGTTCCTTGCAGGATAAAATTTCATGTATCAGTTTGTTGTATGAATTATTGAAATAGATTGAATGGTCAATCTCAAATCAAGTTTGTTCATGTTTTTCTTTCGTTTCTGAATTTCATTTTATTTGTCTGTTATTTTAAAACATCAACGAATAAGCAAATTTCTGGCACCCTGCTGTTTGAACTTTGATAGGAAACAGCGAACTCATTATTTCTGTTGCTTCCCTTTTATTTCTAATCTATAAAAGCAGCTTGTGGTCAAAGATTTTTTTCTTTCCCTCTCTTCATCTCTGATTAATCACTGGATCTCTTCTTCCTTTCTAATTTGCATGTTGCGTTATTGTGCCTCCATGATTGTATTCACTTGCAGTATGAAGTTTCATGGTTCTTATTGTTGTCATGTTGAGTTTGACGCAGATGCTATTTGAAGTTGTATGATTCTCCATCAAAGTCTACCACTGAAGATGAAGATATGTCAAATCTGCCTCCTTCTCAGAAGAAGAAGATGAGGCAAAAACAGAGAAAGGCAGAAGCACGAGCAAAGAAAGTATGTAAATTTGTTTTACTTGCTTCTTAGGAATTTTTACTCATAATAGTTTTCAGTTAATAGTCCAAGACTCTCTTTTAGGAGGCAGAAGTGAAAAACGAAGAGACAAATGTGACTGGCGTCTCCAAATCTGGAAAACGGCATGTCAAACATGTGGATCCAGATCCACTGGGGGAAAAGTTGTTGCAGGTTGTAAGTTCAACTGAGTATTATATTGGAGTTACTCACCAATTTATTTAAGTTTTGATCTGTATTCTCACACAATCTAGTGAGAAATTTATATACATTATGTAATTTTTACTTCTAATTACTTTTCTAGGTTGAAGAACCGTTGGTAGAGGCTACCAAGTACTTGAAATTACTACAAAAGAGCTCTCCTAGTTCCTTGGAGACACATGTGCTTTCTTTTGAAGTGAATATGAGAAAACAGAAGGTTCTGCTTGCCTTCCAGGTATCTTCATGTTTTTGCCTGTACTCTGAAGATATTTCCCTTGTTTGAACATTTCTTATCTGATGTTGAATGGAAAGTTGAACTTTGGTTTTGATCAATATATTTACGCTTGAACTATGTACTCCTTGCCAAAAGTAAGAGCCTATACTGATGATAAGTGTGATGAATGCAGACTAATGCTTTTTAATTTGAATTTCTTGATAGGCTGTGAAGCAACTTTTAAGATTGGACTCGGAGCATCCAGACTCACATCGCTGCTTGGTTAGTCATATATGTAGATGATTTATAGAACATGCTGGGAATGATTATAAAATGGGGGTTTGGGGGAAGGAGGAGATTAAGCTCTTAACAACTTTGTCATCCCATTCCCCTATAACTTCCTGAAGCTAATGACAAATGTTTTGTTGCTGTAGATTAAATTCTTCTCCATGGAGAATTCAATGGCTGATCCAGTGACTGAAAGTGAGAAACTTATTCGAACTGTCATTCAATTAGAGCGTCAAACAATCAGGTTTGTTGTTTTTTTTTTTCTGAAGAAAATTTATCACCGGAGTGATGAGGCCCAATTTATATGGGTTTAGGATATTGGGTATTAGGTCAGTTGATAATATTTTCTGTAAATAGGAGGGATTTGTATGAGAAAATAGGAAGGAAAAATTAGGGTTATCTTGGGGGTGGAGAGCCCGCCATTAATGTGCTATTAGGAGGAAGTAAGAACTTCGAATTGCTTGCTAGTATGTATGTTCGTTTTCAATCGATCAATTAAGTATCGTTCTATATTTTGTTGTTCTGTCGTTACTAGGATTATACATGGGTCCTATCATAATCATGGTAGTTTTTTTTTCTGTGTTCTGCAGTCAGCTGCATGAAAGATCTATAACTGAGGCAAATCAAGCTTTCCTTGAGAAACACAAAGGTCACTTTTAATCTGTCATGATGAGTATTTTTAGAGCACATACAATGATAATTTTTTTCCTTTATATTTTGTAGACTCCCTGATGCACAGAGCTGCAGTGGCTGAACTTTTATATCATCTGGAGCCAAACAAAAAGTCTGAGGCTATTAATTTAATTGAAGAGACAACAAACAATTTGGTGCCAAGGTTGTTTTTTATTTTTCTTTGTTAAAGAATCTAAGCTTCTCCTTGTACTTTTATTTTGCTATGTATGGAATAACTGTGATTTCATTCTGAGATGTGATTCAAAACTTATGCGTTGTTTTTTATTCCTAGAAATGGAGCCCGTGGACCAGTGAGGGAATGGACACTCAAGAACTCCATTGCTGTCCATAAATTATTGGAATCCGTTTTCTCTGACCGCGGTGCTGCATCAAGTAAGGAACTCCTAATTGTTTCTCATAAAATTTTATAGAACATCCATGAAATCAATTTTTTTTCAGAGCTGCAAAGTTTCCACAAATCATTATTCATGGATATAAATCCCCAAAATCATGCATAAATGAAACTAGTGGATTTTGTGTAGTTGCTGAATGATGGTTAGTAAGTTGATATTGTTGTGATTATTGTTTCCTTGATAGAAAATCAGTCACTTTTTTCTTTCCTTTTAGACGTTTCACATTCGACACGATGCTTAATTTTGTTTTAGCTTCCCCAATTTTTTAAAAACAATTGGGCACCAGTGACTACAATTAAGAATGTTTGGTAATTTGAAATTGTTTTGTTTGTTATGCATTGAAGTTTCATTCTTTGGCTGGTTTCTTCTGTCTGATTACTTCAAACTTATCCAAGTTATACTAAATCAAAAGAAAAATTTCTGACTTCTATCTTAAAATAACCTGTAATATGTGTTTTCCATAAATTAAGCTGTGCCACCATGGTCGACGATGGAATTTTTGACAAGTTTCTTTTTCTCATCTTTGTAGGATGGAGAGAGCGATGTGCGGAATTCTTCCCTTTCTCGACATTCTTCGAGGGCCGGCTTAGCTCTGCCATGCCAAATTCAATGTATAACCAGGCAAGAAAGGATACCGAAAATGGGAGTATAAACCATTCAAAGGGCCATCAAAGTGCAGATTTCCTATCTTATAATGGAAATCCCGAGGCAATCAACAACCTCGCTATCTCTCAATGAAAGGGTATTTTCCACTTCATGTCGAGTCTAAAGGGTAGATATCGTATCCATACGCCTCGAAAAGCAAGCAGTATGCATCGGTTTCTTGGATTGACGACTCATAAAGAATGCTACATACCTTGGCTTGCACTGACCTAGGCATGTTGTTTCTCTAAGTTAATACATCTTTTTTGTTTCCTTCTGCAAATGGAAATGTGTATAACCTCAATACAGTTCACTTTTTGGATTGAATTCTACATTTTCTTACATTTTTGTGACATTTTCCGACAGAGGTGCTTTGTGGATTTGCACCACCATTTGATGAGGCAAATTTTTGGGTCTTGGGAGGAGTTAAGTTAATGTCTCTCTCTCTCTCTTCTCCCTTTCCCTCTCTCTTTCTCTCTCTCATACTTGTTCTATTTGTCTTAGATTCTCAGACGATCGTATATTTGGTCTGTGTTTGACTGAATTATTATGTAATAAACAGTGTTAGCACCTTTTATTATCGCCTTTGAAAGGCAGAGCATTGATAACTGAAGAGCTTTCCGGTGAATATTCCAGCCGGCCATTTCTGGCAGGCTGGAGTCTATTGCTATGCTTGACTGCTACGGCTGATGTAGCTCTTACAGAGAGGACAAATGGCCGGCTGGAGTCTATTGCCATGCTTGACTGCTCCGGCCGATGTAGCTCTTACAGAGAGGGCACGATGCATTCATCTTTAACCATTTATCAATGCACCCAATTTTGGTTAATATTTTAATGATCCAATTTTGGTCCATCCGAAGAAATGGGTTCAACAAATAGCAAAACAATCAGTCTTAAGTCTCCTTAATTTCCGTGAATTGTAAATAATCTTGTCGGCTATCCTAGGTTGTGTTACAAACCTAGCCAAAAAGATCTAATCTACAGCGACGTGGCCAAATGAGAATTTCTCGTTTCACCACGTGTGCTCAAAATAAAACACGTGCGGGGTGTCACGAACACGTGATATATTTTTTTTTAAGGCGGATCTTAGTACTAATATTATTTTAAAAATAATCTTGAAAGCTCGTGTTAGTTCTGAGGCAGGCAGTTTTGAGACACGCCAACATGTCGTTTTATTGGAGAAGCAATCCTCCAATTATAGATCTGACGACGTCGAGCAGATCATGCAAAAACACGTGGCGTGTTTCAGGTCGTTAATCAGACGGCTGGCAGTGAATGAATCTGGCCAAAATCAACAGCTCCGACAGCCGTATGGTGGCCGCAGCCATCTTTCTTAAGACACGGGGAGACAAAACCCAGCATTTGACGAGAACGTCTCTCTTTCTTGCTTTGGTAGTCAAATAATAAAAACGGTTTAATTTTACTAAACTCACAGAATATTTATGATTTAGGTTACTCTGGGCAGGCCGGGCCTTGACTGAACCGAAATTGAAGAACCGGAGAAACGGGACCACCCCTTCAGCCTCCGTTTTCAGCGACAAGCCACAGCCCTAAGTGGCCCTTTGACGGTCTTTGTTGACCATCTCTATGCCACGTGTTGATTGACTATTGGTTGGCCATGTTGTCTGGGCTTAAATGCACGCATGCTAGACAGTATATAAATGGCTCGTCCTGCAAATGTTAGCCAAAAGTAGAAACGATGAAGCCTTTTGAGATTTTTTCAGCGGAGAAAATGTCTTCAACAGTTGGGTATAGTTTGACGGGATTCGATGGAGTGAAGTTGAATCTAGGGGAAACGGAGCTGACCTTAGCGTTGCCCGGTGAGTCTCGGAGGAGGCCGGAGATTATGGCGAGATCCGGCGCCAAACGCTCATTCTCTCAGACGGTTGATATCAGAACGCCGGCCGTGGGATGGCCGCCGGTGAGAGCGACGAGAAAGAACGAGATAAAGAGAACGAAGCTAGTCAAAGTGGCTGTGGACGGAGCGCCATATCTGAGAAAGATTGATTTAGAATTGTACAAAAGCTACAAGCAATTGCTAAGCGCTTTGGAGCAAATGTTCTCCAGTCTGGAAATTCGTATGCGTCCTCGAATTCCAAATTCTAAGCAACTCATACCGATTTACGAAGACGGAGATGGCGACTGGATGTTGGTCGGAGACATACCCTGGAAGTGAGAATTATTCGAACGAATTTCATCCATTTTCGACAAAATTCTACCCGTTTGAGCTTATCATTCTTTTATGTTTTTCAGATTGTTTGTTGAATCTTGCAAGAAGCTGCGATTCATGAAAAGCTCAGAGGAAACGGTCTCTTCCGAGAAGTTGCAGCCGCCATTGTAGTGTTACAGTTGTACAGAGATTTTCTTCCAGAATACTATGGTCAAATAATATTATTTACTTACATGTAATAGCTTGTTATGTAAATACATAACTTTACGTAAAAATCTCAACCCTACAGGCTCCAACGCCCAGTTGGCGAAGAAATATGTTCATGATGGAGTATATGATTTATCATCTTATTTGTCGTCTTCCTCGCTCAGATCAACAGGTGCTCTCTCTCTCTCTCTCTCTCTCTGAGTCACTCTAATGTATCGCGGACAAATGTTCGATAAGTTTTGAATTGTTCCGTTCTTCTCCGGAGATCATTCGTTACAGACAAATATTACTGATGCCTGGAGACCAACTGGGAATGCTTCGAGTAGGAGATCTTCTAGAGCTGGTCTAGTCGGCCGGAAGAAGTCACCTCAAGCTGTTACTTTGATACATGACTCTACACAATTATTGTACAGCAAGGCATATGCAAACAAGGTCGTTTTTTGTATTTTCGTTTTCATTCAATTGCCCTTTCTCTTGGAAAAAAATAATTGAATACTCAAATAATCGAAGAGAGTACTAATAAAATAATTCTCAAGAAAGATTGCTCTTTACTATCCTAAGAATTATCTTTGTAAATATGTTCTTAAAAAAGACTAGAGGTGTCACAAACAGTCTCACTTAAAACCAAGACTCATTTAACATAACTTAATTATAGAGCACAATCAAAGCACTAAATAGAGAGTTTGAGAAATGAAAGTACATGCGATCTAAAAATATCAAGAATATTGTCTCACACTATTAAAGTATAACGATCAAGAAGTAATAGATATAATACACTGAAAATTTTACGTGAAAATCTAAATCAGAAAAAAATCATAAGAATCAAATCTAGAAAGATCTCACTATAAAAAATGAGAATACTCTCACCCTCTCTTAGAACTCTGAGTGTGCACAAAAGTACCATACTTATTTTCTCTCACCCTTCCTTATCTCTACCTCTAAAAATACTCATTATTTCTCTCTCTCTCTTCCCGAGAAGACCTCATTCTCTTCTCTATTCTCTTTTTTCTTCGGATGATTAAACTTCTTTCTGCGAGCCTCTATTTATAGAGGGGTTGGCGGGAGACATACTTATAATTTTGAGGAAAAAGATAAGTAGAAGAAGAATCTTCTTCATGCCGCAATTAGAGACTTAAAAATCTCCATTTCATAAAGAAGAGGCCCCTCATCATTTAGGGAGGCACCATACACTGAAATTCAAGTGATTCGGCCCTTTTTTACACAACCTTGTTGTTCACACACCTGGATTGGTACCCTAGAGAAAAGGAGCCATTAATCAAAGACACAACTATTTATGTAGGAAAGGGCAATCCCAACATCATATATCTAGCATGTTCTTTAGCATTTGACATGTGAAAAGAGTTGCAATTTGGTCGAACCGAATGGAAATGGCTGCTGATTTCTTCTGGATGTCGGGCCTTGCTTTGTCTGCTAGACCACATACATAGAAAGCTAGTGCAACAGTCGAAACAGATAATGGGTCTCTTGCTTTGTCTGGTAGACGACATGGGCATATCTTGGACCCCAAAGAAGATTTTGTTTCTAATGCAATCACTTGGTTTTTGTTTTTTCTTCTGTCATACTCTTCATCTTTCCTAACTCTTGTCTCTTGACTACGATTTCAAATCTTGACCTGCATTTCAAGGCAGACATAGGTGCCATTGGTCTCATGTTAGAGCAAGTGAAAGAAGACAAAGGAGAAAAAAAATGGCATTTTTCGAGAAAAACTTGCCCTAATTTTGTTTTGCTGTTTTTTTTAATATTATTGCAAAAATTTGATATCCTCCCAAATCTATAAAGAGGTTGGCCTTTGGATGCTCCATGATTTAAAGCCTCTCTGTAGAATTTCACCGTCAAGGTAATTTTATATTTATCCAATGTATTTATACAAGTAAATGTAAACCGAATAAAACCGACGATAACTACTTTTATTAACTACTATTCTAATACTTCTAATA
>QAOC01025989.1:409511-438278 GCA_003255005.1 Begonia fuchsioides | reverse complement strand
TCGTTCGGATCAAACACCGTTACCGGCGTAGGCTCGGAGGGCAGATTCCGCCGTGAAACCCTCCTTGCTGCGGAAGAACCGAAGCAACCCGATATGATCAAACGGCCTGTATTGCAGCGGGTGATCTTCGTCGACGAGCTCTTCAGGCACTTGCACCTTTCCCACGCTGAATCCAAACAACGCCAGCGAGTACCTTGCTTTCTCCGCCTTCATCACCACCCTGTGCGGCGGCGACGCTATTCTGTTGTTACTCCATGCCTGCAAACTCATTTTCACGCTCTTTTCTTCAATGGCCTTTGACTATTTTAAGAAGAAAATATGAAAAGGGTCGAATGAAAAGAACCTGAAACGCGTCGCCGGCGATTACGACGAAGTTTGGCGGGGAAAACTCGACTTTGATCCACTGTCCATCTTTGGTTTTCACCTCTAGGCCATTGATGTGGTCTTGAAAAAGCATGGTGGTGAAGCTCTTGTCGGTGTGTTCCTTCAAGCTCAGAGACGTTTCATCAGCTCGAGGAGGTCTACTTTTCAGCACTCTTAAAAGGTAAGAGATGGATTTGATGTGAGACTCGTAATATTCTCCTAATCCATAGCTTTCGAATATCATTTTCGTCACGATTTGGTCCAGTTCCTCAGCTACTTTCGCAAAAGAATGAATCGACCCACTACAAAACAATTACAGAAGCTCGTTTGAGGCTAAAAAACCAAATATTTTCGAAGAATTCACGTGTAAAAGTTACCGGAAATTATCATTTCCAGAAGGCCACAAGAGGCGAGTGAAAGACTGAGTTCCGTCGAAGCTCGTCGCGTCGTCGATGCCCAGGCTTTCATGGAGAGGAAGGGTTTTGAGCTGTCCAACGTAGCCATTAAAGGGCTTCTCGTACTTGTTCTTCGTTTTGGCCTCGAGAGGAAGGTCAAATAACTCCTCCAGCGCACCAAAAACTCTGGTTTCAAGCTGCGCAGAAACTCGATCGTAGACAGCAATGAAACAGCCGTAGTCTTCCAGAGCCTTTCGAACAGCTTTGGTCGTTGAAACATAACGGTCTGTTCCAGGCTTCAAGCTTTTCTCGGAGAAATCCACCATTGGAAGCTGGCTTCGAAGAAACAGATCTGATCCCATCGCTTCTCTCTTTGAGCTTAATCTGATACCATGCTCAACCCACTTCCATGTTATAAACAAGGATACGAGGATTGCCCACGCACGATCGTCGTGCCTATTTGTCTAGAATTAAGTATGGTATTCAAACTTTGGACCACTTTGACCCAATTGACTATTTAAATACATTTTACGAACATTTTTAAAAAATAAAATAAAATGCCATCACACAGGGATAAAGTGTATGTAACGAATGAACTCGTAATTAGACATAAGTAAGAAGAAGAAAACAAACATGAATTTGTAACATATGCCATAGGTATTGACTCCGTGCATGTATTTGCATCATATAATATGTTAAAATCTCAATCTAGTGGTCCTATATATATTAGGACCACCATCAAATTTAATTCTTTTTTTTTTTATTTTCATAGAGACTAATTTCCAACTTGCTATATCATTCGGACATACACTTTTGTAATGATCTGTAAAGACTCAATTTGTGCAAGTCAGAGCCTATAATCTTACTGTATTCGAGACGGGTAAGTCCATGTCTGATCAAATGCGTCAAATAACGATTGATATGAGCAGTAATCGCATCGCATTGGGTAAGGAATAAAATTAATATAATATTTCAGCTTAAACCGCCTAATTTCAGATCTTTCGAGATCCAAGAACAGGAATGAACCAATTAAGAATAAGAGCACTAAACTTTGGAAGCTCCGTCGACGGCCAGATTTATTATAGAAATCTCAGAAACTGTCGGAGAGTGCACGTGCATTCATATAAACTATGAATAAATTATCGTAAAACGAGACATGAAACTCAAAAAGCAAAATGATTTGAATTTTTCGATCGAGACAGAGAATATTTCCTCCATGATTGAGCAGGTGTCCCCCCTCTAACCAGCTTCGTCTTCATATTCAGAGATCCTTGTCTTCCTGATCCACCTTCTGCTTCACCTTCTTCAACCTTCTCTGCAACACTTCTACTCTTACTGAGGCTCGGCATTCCTATCTTCTTCCACTGGAAGAACCCTGTTTGCTTCGTCTTCTTCTCCGTCAACCTCTCCATCCGCATTTCCATGGCGCTGCATTGGTTCTGGAGCTTCACCACGTCTTCTTTCACCCTCTTCATCTCCATTCTTTGAGTCGCTGTTTCTGGTCTTGAGTGGTACCCGTTTCTGGGGCTCCGTGTGCCGCTGAACGAGCCGCTCCGGATCATTTGGCGGTTGACGTTGGTTTGGTCGGAGAACAGAACTTGGATTACGGCACGCCCAGGGAGGCGTTCCTTGAGTATGCATATGAGTTCGATTATGAACTCAATAAAATGCAGACATTACTTCACATAAATGATTAAAATTCGATATAAATTATTAAATTATCTTTGACTCACAAATTCATACTTTTGAAATAGTTGATAACTTGTCAAATGATATCTGAGTTCGATAACAAACTCGATCAAATAAAGACATTGCTTCAAAGAAACTATATAAGAACATCACAATGGCGAGGCGGTAGCCGAAGTTGTACGATTTACCTTCTTCTTCTTGCTACGAGCCGGGAGAGGGACCGATTTATTCACCCACCAATAAAGGAAACAGATAGCAAGCCCCATCAACACCACAATGCTCAGCATTCCTTTAGGGAGATGGCCCAACCATCAACACCGGGACCGAAATTTTTCCTCATATTCGAGAAATACTTCACCGTCCGGCCAGAGAAAATAAGAGCAATGTTTGCTCCAAGCCCGAAAAGCGGGTAGAATCCTTTCGCTTCATCTACCATTGTTATCTGCACCGAAAAACAGATTGAAAAAGGAAATCAATATTAGGCTTTTCGAGCATAATTCAGAGGACAAAGCAGGGGAAATGTCAGATTTCTTCTCCACAAACCCCTCCAAAAAGATCTTATGATAAGAACATAGATCATATTTACTAATCCAAACACTAATCTGATCTTTAGAGAGTAGAAAACACTTTAAATTCGGATGTTTATGCAATATAATAAACACTAATCACACAATGAAAATTTTCAAATAACAAACTGTTCATAGGATAAAACAGATTTGTAATTCAAATCTATCTCTACCTGAATAGCAAAACCCCAGAACAAGACTGAAACAACAACGCTACCCCCACAATTCAGCCATGACATAGAATAAACAGAAGCTCCATATCCTGAGTATAGCCAGTGGACCAAGAAATCTGGGGCCGAGAATGCCGAGAAGTCGATTGGCAAAGGCCTCCGGATGAATATAAGCGCTGAGGGGATAGAGGAGAAAGCCAAAAGCTCCAAAAAAAGCTATGAAAGGAACAATAACAGTGTAAAAGAGAGCTTTCTTGGATAACACATTGGCTAGTTTAGTATACAGCAACATGAATCCAATAGCCATCGGCAAATTTACCCAAGTTTTCAGAAATGGAATGATTTCAGCGCTACTTCCTTTTGCTGTAACAACTAAGACATCCTTTGTGTCCTTAGGATGGTGTAGTTGAAAAGAATGCAAAAGAACATCATACCCAGAGGAACAATCTTCTTCAGGGTTGTGAGCTCAATGCCCAAAAACTCAGGGCTTTTGATTTCCTGAAAAAACGGCAGCCCATCGGCCGCCGCCGCCTCTTCGGCTCGGCAAATGAGAGACCTTCTCTCTGACCGAACCCAAGAGGTTTGGGCAAAAAAGCATGAAATTTCTTAAACCCATTTCCAGAAAGAGGAGATTCAACAGAAAGTTTGGCCTTTATAGAGAGATTAGCTCTCTGGCTTAAACCCCGTGATAAAAGTAACCCACTGGATTTCGGGTATGAAGATAGAGAAAGAAGACCTTGCCCTGTAAAACAGCCTCCATAGCTCCCCTTCTTACCCCTAAATGTTAGATATTTATCAGAAGCAGGATATGGAGGGGAAGATAAGGTGGCTGGGGATTGGGGAAGACTGCTCGACGTTTTCCAAGAGAACAAATTGGTCGTTGTTTTATAAACATATATAAAAATGATTAATTTTGTAAGTGTTACAATGGCTTTTAACTGTAATCAGGAGATTATTAAGATTCGATGGATCCATACTTAACAGCTCTCTCGTCGATCCACTCCCTCATATCCTTCAATACTAGCTCTACATTTTCGTCCGGCTCTCCTTGGATCAGAGAATGGTACATCCCTTCGTAGATTTTAAGGCTCTTGTCGGCGCTGGATGCTTTCTCGTACAGCAACTTCGACGACGACGGACACGTCACCCCATCGGCGCTCCCGTGAACCGTCAAAAATGGCGCCGTCACGTTTTGGAAGTTGTCTTGGATGTACTGGCAAACCCTAGCTAGTTCTCTCATGGTGCCCACTCTTGGTGGCCCTGTGTATCTTCTCGGGTTCGATGCGATGATCTTCAGCTTTTGTGGGTCCTTGATTGCTTTTCCGACCATCTTGTTGTCCGGCATGGTCGCCCACGTGTCGGCTACGCCGAAGAGGAGACCGTAGAGGAACAATCGGACTTTGCTCGGCTTCATATTCTCTGGCATCACGAAAAGTGGGGCCGAGAAAATGAGTCCGGTCCACGTTTCGGGCTTCGATTGGAAATACATCAACATCGTGGCGGCGCCGCCCATGGATTCCCCGAACAGAAACGCCGGGAGATCATTGTAAGGTTGACTGTGGCGAACGTGAGTGAAGAACGATAAAGACGCAGCGGCGACTTTCTCCAAATCACCGAGGTAGCACCGGAGACCGTCAGATCGGCCGTGGCCGAGGAGATCGGCGGCGAACACGGCGTAGCCCCAGGTGGCGAAATTGATGCAGATCTTCTGGAAAAGCCAGCCGGCGTCGGATCCGTACCCGTGGGTCATGAAAACAGTACCTTTGACACTCTGACAATCCAGAGGCAGAAAACTGTGAGTAAAGAGCTTGCCATGGGGAGAATCAAAGTGAGACTTAGAATTCAAAACGCCTTGAGAAGCATAATACTCCTCCTCCGGCATGAATCCCCAGAAATTGGGGGGAGTTTCAGGCTGCGACGCTTCGGAAACCATGGTGATTACCCGTAAAACGGATCGGTGATCGGCGACGGCGATGGTGGTTGAGGTGGGGCGGGGATGAGGATATAAAAAGGCGACTTAGAGGTGGGGGTAGAGTAGGTGAGCTCACCAACTTCGGTTTTGGGTTGCGACCTAGTTTGATTAAATCAATTCAACTAATTGAAAATGGAGTATGACCTGCCGGTTTGGTCCAAAGAAATACCCTGGTGTGGTTGTACTTAAAATTTTGAGTTAATTTCTGTTTTGATTCGCATTCGATTAACAAATTTTAAACCCAGAAGTTATTAATTCAAACCAATTAAAGTTTAATCATTTCTTCATAAATTTTGAATTTGATTAGTTAACCAATTTGATTCGACGAGTTGATTCATGTAAAATTAGAGCTGAATTCAACCGATCTGAAAATCAATAAGAATCGAACTTGACATGAAATTTTAGATTAGTTTTGGTTGAGTTCACATCATTTTTTTTCAATTAAAAATCAATCTTATTCAACTCAAATAGTCGGTGTGGATCAGTTTGGCTAGTCAATCTAATCTGATTGACACTCCTACTGCGTACAACTTTCCTGCATTACATTATCTTGTACCCAAGAGGCAAAATCCCTCGCTTCAGGGCTCTCACACCCCGGTCTGACAATTTGTGAGTGGATATGAGACATTTACCTGATATCTCAATGAGCTACCACAACATTGAGGGTAATAACTCTCACACTAAGACAGCGCTGACGTCGAACCTAGGCTTTTGTACTCAATCTACCATCTCTGAACCAACTGAACTATACTCGTAGTGCTCGTTGGTCACAACGATGAAGGCTTGCTCAAAGTCAATGCTTCAATGAGCTCCTATAATGTCGGTTATCTATCTTTAAACTAATAATATGATAAAACTGGTACATATAGCAAATATGAGTGCTGATATTGCTGTGTTTTTGCATTTTTCAGGTCTCAGTTAGAGGAGTTGTTTTACTCAATGTTAGTTTATCGAGAGAAGTAGTTCCCGGTTTTGCCAAAATTCCCCTCCGCACTTAGCTCGGAAAGAAGCACTTAGTTCGTCCTCTATTGCGAACAGAACTTACTCGAGTCGTGAATCATCAGGCTTGGTATGATGCATCCAAGCTAACGACCAAAATTTTAATTCTTTACAAGGTAATAATACTTCAAACTTTCTCTTTTTTTGTTTTATTCAGTTGTTTGTAATGTTGGATTATTATCGAACCAGACTCCACTTCGAATAAAATCTTAAGAAAGATTAATCTTGTTTGCTCGATTAATGCCATTTTTTTTTTCAGAGACTGGTTGCCATATCCGGCTGTGGCCATCTTCCACATGAAGAGTGTCCAAAGTCGTTGGTTCCGGCCGTGACGCCCTTCGTCAGTAGAATTCTACTCAAACCAGATTCTCCATGTAGAAAATAACTTCAAGTATGTGCATGTTTGATTCTATTTCGATGATTTCCCCAGGAGAAAGAGGGTAATTCACCTCTTCATCTGGGTATTTTTTATCTGTTAATCCAAATTCTCGGGATTTGACTCTAGATCTGGCTGGCGAGGTTGTCGATAAATGTCCCGGAAGAGAGTTATTTGTACATTTTACTAGTGGCAGTTTAAGCAATCAAGAGTTCTTAATCTTCACTCGCTAATCATTCACAACAATATTGGAAGAATTCATTTGTTTTCCGCACATGTTTTCATCTTCAAAATCATCGCAAACATGCATACGCTCAAATGCGCACTCAAGACTCGAAGAGCAATTAAGAACAAAGATCGGGATTTGATCAAGTCATTGACTTTGTCATAGGCAGGCAGAAGAACAATACTCAGTTTAATTCAAATTCTAGATTTTCCAGTCATCATCTAAATCATAACAAAACAAGCAACACTATCTCCTCCTAAAGCAAAAGATAAAAAAAAAAACACAGCCAATGAAAGAAGCAGAAACACTGATTTGAGGATTTACTCTTTGGTGGATTTATTTATGAGTGACTTGTGGATGTGAGGAATAACTCCTCCGCCCGCTATTGTTCCTTTAATCAGCGTATCGAGTTCTTCGTCACCTCTAATGGCCAATTGCAAGTGCCTGGGGGTTATTCGCTTAACCTTCAAATCTTTGCTTGCATTTCCAGCCAGCTCCAACACTTCTGCAGTCAAATACTCCAAGATTGCTGCTGTATACACGGCTGCTGTCGCTCCTACTCTGCCATTGGCCGAGACCCTTGTTTTGAGCAGCCGGTGGACTCGACCCACCGGAAACTGCAGGAAAAAATAACTTATCAATAAATGCCTTTTTGCTAAGGCTTTTGATAACATATTTAAACTGTGTTTGAAGAATATGATCGCCTTGAAGCTTTGAAGTTCCAAATCTTCAAGAAAAAAGCCATTTCAAGTAGTTCATACAGTACATGTTAGCAGAAACTAGTGTTAGGAAACCAAAATTGACAAACACAAGTTTATAATTTCGAATCGAAAGCACAAGATTATTATGATAAATAGTTTGTTTACTGATCCACAAGGGCTAACATAGAAATTTTACCAGTCAGGGGAATTCAAACAACCAATCTGAAAACTAGAAACAGTGAAAAGTAGAGTGACACCAAATTAAATTTAGAGACAAATAATTTGAAAGTAGGACCCTAACTCAACTGCTTCTAGAACACTTGAGTGAAAAATGGATCAATGGCTTCAGATATTCATTGACGTTTAAAACATGATAAATAAATTCAAGACTAACAAAAACTAGCTCGGGTTTTCCCTTGATCTGAACGTCTATTCCAAATACTCAAATTATACAACTCTTCATGACTAAGACAATTATAATCTACATTTACATCTTCCCCTTCCCTGAGGAATAATGAATATAACAGCAAAAATCCTCGAACACTCAGCTGAATATGAATGAAAAAAAACTTAAATCGTTCACAGGAGGTAAAGATTGAACGTCCGTCTAATCCTAAAAGCTCAGCGGAAACAAGACGAAACCTGAAGCTTCCAACTAACGAATAAATGGCGGAACAAGCGATAAAGAAAGAAATAATGACCTGAAGGCCAGCGCGAGAGGAGCGAGAAATAGGCTTCTTCTTGTCCTTATCCTTGTCTCCGGAGGAAGATTTCCCCATTATCAGACCCTTGGCTCCCTTCCCCGACATTTTCCAGCCCGCAGTGAATTAGGGTTTCTTTCTTCCTTATCGGAGAGAGTGACCGAAGTCGGAACCGTAAAAAGGAGATGGAGATGGTACAACTAATAAGAGGAGCGGAGACGAGGACAGGGTCAATTGAAATTTTGGAACCTAGTTCTTTGTTTTTCATATTGACGAAACTACCCTCGTAGATGCCTGCTTTTATAGGTAAAGTAATGTTAAATTATTGTATTTTGGTTCATTCCTAAAATACAAGTTGCTACATAAAATAATAATTCAATAGGATAAAAATATTATAATTTTTTTTATAATTTATTATACTTGTACCCAAAAGCGAAATCTCTCACCCCAGGACTCCCACACTCAGCTTAACAGTTTGTGAGGGGTGAAATCAAAGTGACTAAGCGACTCAGAGACATGAGAACTTTACCTAATATCCCAAGAAGCTACATCAACATTAGAGGTAACAACTCTCACACTAGGACATCGCAGACGTCGAACCTAAGCTATTGTACTCAATCTATCATCTCTGAGTCAACTGAGTTATGTTCGTGCGGGTTAAAAATCGATCGGATCAACCTTCCAATCGACCCTGTAGGCCCACCAGATGTAATTTTATAAAAACTAACACATCTGATCAGATTAATTTAAAAAAAAAACTGACCTGGCCCACCCGATACCTTCTTTACTAATCTTTGTTCGACACGTTATTATTGTATTTTAAGAAATTAAACAAAAAAATATTTATGGGCTGACATGTGTTGGGCTTTTTAAATTTGGATCACATCTACCCTGTAGGCCCAATACAATCCATTTGGTTCAAAGCCCAATAAATATCTCGTGGATTCTGACACGTCATCGTGACCTTTGAGAAGAAAAGCGTGGTAAAGCGCAGAAAATGACTCGTTAGTTGTAACAGGGGAGCGTGGCGCTGCACGTGTTCCAATGTCCTCCACGTAGACGATCTTATCCACTCGCCTGTTTTCGCACGTGCTCCTCTTCCTTCTTTAATCCCCACCATTCTCACAGGTTGACCAGATCAATGCGCATTTGGTGCTCCAAAGTCTAAGCCCTATCTTCTACTCTCTCTCGCAGCTCATCTTTGTTCTCCCATGGCGACCACTCTCACATCTTTCAGGCTCGCATCGGTCAGAGCCTCCTCCTCCTCCTCCTCTTCATCCCGGAGGTCCGACAACGGCCACCGGAAACCAGCGTCGGTGAACTGGTGGGCTCCTCTCTTCGGATGGTCCTCCGACCCGGATTACGTAGCCTCCGCCGCCCATTCGTCTCCTAATCTGCATCGATCTTCGGAGTCTGAGCCGGAAGAGGCTCGAACCGGCCGGAGATTTCCCCCAGGTTGCTTCACCGAGGAGAAAGCGAAGCAGCTCCGGAAGAAGACGATGGAAAGCTCCACATTCCACGATATAATGTACCATTCGGCGATTGCGTCTCGTATGGCCTCCGATGCATCTGAGAGGTAGGAGAATTAGGTCCGGCGGAAGCTACGGCCACGGCCACGGTGGCCCTTCAATTTGTCGATAAGAAATTCCAAGCTGGTTTGAATGAATTTACTCAGTCATTTGTAGCATTTGCATTTGAAATTTCAACCTGGCATTGTTTGTAGCATTTCTATTTGGGAATGAACGGACGGCGATCGATTGCGCTTTTTGTTTCCGATAACTTGGTAATTTTCGCCGGTCAAATGATGGGGCCCTTAACGCCGACGGCTTTGTCTTGCTTAGCTGCCGGCCGGCCTGTCACTATTAAAATGTAACAATATGATCATTTTGGTTTCAAGTTTCCCAAAAAGTCGATTCGCTCTCTTCTTAGAGTTAATCAGAACCGAATCGAGATCTTGTCGGTTCCTGCAACAGACCCGAATCTACCCACGGTTAAATGAATCCAGCTAGCATTTTCACTATTTAGTGGGCCAGGCCGATCTCGGTGCTCGTTCCAGTATGCCCTCTAATGGGACTGCTGCTCGTGGGAATGAGCCCAAACCCTTCTCTTAGATTCTCCCCATTTTGTGTGGTCTACTATCCCAGGCCCAAACATTAAGCTATTTTAATTTAACAGTGATAATTTGATATTTAAAATTTTAAATTATTATTTTAATTTATTTTCTATGTATCAAATTTTAATTAATAAAATAAAATTATAAATAATTATTTTAATTATAATACATCAATTCCTTTTTTTCACGACCAATATATATTACTTTTTGGCAACCATCTAAATTGTTATTATTTTTATTATATCAATTAAAATTTTTTACTTTGAAAAAAACTAGTTGTCGATTATGTTATTCGGAATAAGGTTATCCTTAGCATGGATAAGGAAAACTCAACCTAGAGCGAGCGAGCGAACGAACCACCTGAGAGAGGACCATTTCGAACTTCCGTGCGAGGGGCGGCCTGAGATCATAGCCCGGAGAGCACCAGCCTGAATTCACGATGTGGAGGAGACTGATCTCTGCACAACTCAAAACCCTAGCGACTGCTTCTGTGTCCAATTCATGCCGATCCATCCCTAGAAGCACGCGTTTCGCTGTTGCGAATCCAATTTCTTCATCAGCACCTGCTTCTCTCTTCGCCCGCCACTTCAGCTCTGATTCGCGTACGATCATTTTCTTTTGCGTCACATTCTCCGTTTTCTGGCCGAGTCATTGATTTTGATGTCCGTTGTAATGTAGTCAATCCTCCAGTGAAGAAGAAGATTGAAGATATAAGCCCGATTGCGACTGGACATGAGCTAGAGGAGCTTAAAGCGGAGCTTGAGGTGAGCTTACTTGAGCAAGAGATGCAACAATTGTCTTTCTTGTTTTTGGTTCTATTATAGGGTAGGATTAACCTTAAACTGAATTAACTACAATTCAAATATTCTGATCTCAACTACCAATGGTACGACAACGTCGGCCTTATTTTGGATGCTTGATATGATGTATTTGATTCAAAATTTCTTCTGATTCATTTTTTCCTTCTTTTGTGAAGGGAAGAGATATTCTTGATATAAACTACCCAGAAGGTCCATTCGGCACAAAGGTACTGTCGTCTTTTGTTTAAGCCATAAATTTCATCCTGTTTAAAGTTTGGACGATCACACATTTTTTGTGTTCCATTACTTCATTAGAATTTAGAATTTGGTGCTGTTGAGTTTATCGTGGCTAAGTTTGGATTTCATCATTATTTGCAAGTTCTTTTAACATATATTTGATTGATATGTGATTTAATTTCTACTTTTTTACTTGCTACTCCCATCAAAACTACTTTATTTATGTATGTGAGTCTTCCTTCTATTGTATTGACGAGGCAACAGCAATTAGAAAGAAATTTTAAAGTCTAGAGCGATTAAGATTGGAACTGCCTGAGTTTTAATAGGTTTAGGCAAACAAAAAATAGCACCGAAACTTCTCAATATGTATGCTGCTTATTACAAGGGAGCTTACTTTTTAAGACCTTTTTTTTCAACTTCCTTTCTTTAGATTGTGTTTAACCCAACCTGTTCCACAACTCATGATCAATTTCTTTCCTGCAGGAATCTCCTGCAATTATTAAGTCATATTATGACAAGAGAATAGTTGGATGCCCTGGAGGTGAAGACGGTGGGTACCTCTATTCTTCTGCTAGTTATATTTTTTTTCTTCTGCTTCTATTATTTTATCTTGGTTTCCCATTTCCTTTCTTTGAGCTATTCTCTTTGATTTATTGTAGAGGATGAGCATGATGTTGTCTGGTTTTGGCTGGAGAAGGATAAGCCTCATGAATGCCCAGTGTGCTCACAATATTTTGTGGTAAGTGGACATCTAAACTAGTGCTAGAAGTGGATTTTTTTTTTTACCGTTGGAACCACTATGATTCTATCATTTTTCTGTGACTATGTTCCACAACCAATGACAGAAGCCATATATTTGGGTGTTGGTATAAAGATTAGTTTGGGTTGAAGTAAAAAATTCAAACCAAGGCATTTACTCTGGTAGACAATTAGTGAAAAATCAAAGATTCGCACGATTTAACAAAAGTAAAAAAAAAAAAAACTCTAATTTGAGGATATCAATAGAGGGTACTGATAATATTGATGGTTTTATTTGGTGAAAATTGTTTCAAAAACCTGGAAAATTAATCGTTTTTGTAATCTTGCTTCTTTTTAATTGGCTCCTCTTGATCATTCAATCATGTTCAATTTGTATTGACAGTTGGAAGTGGTAGGACCTGGAGGATCTCCTGATGGGCATGGCGAGGATGATCATCATCACCATCATCATTAATGGCATATTATCAGTAACTTCCTTCTGGAATAAACTTGGAGACGTGAATTTTCAGTACGCCCTGCAAGTATCTGAAATTTCAAAGCATTCTGTTGTTCTTTTTTCCATTTTCTAACATTTTGCCTCAAAAAAGAGCCAAATCAATGGTGTCGTGGTTATTGTCGAATTTCCGCCCGTGCTTTGCTTAATAATCGGAACTTTTGATAGATTCTTTACTCAGGTGATGGTAAGATCTTGAATTGCATGTCCACAGCGAGAAACAAGGTCAGAAATTATCCTACTATTTGATGAACCTTTCGATGTCTAATAATTTAACTCAATTTCTTGTAATTTTCCTTTTTTTTCTGTGATTATTCTGCCAAGATCTAATCTTTCCACTCCACAAACTCATATTTTATTGAATTTTAACAATAGATTTTGTTAAAAAGCGTTAAAATATGTATTAAGATTATAATAAAGTGTGAAATGGTTTAATTAATATTTAAGCAACATTATAATATTGGGTTTTAGGTACTCCAACCGGATCATCGGCCAAGGTGACTTATTTTCTAGTAGATTCAAACCTGTTTTGTCAAGGAGAGATGTCGTTGATAGTACAAGAACAAAAACATGCCGCGAGGATTTCATCGCCGGCCGATCTGACCCCGGCCGGAACGATTTCTTGAACCAGACTGAAGATTTAGTTCGGAGAGAAGCAAATGACAAATTTTATTAACCACGTGAAACTGGAAAATACGACAGACCCATCTCCTTCTCCTTCTCCGGTTACGTATCTCCCCATTTCATTCTCCAACGCGTTTCCCCCCATATCATTCGTCAACGCGACCTTCATTCTCCTTCTTCCCCAGCCCCAAGGTGTTCTTCACGGCGTCCGCCGCCCCTTGCGCCGCGCTCCTCACCTGCTCTCCGGTGTGCTGGAGAACTCCGCCGGTCTTCTCCTTTCCGGCCTGCGCCTTCTCCTTCGTAGCTTCCGCTGTTTCAGAGGACTTGTCCCTGGCCGCCTGGGCCGTCTCCGACGCCTTGTCTTTCGCTGCCTGCGCCTTGTCCGAGACGTAGCTTCCCGTCTGATCCTTCTTCTCGCCCGCCCAGTCCGCCGTCTCGTGGGTCTTGTCCTTCGCCTCTCTCCCTTTGTCCTCCACAGCCCCCTTCACCTGGTTCGCCTTCTCCTGAACAGTTATAAGCCTGGTTAGAGACTCTCCAATGTAAAGAACTCTAGAGGGTCTTATAATGTCGTACCTCGGCTTGTCCCTTGGTCTCTCCGGCATTGTAGGATTGCTTGTCTGACGCCATTTTTCTTCTCGGGATGCTTGCTTGCTTAGCTAAACCTTTCAACTTTCACTTGACTTTCTGAAGACCGATTGAATTGTCCGAGTAGATTGCGATCATGGGAGTGGCTTTATATTAGCTTGGTTAGGCTTCTAAATCCCACACGTGTATCGTCCTTTCGACACGTGCCATGCAGGTGTCAATCGTGGGCTGATTTTGCTCGTGTAAATCTCTCGACGATGAGTCAGCCTGTGATGAACTGCCACGTGTTGGATGTTTGCTGTACAAGCCACGTACTGCAACGGGAGAGTTCACCCTCTTTTTTATTATTATTAATAAAAAAAAAATGGAGCATTAGTTTAATCTGTAACGTATCCATTTATTGAATTAGTTTTGTCTTTATCGAGGAAGTTGCAAATGACGCCACGTGGATTTGGGAGAGTTTGAAGTGCTAGAGGAAAGCTCGAGTTTTGCATGGGCCAAAAAGTTGGGCCGGGCCTTCTTAGGCCCGAGGTCATAGGATCGGATGGTTTCGGTTTCAAGAGTAACCAAAGCTCTTAAAGTGGGAGACAATACAGAGTCTACGAATGCAAGATTCCTTAAAATAACCCAGTATGTATCGATTTTGTGTCATGCTTTTCGATTAAATCTCTGCTTGACTAGCTCAGTCGACAATTTGAAAGCTAAATTTGCTTCTTGATGCTCATGATTATGAGTAACTCTAGAATTGCTCTTTTGGCATATCTTCTAGTGCATCACTGTGTAATTGAATCAATTCAAATAATAAATTTGCATAAGGATGTATGACACCTCTAGACTTACTCATAATAAATGTGTTTAAATTGATTCAATCACACATCCACACGTCAAAATGTATGATAAGAATGTAAACTTAAACTAATTTAATGATTATTGTACAACTCACTAAACAGTGTCGGGGGAATGAATTCGTGCACTGTCATGGAAATCGAGATAGCTTCACTGTAACTCAGCTCCAAATTCATAGGACCCAAGTACCTCCATTAACTTCTCCACCATGCTTTTATCACATCATTTGTCTTTGTTTACCTTATTCTTCACAAGTAATTCCAAGTCTATAATCTTAATTTACTATATTAAATTATTTTTCTGATGTGTCAATCAATTATTGGTCAATATAGAAATGACGGTTTATAATTAATTACATTAATTATATTTTAATTTAGTTAATCATTAATTGAGAAGTCACTATATCTTTATTTGATTTTATTTATATATATTTTTTAAAATTATCTAATTTGAAGATAACAATCTCATTCATTAGAGACTTTTGTCACGCGATATTGTCTTCTAATCTTCTAAATCAAGCAACACGACATCTTTTCAAATCAAGTAAAACAAAAATAATCGCAACTAAAATAGCTTATAAATAATAAAAAATATTAAATATTTGGCAAATTTTAAATACTCAACAACATTAATTGTATTATAGCTTTTTAATTTTGTAAAAATTAATTAATATTTGGCAAATTTTATTAAATATTAAATAATCGCAACTAAAATAGCTTATAAATAATAAAAAATAATAATAATATTTGGCAAATTTTAAAAACCCAACCAAGAATCGACGCGTTCTCGTTTTCACGAGGATCCTGAAGCGATTCAGCGAGTGCGAATCCGGATACAAGAACGACCGACAATATTGCTGGATCGGAAGGAATCGTTGGAAGCGCCGTTCGTGAAATCGGATCTGATTTGGTGGGAAAGCTTTCCGCCCCTTGCGATGGTGGTTATCTCCATTAAGCCTTTGTTCAGCATTCTCGTGGTATCTCTTTCTCTCCTGCTTGCCATGCTCTTCTTATCACCGTCTTCGACTTTCTCCGGCACCTCGCCCTCGTCCGATTCCCTTAGGTACGATTGATTTGATTTTTTTATTATTATTATTGTTTTGTTTGTCCCTTCTTTTTTTGTTTGCTGTGAAATGTTGGAAATGATGGGGACATTTTAGTTAGTTTGGTCTTCTGTTGATGGAAATGAATCTCGAAGAAATGAATGCTTACTAATAGCCATTCGGACTGATTACTTGTTTACTACATTTATTAATGGAGTTACTCTTGCTTACATTATGTAGTTGAGAAAGCTATGGAAATTGAAGATTGCCTCATTTGTATTTCCTTTTTGTATTGGGCAGCATTTAATAGTAGCAGATTTGAATGAGAAAAAAACTTAGATATTCCATTTATTTCGTTGGTTTTCCTCGTTCCTTTGGATCGCTATACTGGTCCAGTGGATTGCCTACTTCAGTATTCTTATTTTCTTGTCATACTTATGTTTTGAGCTCCTTTACTTGGTCTCTAACACTCCCTTAAATAAATCTCCCATTGCTATAGAATGTCTTAGCATTTGGATTCTGGTTAATTTTTCTGTTGTTTAAATACAGAGGTGTAACAAACATTTGGAGTGTCCGGAGGATAATGGAGTGGAGACCATGCAAATGGTGGCTACACGAAGCCCGGTTAAGTGGTAATGGAGCCCAAAGATTATTATTTTGTTGTCACTGCTTTTAGGAGATATGATGTGAAAGGGTTGTTATTTGTTAATAATCATAGAAAGGAGATTAAGTAAAGGCATGTGGATGAAATTACACAAGGCACAGCGTGTAAAGTTTGTGGAAAAGATACTTGAATAGCTGTTGTGTATTGATAATTTGATCAAATTGATGATATATGTTAAAATAATAAAATGAATCATGATAAAAAGCGGGCTAATGGTCTCTTGTTAGTGTTGGCCTCCTGGTAAATAGTTTCTGATTAGATTTTATGGTCTGAGTCAAACTTAATTGACTTTCATTGCAGACTTGGATTGGTTTTTTGTTAAAATACTGCAGCTTTACCAGCTCAAACAAATGGATATATTCGAGTGGATTGTTATGGGGGCTTGAATCAGATGAGAAGAGATGTGAGTGCAATTAGAAATTTTTACAAACGTCTAATTGATTGGAATTTTCATGATAGAATTTGGATTTTTGTTTCTCTAAAAACAGTTCTGCGATGGAGTTGGGATAGCTCGTTTGTTGAATGCAACTTTGGTAATACCAAAGTTTGAAGTGGCTGCATACTGGAACGAATCAAGGTATTGGCAATAAGGTTCATCTTTTTCCATTTTGCTCAAACTTGTTTTGATATTTTCATCTAAGGTTAAAACTTGAGAATGATATCATTTGATAAAGGATCAAAAAATGATCCTGTGAAGTCAAATTTTGGAGTTAGAACTCAGATCATTAGTAGCCATTGATGGCGATGAGTCGGTGATTGAAGCTAAATTATTTTTTATCAACCATGTTCTTCTGCAACCTAATCATTTTCCATACTTCAGTGGTTTTGCAGATGTATTTGATGTTGACTACTTCATTCATCAGATGAATGGTTATGCTAAAGTTGCCAAAGAATTGCCTAGAGAGATGGCCTCGAAAGAACCCACTCACGTAGACTGTAGTAAACGTAAAGGGCAGTTTGATTACATTGAAAGCGTTCTCCCATCTCTATTGAAGCATCAATACATTTCAATCACACCTCAAGCTAGCCAAAGAAGGGACAGGTGATGCACTATCTTAACATATCTTCCATATCTGGGATTGCCCCTTCTATATAATTTATACTATTGTCATGAAACTTTTTCTATTAACTACAATTGTAGGTATCCGCTCTATGCAAAAGCTGCTCATTGCCGGACATGTTTCAATGCTTTACGGCTCACCCGATCATTGGAGAGGAAAGCTACAGAACTTCTAGGTTCCATACCAAAACCTTTTCTATCGCTCCACCTTCGTTTCGAGCCTGATATGGTTGCTTATAGCCAATGTGAGTACAAAAATCTCTCTCCCATCTCAATCAATGCTATCGAAGCAGCAAGAGTAGATAGAAAGCCGTGGACTGGAGAGTTAGCTCGTGTTTGGAGAAATCGAGGAAAATGCCCTCTCACGCCCAACGAGACTGCTACCATACTCCAAGCACTCTCCATCCCAACAAACACAAACATCTATCTAGCAGCCGGCGATGGCTTGATGGACATCGAAGGGCTCACATCAATCTACACCAAAGTAGTGACAAAGTCTAGCATTCTCAGCGGCAGGGATTTTACGACTATGCATGGAAATACCAAAGCCGCATTGGATTATTTTGTGTCGATTAACAGCGATTCGTACATAGCGACGTACTTTGGAAACATGGACAAGATGGTGGGTGCAATGAGAGGATACAAGGGGCTTTACAAGACCCTATTTTTGAACAGAAGAGCTTTTGCAGAACTGAGTTCCCATGGCCTGGAGGGGAAGGAGCTGAAGGAAGCCTTGTGGAGAGTTCATAGAGATGATTTTGCCATGGGAAGAGGCTCTGCATTGACTGAATGCTTTTGTGAGTTCAAACTGTGATCCTCTGTCTTTCTAGTTTTTGGTTTTTTTTTTTAATTTCTTTCTGCTGTTTTACACTCTGCATAGAGATGATTAGCTCGTGTTCTGTTCATCTGTTATATTTTTTAGAATTATTTTTATTTCGCTGAAATTATTGCCCGGATCGGTTCGATTACACGGCTAATTGAACCCAACTGTTTGGTTTGGTTTCGAAGAATTTGAATCCGAAATCAAACCGATCATCCCCCGGAACCGAAACCGAATTGTTATTTTTTATATTTCTTGGTTAAGTTTCATGTTTTTGTTTAGACTTGAGTCTGTATTGATCTTGTTAGGTTTATACTCGGGGTGGATCGATTTGGTCTCTTCCGGGTCTATAATTAATTTCATTATGGATTTGACTTTTGAGTTTGATGTTTGTTTAGAAAGTCAACTATGACTGAGTTTTGGTTCCGCTCAAATTTATAGCATTTGGTTCTTTTGTTTTATTTCATTTGATTATCACTTGGAGAAATCGGTTCGGTTACGATCGAAAAATTAATCCAAAGCAAGTACGGTTCGGTCTGTAGAGGAAGTAAGTAAGATTTAATAATAATGATTAAATTCTGAGTCAACAGGAGGATAGAACGTAGGTCGGTAGGTGATGACGCTGGCCGGAGGTCGGAGGTCGGAGATCGGAGTCAGGCAATGCAGGTGTCCGTCGGCAAAATCTACTTCAATCCCACCGGAGCTTTATCAGAATATAATTTACGACGTCTTCGCCGATATCTTTGATCGAATATAATCTCTACCCTGTGCGCTAAATGATCATCTCTCACCTACGATTTCGATCGCCATTGTTGTCTCCGAGTTAAAGGGTCTTTGAATCGTTCCTTTCTCTAAAGCTTAACTCGCGCACAAGTTTTTCCCACTTCTTCCGCTCCTCTTTTCGCTCTCCGGCTCCGAACCTTCCAGGTTTTCTATTTTTAGCTGTCTCGATCAATTTGTTCATCACCAGTTTGTTTTACTCATTGTTCATCACTCACTCTCCGGCGATCTGGTCGATTTGTCTGTTTTTTTTCGGTTTGTCGGATTGATTTCTTGTTTTCTTATTGTCTGTTTTGTTTTGATGGGATCTGGAGTGGATTTTCTAAGATGGTTTTTCTTTAATCTGGTGTTTCAGGTGAAGAATGGCTCAGATTTTGCTCCACGGCACGCTTCACGTCACCATCTATGAAGTCGATCATCTGAAAGCCGGCGGCGGACACAATGTCTTCACCAAAGTATGATCGTGATCTGTTCTTCTTTATCCATAATTATAATTTCATTTAAATGATTCGAATGCTTTTCTTGTACCTAGCTTATGGCAAATGTTGAAGAGACTGTTGGGTTCGGCAAAGGAGTGACAAAACTCTATGCCACCATTGATTTGCAGAAGGCTAGAGTTGGAAGAACTCGAATATTAGAAAACGATTTCTCGAACCCCAAATGGTACGAGTCTTTCCACATCTACTGCGCTCACATGGCCGCCGACGTTGTTTTCACAGTCAAAGACGATAATCCGATCGGAGCGAGCCTGATCGGCCGGGCGTACATTCCGGTCGAAGAGATCCTAGACGGACAAGAAGTGGATAAATGGGTTGAAATCTTAGACGCTGACAAAAATCCGATTAGGGGGAACTCTAAGATTCATGTCAAGCTTCAATATTTCGAGGCGACTAAGGATCATTGTTGGGGCCGAGGAATTCGAAGCGCGAAATTTCCAGGAGTTCCGTACACGTTCTATTCGCAGAGACAGGGGTGCAGAGTCTCTTTATACCAAGACGCTCATGTCCCGAATGGTTTCATCCCCAAGATACCCCTCGCCGGAGGGAAGTTCTTCGAGCCTCACCGGTGCTGGGAGGATGTTTTCGATGCCATAACTAACGCGAAGCACCTCATTTACATTACGGGTTGGTCGGTTTACACGGAAATTTCGCTTATAAGGGATTCGAGGAGGGCGAAATCCGGCGGAGATATTCTACTCGGCGAGCTGTTGAAGAAAAAAGCAAGCGAGGGTGTTAGGGTTCTTATGCTGGTTTGGGATGATAGAACATCTGTTGGCGCGTTGAAAAAAGATGGATTCATGGCCACTCATGACCAAGAAACAGAGCAATTCTTTGAAAACTCCGATGTCAAATGCGTTCTCTGCCCTAGAAATCCCGACGATGGCGGAAGCATAGTTCAGGACCTGCAGATCTCGACTATGTTCACTCATCATCAGAAGATCGTCGTCGTCGATAGCCCGATGCCGATCAAAGGATCGGAAAAACGACGAATCGTGAGTTTCGTGGGCGGGATCGATCTTTGCGATGGAAGATACGATACTCCTTTCCACTCGCTTTTCCGGACGTTGGATACCGCCCATCACGACGATTTTCATCAGCCGAACTTCGCCGGAGCTACGATTGCCAAAGGCGGGCCGAGAGAGCCTTGGCACGATATCCACTCCCGGCTCGAAGGACCGATTGCGTGGGATGTTTTGTTTAATTTCGAGCAACGATGGAGGAAGCAAGGTGGGAAGGATATTCTTCTTCAAATGAGGGAGCTCGAAGAAGTGGTTATCCCGCCTTCGCCGGTGATGTTCCCGGACGATCGTGAAACATGGAATGTTCAGTTGTTTCGGTCGATCGACGGTGGGGCTGCTTTTGGGTTCCCGGAGGCGCCGGAAGATGCTGCAAGAGCCGGGCTGGTCAGCGGCAAAGATAACATCATTGATCGGAGCATTCAGGATGCTTACATCAACGCGATTCGACGGGCAAAAGATTTTATCTACATCGAAAATCAGTACTTCCTTGGAAGCAGCTTCGATTGGAGCCCAGATGGGGTTAAGCCGGAAGATATCGGAGCTCTGCATTTGATTCCGAAGGAGCTTTCGCTGAAGATAGTAAGTAAGATCGAAGCAGGAGAGAGATTCACAGTCTACATTGTTGTTCCTATGTGGCCGGAGGGGATGCCGGAGAGTGGATCGGTTCAGGCCATTTTAGATTGGCAGAAGAGAACAATGGAGATGATGTATAAAGATATCGTTCAGGCTCTAAATGCCAAGGGAATCGAGGACGACCCTCGAAACTATTTGACGTTTTTCTGCCTGGGAAACCGAGAACTCAAGAAGTCCGGCGAGTACGAGCCGCCGGAAAAACCAGAGGAAGACACAGATTACATGAAAGCCCAGCAAAACAGGCGCTTTATGATTTATGTCCATGCCAAGATGATGATAGGTGAGTCGCGTAAACCTAATTTTCCACGAATCCTCAGATCTGTTCCTCGAATCTAATGGCTGGCTTCCATCTTCTTCTTTTTTTGGCAGTGGACGACGAATACATAATCATCGGCTCGGCCAACATCAACCAGAGATCGATGGACGGAGCAAGAGACTCCGAGATAGCCATGGGAGCCTACCAGCCGTGCCATCTCTCGACCCGCGTCCCGGCCCGTGGTCAAGTCCACGGCTTTCGCATGGCTTTGTGGTACGAGCACCTGGGCATGCTCGACGATTGTTTTCTTCGGCCGGAGAACGAGGAATGCGTGCGGAAGGTGAACCTGGTTGCTGACAAATACTGGGACCTCTACTCCGACGAGACGCCGGAGCATGACTTGCCCGGTCACTTGCTTCGCTATCCGGTTGGGATTGCCGGCGACGGTGCCGTGACGGAGCTGCCTGGGTTCGAGCATTTCCCCGACACGAAAGCTCGCGTGCTCGGAACCAAATCCGACTACCTCCCTCCCATTCTGACCACTTAGTGAAGTAGATCCTACCTGTCTTGAGTCTGACAGAATACGAGGTAGAAGGCTAATAATAAAATCATGTTTTTTTGGGTTAATTTGCCAAGATTACAACAATTTTTTCTTGTCTTGTGTTCGGTCATAACAAATGTTTGGATTGATTTGATGATTTGTTTCTGATTTAAAAATATTTAAAACAAAGCAATCATTGGATTCCACGAAAGCCACGCGAGGCATTGGTGTGATAAGTGATTACACACCAAATTATTCAATTAATCCCTTGCATTAAAATACTTCTTGGACTCATTTGCATCTGATATTCCACCATGATTCAATCACAGTCGATGCCCAAAGCTCTCTAATTGATTAAATAATGAGATTAAGCATTGATGAACATGGAAATGGCGTTTGTGAGAAGGGGTAACGCTGATTTGCTTGTAATATGTGATTAGAAAGTTAAGGAATCTTTATCTTTAAGATATTCCACCAAGATTGTCTTTTTTGACTAAATCTTATTTCTTTTATTCAATTTGTCGAATAAGTTCTTGAGGAGAAGGGGAGGAAGACTCTGAACGCCATAAGGGTTGTGCTTCGGATTTCGGGAAGGAGAGGGGAGAGTCATCGACGGTGACAAAGTATCTCGGAGGGTCCGTTTCTTCGTCGAATCTCATTCCACCCCTTTATTATTATAATTATTTTTGTTCGAATTCAGAATTTGTTGTTCGTTCCCCTTGAAATTTTTCTTCCGTTTCCGCAGGACGACTCCCGTTTCCATTTCTGGAATCCGATATTTCTTTTGATCTTGGGTAATTTGAGATCCTATCGATTGGATCTGTTTAAGCTTTTGGGTCCTCCTTCTTTTGCCTGTATGGGGTAAGTTTTCTGGTTTCTATATTCAGTTTTTGCGTTTTCTAGCGATTTCCTTTCTGGGTTTTGCGATTATCTCATGAATAGAATCGATTGTTCTCTCGATCGAATTTGAAGCTAAAAGATAGCAGTGTTTTGGAAGTTTCTGGAGTTCGAAGATGTATTTTCTTGCATTTTAAGTTTCAGTACATCGATTAGATTAGTTTAATGGCCGATTTGGCTAGTTCTCAGGTTGAGGATGAAGTTGGTCTGTGTTAATCGCTTTCTGGAAATATGAGATTTTAATGGCTTTTACTTTTTAGCACTAATTTCTGCAATTTTTAGGGGCAATCAATCGTAGCTATGAATTATATCTCACTCTAATGCAAACCTTTTTCAAAGTTCATCCGTTCATCCATTCATCCATGACCTTGATTTGAGTTTTTTTGGTTTTGGATACTGCATTATTTGTCAAATTACTTTGTAATTAGTGTCATGGGCACTTCCCTTGATCTTCTTCGGTTTATGCTTCTTGGAAATTTAATTGCAGTGTTGCCTTCAAATGAATGATCGAGAGTCGATCTTATGATTGATTAAGCTTTTGGTTTCTATAATTTATCAGCTTCGTGATCATATGTGATTTATAACAGAGCAGTGGTTGTTTTGGAAAGACAAAACTGAAAACAAAGCTCGATGAACCATCTAAAAAACTATCGTTTCAAAGCCGAAGAGTGAAGAAATCTTGTAAATCAGAGGATTTTTGGACGACAAGCACATGTGATATGGACAACAGTGCTGGCCAATCACAGGCAAGCATGTCTTCAATCGGCACAATCAATCATATGCTTGATCCTCATGGCGCTTCCGTTTCCAGCGCCCCTTTTGAATATGTAAATCATGGTAAGTCTCGCAATCTTTTATTCATTGAAACGTAATGTTTGTATGTGCTTGTATGTAGGGTTGACTTCACTGAATACCTTGAACATTTAAAGTGTTTTTACTGTAAATTTTGAACAAATTTTCTGACAACCAACACCCCAAACCTTTTGATTTGGCATACAACACTCTCGATTTTAAATTTTTTTAGCGCTAATTTATCGCCCTTTATCCGTCACAAACCTCACTCAACCTTAATATCTTTTGGTCGTTCATCAGCCATATTTCTCAATAAATTCAAGTTTAATTTCAAGTTTTTCTATTGAATTTTAAAGTTTTAATTTGTTTTTTCAAACGTTAATATCAAACTTGAGCTAAATGTTTAATTTTAAAGATTGTAAACTAAGGATGATTTACATTCAGTAAATTTTGCTTTAAAAAAGTTTAATTTTGAGGGTGTTGTACGCAAAATAAAAAAAGATTAAAGTGTTCTTTGCCAGAAAAATTCTTTTAAGGTGTTTGGTCAAAACACTTGAAAGCTTTAGGATGTCAAGTGAAATTAGTCCTTATATCTACTATTTTAAATGCGTTTGAATGTGAAATTAGAGTGTAAATGTAATATCGCCATTGTTTATCTCTGAAATGGCTTATCATTTGATGATTAAACTTCCGAAATGCTTTTATTATTCAGCTCCTATTTGATAGTGGTGTTAAAGTTTATGATATTTTCTATGTTTTTTAATTCAGCTCTGCTGATAATATCCTTTGGCTACTTTTTTTACTGCTGTTAAAATAATCAATGATTGTGTTCATGGAGTTGTTCTATGTGGGTTTGGGTTGTAGGTCTTCTTCTCTGGAATCAAACCCGGCTACGTTGGCTTGGAAATAAAAGTAAAGTAATCACCGAGAATCGAGCACAAATAATTCGTGAACCAAAATTGAAGTAAGGATCTCTCTATATACATCTCTCATAGTCCATATGAAAATGAATAAGATTATGTTTACTTTCTTACCGTACTATTTTATTGTTCTTGTTGATGTGTCAAGATATAATTAGTCTAATTAAAGTATATTTAATGTAATAAAATTAAAATAATTATTTATAGTATTTATAGCATCAATCACAATCTAACACATAGTGGTTTATGATAAAAAGATATTCATGGAGTACTTTTTTTATTCAATGCCTGATGATATAAGTCAACCATGTCTGAAGTATTGCTTGGTCTAATTTGATGATATAAATGTACACCAGAAGAGGTGTTGTCTAAAGATAACGAGTACGACTTGAGACAATAATTTCGGGTTCTGTTCGAGTTTGCTTGATGAGTAGATACGATCAAAATTTACATAAAAATGATCGATATAAATCATTTATTTTGACTTGCTCGCGCAGCTGGAATGCAACGTATGAAAGTCTGCTTGGAACGAATAAGCCTCTCCCGCAGCCGATTCCACTAAGCGTAAGTTGTAATTTCGAAGAGTGGTGTGAAAAAATTGTAGTGAGTTCTTGTTGTTGATTGGTGTTGAGATTTGCAGGAAATGGTAGATTTTCTGGTGGATGTGTGGGAGCAAGAGGGATTGTATGATTGAGAAGCAGAGAGGGTGAAGAACATTCATTGGTTTAATTCCTCAACTTTATTTCAGAATTCATGTTCCTCCATTGTAGCCTTTATTCGAGCTTTCTGCGACTGAATTAGATTGGAAATACGCTGTAGTTTTATTTGTATTATTTCAGGTTGGAAATGTGAAAGTATTGATCAGAAAAACTCGATCATTTTCAAGGTATTTTCGATTTCAATGGCGGGTATTTCAATTATTGTCGCGATTATTTGACTTTTTCAAGAAAAGAGTTGATTTATGCAGGCCATTCATGGTCGCCTTCTTTGGAAATCTGAGAGGTTGAATTGCTTTCTCGAATGCTGATATCGGGAAATAGATCTACGATTATCCCCCGTTTTCGCTCGTTTTCCGCCATTTTCACCTCCCCAAGCTTTTTCCTGTCCTCTGTGAATAACAATGGCGGAAACGATTTCGCGTCCTGAAAACAGTTGAAATCTGTGCATGCTTTTATGTTTTCATTTGTAAATTCAAAGTCTTAAACGGAGCGATTCGAAGCAATCTGAAGTCCGAGCTCCGTTTTCCGAAGAGCACCAAAGTCAATGAACAGAGAAAAAGGCGAAGAAGCCATGGATTCAGCTGATTGTCTCTTCACTAGGAAACACTACAATACCCACTTTCCAAACATTGATTGTTTTGATAGTTTCAACCCATAGTCCATTAGACCATTACTCTCTCGCTCCTCCGCCATAGATTCACTCCTTTAAAACCCTCCTCTCTCTTCATCAAAATACAGTCTCTCTAATGGCGTCTCCAACCTGTAGTTTGAAACTCGCAGTAACAGTAGCTTTTATCGTTTCTTTCTCCTTCCTCTCTCTTCTGTCAGGTAGAAAAACGAACACCCATTTACCAGTTGTAGATGGAGAACTGGAGAACGAGAAGAAGAAGATGATTCTTGGTTCAAGGCCGCCTGGATGCGTGAATAAGTGCTCGAATTGCCGACCGTGCATGGCTGCTCTGGTTATTCCTGTTCACGCAATGAAGAGCTTCGAAGCTTTGTCATCCTATCGCGGGGACGAAGATGATTCGTACTATCTTGTCGCTTGGAAGTGCCAGTGTGGAGATCAACTCTTTCAGCCATAACTCTCTCTCTCTCTCTCTAACATTTCACCTCGTGATTTACAGTAGATGTTTTTGTTACACAATGAAAAATCAAAATCAATGAGCATAGCCAGCGACCATAAGAGACTCTTTCGAACACCTGCAATTAGATTATACAAAAGGTTTGAAATGACCCCAGGAGGTGATGTGAAGAGAGAGAAATTCACGACCATGTTATCATTTTCTCTCTCCTCTGTTTGTCGTCTTCACTCTTCAATCGCTCGATTTATAGTCAACAGCAGCCGTTCACTTCTCGAGAGGAAAAAGAATAGAAAACAATGGGCCATGATGGGTCTTTCATCGCCATGAAAATAACCCATGTCTCGACGTGTCTCTCCCTCAAAGGTTTGAGCTTTTCGAGATTATGAGAATGGGCTTATGGTGGGATGCCAGCGAAGAAAAATATCCATTCCTTTCTGTAACTCTATCGTCGCCTTCTTCCCCATGATTTGATGCTGGAACCTGTATTTCTCTCTCTCTCTCCTTTTTCTTCGTAAAGCTTCTGTGATAATCAAGTGACAGTCTCAGCTTTTTTTAATGGCGGCAGTTCCCCGGTCTCTCTCTTTCCACTTTATGTGATACCATCTCTGATCTCACTCCATCGCCATTCTTCCTTCATCTTAGTATTTCTGTCGTTAAATACTCTTCCAAAGAATCTCTGTGTTTCATCGAGTTCTTCTCTCTTCTCATCTCTTGACTGTCTTGGCAGCCATAGCCATGCTTTTGAGGAGCTCTTCGACGCCTATCTTGAACTCTTGGTTGCCTCAAACTAAGAGCTCTTACTCTGAACCAGAACTTGTTTCCCAGGTTTCTAGAACTCGATCTCTCTCCTTAACATCTTCTGATGATTCGACCAAGAAACGGATGATTCATGTCGTCTTTGACTCGGAAACCTCAAACGCCAGAAAAACCAGCGCCGTTCCTCGGAGTGATCGAACGCAGATGAAAGCCAGCCTCAGAGAAGGCGATGTGATAGTTAAGAACCCAGAGATGGAGATCAGTGATGACACTGGTCGGATATGTGGAAACGGCGGCAAAGGATCCACCGGCGGCGGCGGCGGCGGCGATGGGGGTCTGTCTGGTTTTTTCGAAAATGGGAGTGATAATACCGATCTTTATTACCAGAAGATGATCGAAGCTAATCCTGGAAACGCCCTTCTACTTGGAAACTATGCCAAGTTCCTCAAAGATGTAAGAACAAAACAACTGTGTTGGGTTTGACTTGTTTTAAAGTCAACGAGCTTTGAGTTTCTGATCTTGTTTGTCGGCAGATTCGCCGAGATTTGAGAAAAGCTGAAGAGTACTGCGGGAGAGCAATCTTGACGAACCCAAACGACGCAAATGTTCTATCGCTTTACGCCGACATTATATGGTCGTCGGAAAAGAACGCCAGTCGAGCTGAGACCTATTTCGATCAAGCCGTTAAAACATCTCCCGACGACTGGTACGTCAAGAAACCCAGATCTGCGTTTTTCGTCAAAGTTCAAATATTTCGATCAAAAAACATAAACTTTTAACGCTCCCGCACGTTTCCGATCGAAAAGCCGAAGTGGGTTCTTCTTTTGTGGATCCTAGAATAAAACTTTTTTATCTGGGCGTTTTACAGCTATGTCCTGGCTTCGTATGCGCATTTTCTGTGGGATTCTAACGCCGAAGAAGAAGAAGATGAAGAAGACGGCACAGAGGAGCAACGGCGACTAAACCCGGCCAGTTCATCACCGGAGCCTTCTCGTCGGTCTTCTCCGACCACCGCTTACTGACTCGGCCTCCATTTTCCGTCAAAAAAAATGTAGCTCCAATGTTTGACCTTCTGCTTCTCCATCATCCATAAAAAGTAAACTAAGGACAAAAAAATGACTTAATATGCGATGAAATGTTATAATAATATATAAATAATTATATTATTAGTATAAATTTGAGGTTTTGCACTAAGGAAGGTTAAATGCTAACTTGATGTATGTGGTTCTTGTGACATATGCTAGTAGAGTGGGATGTCATTTTCTATCAAGTGATGGTCCTGTTTCATGCCTTGTACTTTGGCCTAAACCAAGATTGGATGTTACGTTTATATTATATGGTTGGAATTTAGGAGAAAAATTAGAGCCCATGATGCCATTGGTGATGAAAATGAAGATAGGGATCAAAGAGAGACAAAATATCAGCTGATTCTGCATAAATCTTCCACATTATATATTGAGATCACACCTTTCTTTTTATGCCATTTCATGTCCACATAGAAGATCTAAGCATCGATCTTAATATTCCCTGTTTTTTTACGTATTATCTCGACACATCAGCTACGTTCGTGCTTAATCTTATTTTGAAAAAAAGTTTAAGAGAATTCGAGAATGAACATTCAGTGTTATGGTAAAGTCTGTACTACTGGGAGCAGGCAGTCAGAATTCA
>QAOC01025989.1:247750-407316 GCA_003255005.1 Begonia fuchsioides | reverse complement strand
AGGAAAAGGAACCAAAGGCAAACGAGGAAGACGAAGAAGATGAAGAATCAAAGCTAGGACCAAGTAGCCTGCCTCGACCACCACCCGGTCTCAAGCTCAAAACTGTCTGATCACCCTGCTGCATACCTCAATCTGTCACTCCGGGAGAAATATCCGCAGATAGAAAAATTGAGAGGATATCTCCGTCGCCGACGGCGGAATCCGGTAGAATTTTATCGACGATTGGCCTCTCTCTCTCGTTGTGAGAGAGACGAAGATAGAGAAAGAGGAAGGGAAAGTGGGTGAGGACGAGAGAGAAGCTTATGAAACCCTTCCTTCGTAATAAAAATAAAAATAAAAATAATTTAATTTACCCTTAGATTAGGGATTAATTACATCAAATACCTCGACTTCATAATAATTATCAACCATTTGATCGTTACAAATTGCAATTTTTTGTTAATTTTGACGAAATTCATCAATTTAATTAAAATCGTCATTAATTGGTGCCGATAAAAATATTATATTTCATGAAAATCTTTATTTTTTTAGATTTTAATAGAATTAGAGAAAAAATATAAATTGAATTTCATTATTTATCAACGGCAATTATATGACAAAAATAATATCCAAAATAATGTCTTTATTGTAAAAAAAAAAAATGATTTATCGTTTATAAGGATATTAAATTCGAGAATCTAATTCTTTCGATGAAATTTTTAATCAGTTGTTCGCCTTAACATGAATCTAGACATTGAGATGCACGATCTACGATCGAATGAGTAGCTACAGAAAAACGGTCACATATTATAGGTCAAACCAACAATATTTTAAGATCAGATTACAAAATTTTACTTGTTAATTTGAAGTGCGAATCCGATAACAATCAAAATTAACCTAAATTCTAACTATTATAGTTCGAAAGTACGTATGAATTCAAACGAAAACATTAATTTTTTCGAGATATAAACAAATTAATGATTTTTTGGAAATAGTTAATAAAATAGAAACAAAATTTAAAAAATATTGACTTGAAATTTCGTTTATTTTTTCATTTGCTTTAATTATGCATCCGAGATATAAAATAAAAGGTTGTCAATTAATGCTTGATAAAATTTCTCATAACTTAGGTTTTATTTCGGTTGCTATTCAACTATCATTAAAAACCGAACTTGATGCTTTATCTGCATCTTACCAATTAAAATATTGTGATACTCGATCATCATCTCAAGTCGGTTCGTTTAAGCTCAGCTCGTTTTTGGCTCGATTAGGCTCGGGAGTTGGGCTCGCTCGGCTCGAGGCTCGGCTCGAATAGCTCGAGGCTCGATAGCTCGCTCGAGCCAAATTTTTTTGAAAAAAAACTCGACAGGCTCGGCTCTATTAGGCTCGACAGGCTCGGCTCGTTTGGCTCTCCAGGCTCGACGAGCCGACCTTCCTGGACTCGAGCCGGCTCTAAAATCACCCACGAGAATCTTAAAGCAAGCTAAGGAATATGTTGCCTCTCTTTTACCCAGTTTTTCTTCGAACCAGAACGAATGGCCATGGCTGACTTTCTAAGCTTCAAAAATCACATCTTTAAGGTTCCTAATGGTTGCAAAGATCCCATTTTTATGAAGACGGTTGAATGATTCATCTGCAAAAATATTATTTTTCAAAAATTTATTTATATTTTTAATTTAATAATTCTAATTTTAATTTTTTATCATATCTTAATAAATATTATTTTAATTACATTAAATATACTTTAAATTATATAATAAAAACGTATTAAAATGTAAATATTATATTGCTTTTTTCATTTTTTATCTTTTACACGTGGCGGAGATTTATTGGCGGACGTAAAGCTGCATTCAAATCCGATTCATCGTAAACGTTATCCGGAACTATTAGGGCACGACTGACAACTGGCCGGAGCTTCTTTCTCCACGTTCCTCCTGGTCCACGCTCCCACACAGCGCGTGCAAGTTCCAGCGCCCACGATCTCTCATTTTCCCATCTCCTCTCCGGATATAGCGCGTGGGCTTAGCAGGCTTCTTCAGCGACTGCGCCATTTTGCCGCGAAAATTATCCTTGTAACACGTGTTCATAAGCTTCTAGGCCCTTCGAACTGAATTCCGTAGCTTTGTACCAAAATGTCAAAATCCCTTGCAAATAGGGCCTCACATGAATTCCGTACCTTGGGTGTTGCTCTAGTGCTTCTGGTGATTTGGAGTTGGAGAGAGAAAGTAGAGAGAGGAGGGTGACTTAACCACCATTAAAGCTCTGCCTAAACATCACGGTTCGTCGTATCTCTCTCTGCCACAGAACTAAACCAGAGGGAGTCTAGAGGGAAATTTCGTTTTCAGAGAGAATTCGGTGGAAGATGGAGAGCGCAGTGTTGGAGGAGATGCATAATGGAGATTCAACTCAAATTGCAGGTGACGATGTTGTTTCCGTGGAGCTACCAGCTCCTCCTGCTTGGAAGAAACTGGTTATCCCTCTCTTTTCTCTCCTTGTTTTTTCGGATTTTCCTCTGTTCTTCAGCGATTTGATTTTCTGGATTTCTTTTTGTTGCAGTGATTGATATTTTTAGTAAATTTTGTTTCATTTCCTCCACGTTTTCTCTTCTGTTGTTTGCCGGGGTTAGCTCAGCTCTCAATTTTAGGGCTTGTTATTTTGAGCAAAGATTGACCTTTGCTGCATATATTCGTACCTGTTGCGGATATTTTACTGGTTTTCTTGCGGAATTGATTTTAGCCTTGCATTGCATTTCACTGCAAGCGTTGGTGATGAACTGAAATGATTGGAACTTTCATGTACACTGTATATCTTTCCTGGCCTTTACATGTTCGATTCTTTGATCAAGAAGGAAGATTAAGCTTCTTGGTGATTTGTAGTAGCTTTCATCTAAGTGATATGATCTGCAATTAGATTATTCATAAGCATTGAACGATTGCATGACTATGGAAATCATCAATGAACAGTTGTTCTATAGTAATGTAGACAAATCTCTATCATATTGTTAGGTACTTTTAGAGCTTCATTTGTAGTTCGGGTTTTCTCGATTTGAATGAAATTACTTTCTTTGGTAATTCTCGTTCACATGGAACTATCTCTTCCCCATTTTCTGTAATCGTTCTCTTTTAACACGAAGCATTTCTTATCAAATAAATCAATTAATAGTTGTTTTGTAGTTAAAACACATTTACCATCCGGTTTGTCTTTAGATTTAAAAAAATATTTGTCTTTTGAAGCAGTGAGGGATTCAGAATCATGATAGTAGATGGGGATCATCCATAAATATTCTCTATATATATTTATATATATTTGTGTATGTATGTTGTGTAATGCTCTGGACGAGGAAATCATATACGGAAACTGAGTGAGAAGCTAAGAGGGCAAGCTTGATCTTAAGATGAACATGACAGCTCTGTTTAGCTTCATATGAAGAGATTATAGAAAATGCATTAACATTTCTATATGATGCAGTTTTGGCCGAAGAAGGGAGGCACGCCCAGAAAGAATGAGGTGGTATTCATAGCCCCATCAGGTGAAGAGATTTCCAACAGAAAACAGCTGGAGCAATACTTGAAATCACATCCTGGAAACCCAGTTGTATCAGAGTTTGACTGGAGCTCTGGTGAAACCCCTAGGAGATCGGCTAGGATTAGTGAAAAGGTCAAGGCAACTCCACCCCAAGAGGAGCCTCCGAAGAAACGAAGCCGTAAATCTTTGGGCTCGAAGAAGGACAGCAAGGAAGTGAATGTTGATAAGGATGAAGAAAAAGCTGAAAATGATAGTAAAGGATGTGATGTGAGTAGCCAAACAGAGAAGATAGGAACTACAACCGAAGACGAAAAGAGAGATATAGGAAAGACTGATAACAAAAATGACGAAGTAGTTTCAGAAAATGCACAGACTGAGAATGGTGGCAAGGTGGATGAAGAAAGTGGCAAAATGGAGAAGATAGAAACTGTAATCAAAGATTCTCTAGCCAGCAATCCAGAGGACTCGACCGAAGAAAACTTACATGGTGAGAGCAATGAATCCGAGAAGGGTCAAGCAAACGAAAGAAATGAGGCCGATAATGCAGAAAAATACGTAGTTTCTGAAGCTGATCAAACGAAAGGCGAAGCAGAGAACGAACGGAATGGATCAAATGTAAGTATCCCAGAAGAAAATGGGGTAGCAGAGAAAGAGAATGCTAAAGACATGGAGGTGACTGATAATTACTAGGCTAACCAAGATGGGGAGAGCTAATGCTTCCACACTTGGCCGCCATAGCCTCTGTTATAGCTTTTCTTGTTCTCTATTTATGACTCTGAATATCCTAGGATAGAGCTGTAACTTGTGCCTCTTGTTTCTAGATTTGTTGCTACTTGTTTGTAGAATCTAAGTCATCTGACTGAACCCGAAGCCGAAGCCGAAGCCGGGTTCTAGACAGTTTATGCTCTAATCTTGTTCTCTAGGAACCCAGTAAAAATTTGGGCAAACCATCTGACTGTTTTGCTTAGCCACTGTAAGGATCTTTTTTGTGAATTGTGTTTTGCTGGTGATCCAGATTTTTGTTGCTTATGAGCAGATCTAAGTTTTTCAGATGAACTTTCCTGCATCTGTTCTCTGTCAAGGTACGCAAATTTAATTTCTATCTCTTGAATTCAACCTAGAATTACAAAGATTCAATTGCTGGTGTGGATCCCTCTGTGCTAATTTTAGCATCATAGTCTCCGGAAAGTTGCCATTTTTGAAATCTCCAAGTCTCAGAGTCCAAGCAGGGGATGGCGGGAATGCATAGTGTTGCCGTGAAACTTGGTTTTCCGGTGAAGAAACCGACGTCTTTGCAGCGTAACGTTGAATGGACCAAGAAGGAAGACTCGGGTCTAATCAGTTGAAAATTTGAATTTTCTACTTTCCACCCAGGTTTTACTACTTTGCCGGTCAGTTCTGTATCTGTTCTTCAACCTTGACCGGCGTCCACGCCCCAAACTCACCGTCACCGCCGGAGCTAATCTCACACTACACCCACTCGTTATAAATATGCCTCCGTTTCTTCTAAACCATCTCAACCCAGTTCAGAATTTTTACAGTGAGAGCCGGAGAGATGGAGAAAACTAGCATCAGACTAGTTGTGTATGGCTTTTTTCTGCCTTTGATTCTGCAGAGCAGCGCCGCTCAGACAGTTCATATCGTCGGAGGTTCATTGGGTTGGACTGTTCGCCCGAATTTATACGACGACTGGGCCGCTAATAACGCCTTCGCCGTCGGTGATATTTTAAGTAAGAAATTTCTCGATCATCGCCGGTTTTCATCCACTATAATCGCCGTTTTCATTGTGATGTTCATCGGAATTGTGGGTTTTGCAGCGTTTCTCTTTGAGACTAACGAGCATGACGTTCTCCGGGTGCCGAAAGACTCGTACGATGCTTGCAGTTCTGATAATCCGATCGGAGATATCATCACGACCGGGCCGGTAAACGTGAGCCTGACCGCCGCCGGAAACCATTACTACATCTGCACCGTCGGAAGACACTGTCTGGCCGGCCAGAAATTAGCCATTTCAGTCTCTTCTACTCCCGGCGCTCCCTCGCCGCGTTCTACACCGCGAACTACACCAACCACTCCTCCCGCCGGAGACGACGCCTGCGCTCCGACACCCGGCGGCTCCCCAACTGGTACTGGCGTAAACGGTTCTTCAGCCTCTGCTCAGCCTCCTCCTCCGCCGCAGTCTTCGTCGGCTGCAGTTGGAGCTAGCCTCTGGATCACCCTGTTCGCTGTGACGGTTATCGGGTGGTTTGCGTAGGTTAAAAATGGAGTTTTCATTCAGTTTACACGTAGTAATCCTGCAGGAATTAGCCCTTTTTTGGGCGATTCGTTTTTCTCACACCATACATTTGGATTTTGGATTGATTATACAATAAATGTTTCTCTCTCGTAAACTCAGAAAGGTAAATCGGAAACTTGAACGGAGTTTTGAAACAGGAGACTAAAGTGTTACAGAGACACCGGGAAGAACATAAATAGATAGAGAAAGTAGCTAATTAATCAATGTCGGAAACTGGTTCATCTGCTAAATCATTGCCGGTAATCTGATAAAGAGCCAGAACCAACCCCATTGCAAACGCGCCGTCGAAACCAGGTTTGACGACGAGAGAGAGAACGTCTTTTCCGAGCATGACGTGGGTGGAGGCGTCCACTTTCCGGCCAATCTCCGCCACTAATTCTTTCGAGGGGTTGATGATTTTACAGCTACGTTGCCCAAAGTCGCCCTCGATTTGATATGGTTCTTCTTCTTCTTCTTCTTTTTCGTTTCCGCTGTATATTTCAACCAGCATCGTCGACCTTCCGATTATCGTCGATCTTCTCACTCCGAACAGGGGCTTCTGGCCCTCCGATCCCTCCCCTATATATCCCTCCCACCGGTGATGTAGACTCGGCCTCTGTTTTCATCATTGCAGTCACAGTTCAGAGTTTATTATATGCGTAACGCAAGGAGCTCGATGAAGGTTTCAGATAAGAGAAATTCGAACACTAATTACAGTAGAACGGACTAAAAATAGAACTCAGTCACTCCTTCGTCGGAAATTTCAGTTTCTTCGACAAATTTATTCACTATGGAGTTCAAGATAGAGACACCCAATATCTCTGTTCAACAAAAAATCGAACTCATCCATCTCTTTCTTCAATTGAAATTCAATGTAAAAAAGGGACAAACAGAAAGAAACGAAGAGGTAGAGAAAAACCTTTCGCCGGACGGTGAGAAGGCAACGACCGTGAGCATCCATGAGAACCAGTTCGCACCTGTCGCGATACTCTGGGCTGTAAGTGTCGACTCGGAAGACGAGCTCGCCTTTGCCGTCGTAGACGGTGAAGCCATCGCCGGCGAAAAACAGAGAAGTTCTCATAATAGTGAACTGGGTCTCATCCTGGTAAACAAAATTTGGTTCGACCACCAATCCTCGCTTCATCTTTTCTCTAAAACTTCGAATATCAAATCCTTCTCGCTTACAAAACACAAAAAACAGAAGAAATTCAGCAGAGAGCTAGAGAGAGACGGTGAGAAACGGGACATCAAAGCTCAAAATGTAGAGAAATTATAAAGAAGGGCAGCCATTTGTCTCTCTCCAAAACGGCAATCGAAGATCGTAGCAATTAAAAACGAAACAGCGACAGCAAGATGGAGCCGATGATGAGTCCGCCATGTCTGATTTGACTCGCTTAGGGTACTTGGCAACTTCTTCTTCGTCAGTCGGAGATGAAGCTTTTTGTTCTTGCAATCCACATCATCTTCATAATTTCTGTGCCGGATTACACTGATTTCTGGAGTAACTTGGGTATTTACAGCGACTGTCAGGTCTTCTTCGCCATTATTTTAGTGTATATTTTCTGACACGAAGCATCGAGCTTTGCCGCTACTGTCGGAGCCGATGAAATGAATGGACGAGAAAACAGAGAGGACAGTTGATTATCATGAAATTATTGAAAAAAAAAAGAAGAACATTTGACNAATCCAAGTATTTGGTTTTGTTTGTATAAGGTTGAGTGGAGATTTTGAGAATCATGAGCTTCAAAAATTGTTGTATTTATATGATAGAATTGTATGAAAACATGCAAAGAAAAGCAAAATGTTTCGCAGACTTGGAAATATCTCGACCCTTATCGAGAGGAACACGATGATGCGAAGCATTGTCGAGAATAAACACGAGCGTTTCAAATCTTGAGATTGCAATTTGGTTCAATGTTCAGTTAGAAAATGATATTCGAAATCGTTTTTTCCTATTGCAGAGTCAGAAAAACGACTCATACTTTGATAGTTTGCCCGACTTATAATCTTCGAACGCACTCAAAAAATCATGTGTTAGGGTTGAACGATAACCAAACATAATACAACAAATAAAGACATTTGACAAATTTATCTACATTAAAGCGGATGATCCATAATATCGGGTCGGGTCGGGTCCTCAGATCTTTGTTTTTCCCGCGATATTTTTCTCCTTTTTGTGGTCGGTACTCGTTACCCATGGATGGTGTTAAAGCGTCGTCTGCGTTTCAGGTCTTCGCTTCCAAGCTCGGCGTCTACTTCTTCTTCTTTTTCTTCCCTGCCACAATCTGTAGCATTCCACTTATTCAGTTCAATTTCTACCTTTTTCTACTTCTATCTGTCTAATAACTCTTGCCGCCTCTAGTCGGAGCAGCTAACTAATGACGGCGGCGCGCGCTTCAATCGTTGCATCTTCCTTGCCGTCTTCTATGGCCGCGATGTGTCCATCTCCCATTCATTTCGGTATCTACTTATCTCTTTAATATCCTCCTTTTATCTTTACCACTTTTTGTTTAAATACGTTATTATTTTGCTCTGCTATCGAAGAATATTTGTGAAATTGTTTTATGAGAATTGATTTCTTAATTTTCATTTTCTTGTTGTTGTTTCTCTTTATGAATTTTCTCGTTAATTTTTTTTTTTTTGTCTTTGACTGAACTCAATCGCTGTCAACCGCTCGCTCATATTTGGCTTCATTATTTAACCCCTATTTTCTAAAGAGGAATTTTTGAAATGGCATGTCATTTTATGATAACTTTGACTGTTACTTGTGCAGCAACCAATTTTATTTGTTCTCCATTGCCAAGATATCTTCAAAAGAAGAAAATTAAGAACCTCAGTTTGAAAGTGAACTCTGCAATTGCTGTTGAGACGAGTCCTGCAGAGATAACAAATGAGTATGGCATTTAAAGTTCTTGTTTATTGCAATAATAGTTAACTTTCGTGGAGATATATGAAGCTTGTTCTAATTTCCAAGGAAATCAATGTTCCCGTCTGTATAAGAAAATAACCATTTTCACCGTTAGTTGTGCAAGTTTTCATGCTTTGAAATAGTTAATGTGATTTGAAAACTCCTTGTGTTAGGGTTACCCTACCGTCATGGGCCATGTTTGAACTTGGAGAGGCTCCTGTATATTGGAAAACTATGAATGGACTGCCTCCAACTGCTGTATGTTCTTCCTCACTCAACTAATTTATTGGATATTTTTTCGATCCTCTTTTAACTCCACAAAATTTCAAATTTTGACAGGGAGAGAAGCTAAGACTTTTCTATAATCCTGGAACCAAGAATCTTACTCCCAACGAAGAATTTGGAATTGGTTTTAATGGTAATGTCTTATGCAGTTTTTCTATTCACTCGGATAGCTTCTGCTGTCAATCAAATATTCCATCATCAGTTGTACCTGATCAGAAAGTAATTTGGTTGTGTGAAAAAACTAATCATTTCATATGATTTCCTAACATTAGGGAATACGCCTTGACCATATTCCTGCTCCAAAGCCTTTAATTATTCGGACTTTGAGTGTTTATTCTGTTTATAGCCGGGTTTGGGGGAGGGGGGTTCAAAGAGGCACATATGTGTTTTCCTTTCATATTTTAAGGCACGGGAGGATTATTCAACTTCTTCTCTTAAAATGCTACTTGTTGCAGGAGGATTTAATCAACCAATTATGTGTGGTGGTGAGCCAAGAGCTATGCTCCTGATGGATAGAGGCAAAGCAGATAAGCCTATATACACCATTCAAATATGCATTCCAAAGCATGGTCAGTAATGCTTGATAAATTTACTGTTATCTTGGTCATTTGGTTCCTTTTCTCTCTTTCTTAATTATTTTTATTTTTATTCTGTTGTAGCTGTATTCTTGATCTTCTCTTTCACAAACGGAGTTGACTGGGATGGTCCTTACAGGCTTCAGTTTAACGTTCCAAAGGCTTGGGAGAATAGACCAATAGAGTTTTTCAACAAGGTGAGATAAACATTTTATTTTAATTTGCACATCATATATTTCCTGTTTCTTCTTTTAAGTAGTAGCAAACGTCCATAGATAGGAAAGCGTGGAAGCTGCAAGGAATATTGAGCTATATTAGATGTTTGACTATCCTTTTTCTTCTCATTTTCCAGTGTGGTTATGCATTGACTGAGATGGAATCTTGTTAAAGTTGATTACAGTTTTTTGACCGACAAGTCTGTTATAGATTAAGAGAACCAATTTACACGTGTGATGACAGGGTTTAGCAGAGGAGCTGAGTAAGGAAGGTGCATGTGAAAGGGCAATATTCCCTGATACTAGCATCGTCGTGACACGATGCGCCATGATCGGTAATTTATCTATAGAAGGGGTAAGCATAATCTAAGGAGAAATAAGATTTTTTTAATTTATTTGGAATTTCAAGAACAAATATTTAGCTGAAAAACAATCATTACCAGGGTGATCGATGCGAACTCAATCTGGTACCTGGTTGCACCGATCCGAGCTCTATCATGTACAACCCTCTTGCTAATGTGGATGATGGATCTTGCCCCATCGATTTGGAGGACTAAATATTGGCAAGTTATTCATCTAATCTATGCAGAATTACTCGTATAAGACCGATTTGATCTGAACCCCCTTAACTTTTAGTTCCAGATTTATGATCCATGATCCATGATCAGATGAAGATAATGTAAGTAGGATGAATATGTCAATTATACACATTAGAAAGAACTCTGAAAAAAAAAGTAAGATAGGAATCATTGATTTGATCTGATTGGTTCACAAGCAAGAAGATTCCTTAATCTTCCTGCTGGATGCTTTGAATGTACAGTAGTGTTACGGTGTTCTATATTTGGTAGCATTAAGTGTTCATCTGATTATTGCTTGGCTCCAAATTATTGGAATCATAACTGATTTACTAGGGCTGCGATTGCAAAATGGGGGTAAATGTCATTTTATCCCGGAAGAACGAAGAAATTGAAATTGAACGTAATCGACGAGACAGACGACATAAATTATAACATAAGGTTTATTAAAATTATGTCAAGTTTAGAGTGCAAAAAAGATTGAGAAATGAATATCAAATGATTAAGAGCATAAATACTTTATAATAAAATAAATTCAATAATAAACTACAATATAAAATGTAACGGATCAAAATAGTGGATGCATTGCATGTGTAGCCGTTGCAAGAAACATTGATTTTCGTAAAATTAATATGAACTCTTGTCTGTCTCTGTGTCTCTCCGGTCCAATATTTCGACTCGACCACGCGTAAAAGGCGTTGGCCTGGGGGACGCTTTAAAAATGGCAGAGCATATTTTTGACGCTTCGCCGTTCAAGCCAATATTCTCCGTCTCTTCTTCCTAGCTTCAGTTGCTCAACAGAGCCCGGGCGAAAGATTTCCTTTGGGATCTGAAATTTTTCGAATTCTCTGTTTTATGAAGGATTTGGAGAAGAACAGACTAGCTTTTGTTTGCTCCGAGGATTCGCATGGCTTCATTCTTCTGCTGTGGCGCTGGTTCTGCTGGGTATTTTTAATTTTTACTGCTTCGATTTTCTTCTCCTTTTACAATTTTCGATTTCTTGGCAGCGTATTTATTTGAAGAAATTACTTGATCTCTCTTTTTTAGTTGATTCCTGGAACTATTGAAGGATTTGAGTTCGGAATTTATGTTTATTTTCCTTGGTCCTGCTTTAATGGCCGTTGCTTTTGTGTGTTGGATGTATATAGATGGTGATTGGGTTTCCCTCGAGTTCTCGAAATCCTTGTCGACTAATCAAGACACAACATTGTGCAGGAAAAAACAAGGGAAGAAGCAGCAGACATGGAGGGTGTTTTCATTGAAGGAACTACATTCAGCCACCAACAATTTCAACTACGATAACAAGCTTGGAGAAGGAGGCTTTGGAAGTGTTTACTGGGGTCAGCTTTGGGATGGATCTCAAGTAATTTATACTGTTTTTTCTCCTTATATTTCTCACTGCCTATGAAGCAAGTTCTATGTTTTTAGTTGGCCAAAAGCAAAAACAAAAACTTTAAACCGGACTTCGATTTTTCGATCTATTTTTTGTGTGATTTCTTAGCATTCCTGTCTTTGAATCTTGTACCTTGTTCATAGTTTTCTTCGACAGCTGAAAACAGAGATATATTGTGTTTTGATTGCCTCTTTTTACCTCGACAGATTGCAGTCAAAAGGTTGAAGGTATGGAACAGCAAAGCAGAGCTGGAATTTTCGGTCGAAGTTGAGATTCTGGCAAGAGTTCGCCACAAGAATCTACTCACTTTACGCGGCTATTGCGCCGAAGGTCAAGAACGTTTAATTATTTACGATTACATGCCAAACTCGAGCCTTTTATCCCATCTTCACGGCGTCCACTCAACCGAGCACCTTCTAGATTGGAAACGCAGAATGGCAATCGCGATCGGCTCTGCCGAGGGAATCACGTAAGCCTTGAACAAAACTTTTATCAATCTTTTAATCTTTCGTTGAACTCATAAAGTTTCAATCTTTCCAGTTATTTGCACCATCAAGCGATCCCGCATATAATTCACAGAGACATAAAAGCCAGCAATGTCTTACTTGATTCCGATTTCCAAGCTCAGGTTGCCGATTTCGGATTCGCGAAGCTTATCCCTGACGGTGCGACACATGTCACAACTCGTGTGAAGGGTACTCTCGGTTATCTCGCCCCCGAGTATGCAATGTTAGGGAAAGCATCGGAGAGTTGCGATGTCTATAGCTTTGGAATTCTATTGCTAGAGCTTGCCACTGGAAAGAGACCAATCGAGAAGCTCGGCAAAACGATGAAACGCACGATCGGAGATTGGGCACTTCCTCTGGCTTGCGAGGGGAAGTTCGATGATTTAGCAGATTCCAAACTCGACGGAGAATACGCGCAGGACGAGATGAAAAGGGTAATCCTTATTGCGCTCTTTTGTGCTAATCATCGGCCCGAGCAACGACCCTCCATGCTCGAGGTTGTGCAGCTACTGAAGGGGGAATCGAAAGACGAGCTCAGTAGATTAGAAGACAGTGAACTGTTTAAGAATCCCGGGGCTGGAAACGGAGTTAAGGAGGCGTCTATGGTGGAAGATAATTCGGATTTTATCTCGGAAGAGAAGGATTCGAACGAGGAGACAGATGAGTGGATGAACACGGCTTAGTTTCGGTTAGCAATTTCTATCCTCGTAAGATTTACTCAGATGGTCTTGTTTTTGCTATGTTCATGTGATGAATCTTGGTTTTTTTGTTCTTAAATTGTCGCATGATATAAACTTATAATAATTATAAGTATTTTTCAAATGATATTTTAATTAAATGATATCTCAAAATATAAATTTATTTTTTATGAACACATGAGAGAGTCATGGACTGAATGTCATGTCAAGTAGAGGTTAGTGAGAAGACAGATCTCTTCCACTCTTATAATTTTCATGCTCTGGCTCAGACTAAAGACTCCATTGCCATCCTCGAGTCTGAGCTTTTCAGGCTCACGTTTATGTCCGCAGAAATTGAAAGTTATTGGGTCTTTGGCGACGACATTCTTCTCCCCGACCAGGCGCGTGGGTGCGTCAGAAGTGCCTACCCGCTCTCTGTGAAAATTGCTAATCCATGGAACAGCTCAAGCAAATTCATTCTAAGACAATCAAAACAGGTATCGCATCGAACCCAGTTGCGCAAAACAGAATCGTCGCGTTTTGCTGCACGAGTCAAAATGGGGCCATGGATTATGCAGGACAGATGTTTGATGTAATTCCTGAACCAAGTGTCTTCGTTTGGAACGCGATGATCAAAGGATACTTCCGATTAAATCATCCATAAATGGGAGTTTCTATTTATCTTGACATGCTCCGAGGAGATATCAAGCCTGATTTGTATACATTCTCCTTCTTGATCAAGGGATTCACGCCTCATATGTCATCAAAATATGGAAAACTAAGTTGTGAAATTCGGGCTTCAAACTTATTCTTATGCCCAAGATGCTTTAGTTCATATGTACTGGCGGTTTGGTTTGATTGACCTGGCTAGCATCGTTTTCTATATGAGTTCTCGAGCTGATGTGGTTATTTGGAATGCTATGATATCCGGGTATGACAGAAGTAAGCAAGACGATAAGTCGAGATAGCTTTTTAATCGAATGGGGGAGAAGCAAGTTTCTCACTTCAGTGACCCTAGTTTTGGTGATATCAGCTTGTTCCAAATTGAAGGATCTAGAAAGTGGCAAGACTTTCCATAATCATGTAAAAGAAAGCAAGATAGAACCCAGTTTACTCCTAGAAAATGCTTTGATCGGTATGTATGCGGCTTGTGGAGTAATCATTGAGCGCTGGATTTTTTTTAGATATGAAGGAAAAGGATGTAATTTCTTGAACCGGCAGGTGTTCTTAAAGCTTGTACTCACACTGCCATGGCCGATGAAGGTCAAAGTACTTTAAAAACATGAAGATTCAAATCGGGATTGAGCCTAACATAACCCATTACGGATGCATTGTTGATCTTCTTGCTCGGGCTGGTCATCTAAAAGAAGCTCACAAGGTTATGAACAACATTCCAATGCTACCAAACTCCATCGTATGTGGAGCTTTACTTAGTGCTTGTAGACTACACGAGGAAGCAGAAATGGCAGCCATGAAAATACTCGAGTTGGAGCCTGAAACTGGTCTGTCTATGTTCTTTTATGGAATATATATGCAGTTTGGGTGATAAATCACATCCTCAATCGATAGAGATGGATTTTAAGTCTAGATTGATTGTTGGGTCGAGTTGGATTCGTGAATTGATCTTAAACATTCCTGGAAGATGGAAAAATAATATGCAGGTTTGGCGTTGATTCTATGCTTACTTCAACGAATATTCCGTGCTATTTTCGGACAGATCCACCCACCACGCTCGCCTACTTTTTGACAACTGATAACATGATTTTTTTTACCTACGATGTTCAGCATATGATTGAAGCTGGTTGGTGGATATCCATTTTTGTCTTTGTTCATCCCTTAAATTTGCGCAGTTCATGACTAATGGCAGGTGAAATCGATGACTTTTTTAATGATAGATCAGAAAATGTAAAGAAGGGGTTCTCCGATTTTTGAGAACTTAGATCGCAGCTGGTAAAAAAGGTCATCTTTTTAGTTTTTGGATTCAATATTTAATTTTTATTTCCAGAAACAGTGACAGTTCATCAGTTTCCTGCAGATTTACTAAAGAATGGGAGAAAAAGACTAAACTTGAGAAGGCTATGATTACATCGATGACATTAGCGAAGAAAAAACTAAGCCGTTCTTCCCCAAAATGGCCAAAATGGAGGTGAGAGAAAGTCTAATTACTTCCGCCAGTGGGGGAGGAGATACAGAGGCAGCAGACATAGGATACAACAAATCGTTACAGCCTCAGCATCCATCATGCCACGCGTCGAACATTCAACGGGACAATCGAAACCCACCCCAACAATCTTGTGTTTGTCTCCATTTACGTGAGTCCTTTTGCCCTTATAGGAGAGAGCGCTAGTTTTATTTTGCATTATCAGAATTATCACCAAGAAGGAGAGGCCAGCATTTCTTCAGAAATCCTCTTCTGAATTCTCAGTATCCTCTACTCCTTATCCTATCTTCCCTTCCCTACCTTTCTCAACATTTTTTAGCCATCTCTCTTATCTCTCTCTCTCTCTCTGTTATTCTCTACTTCGCCCTCTCATTTGCCCCTCTCTCTTTTGCTCTGGTTTGGTTGGACTGTTTCTGCCATTTTTGTCGAGTCTCTCTCAATTGGTTTTTCATAAATGAGTTTCTGGGAAATGGGTATCTGAGATTTTGTATCGATATCGATTGATATAGAGAGAGAAGGAGAGGGTGGGAGATAGGGGAATGGCTCCGAGGTCTGGAAGAGGGAAGACTAGCAAAGCTAAAGCAGAGAAGAAGAAGAAGGAAGAGAAAGGTGAGTTCTTATCTAATTTTCTACTTCGATTATATGCTTTCTGCTGGAATATCATGTTTTTTTTATGAATTCTATGTTTGATTTTCGAGCAGTTGTTCCTAGTGTTGTTGACATTACAATCATCACTCCATTTGAATCCCAGCTTGTGCTGAAGGTAATGCCGGCCTCATTCTCTCCCCAGAAAAAAACCAAACCGATCAAAAATTACATTTAGTTTTTCGACTGTTTTATACCAAGTAGCTGATTATCGAAATTGTTTGTAAAAGGGTATATCCACTGACAAGATTCTTGATGTGAGAAGGCTATTAGGCGAGAATATAGCAACATGCCATCTTACAAACTATTCTCTGTCTCACGAAGTAAGCAGTTTTTAAATTCCTTTTCCTCTTGTTTTTAAAGGCTTTGAAACTTGTAATTTTGCATTAAACAATTCTCTGTTGTTGAAAAAAAAATAGGTGAAAGGACAGAGATTGAATGACAAGGTAGAGGTCACTGCACTTAAACCATGTTTGCTGAAATTGGTTGAAGGTCAGTACATGGAACTCGACCATTTCTGGGTTTTATTTGTTATTGGAAATTGATCGTTTTGGCAAGCTACTATTCGTCAACTTTCACCCGTTTAAGATTTTTGGTCACCTGCTAACACTCAGAATTAAGCAGTTTAAACATTAATTTACTTGAAGGCTCCATTTTTTTAAATCTTTTTCACGCATTTTGATCAACGCAACTATCGCCGTTGTTTCAGAGGATTACAAGGAAGAAGCGCAAGCGGTTGCGCACGTACGGAGGCTGCTTGACATTGTCGCTTGCACGACAAGATTTAGCAAACCGAGACGATCGCCGGCGACGGAGGCGCGTGCGAAGAAAAATGGGAAGACCCATCAACAGGGTAACTCCGGCTCTGGACCACCTACGCCGTCCGATGGAGGGGTTGAGTCTTTCTCGTCGGAAACGGCTCTTAATGTCGTTTCCGACAACTTCGGAATGACCCCTATTCATCCCACTCCGAAGCTTTCCGAGTTCTTCGAATTTTTCTCGTTTGCTCATATCTCTCCTCCCATATTACGTGAGTTTCTCTTTCTCCTTCATGTTGGATTGTTCCCATTTTCTCACTTGGCCTTTTGGTAATTAAAAATGATATCTTTTTAGTGCTTTTCCATCTTCAAAAATATTTTGAAAAGTTTTAACCAATTGAATGAAACATTAAGGCTAGTTGTTTTAAAAAGGCAAGATTATATTGACAAAGAAGTAAGAACTCGCAGAGAGTCAACTCTTTGTGAAACAGATTAGCATTTTCAATCAAATGGTTAAATACTTGAGAAATTCTTGCATTAAACATAAAAAAGACATTTTTATAAATTCATATCGTTCAACAGCCTTCCAATTTCAACGATTGTAATTCTTTTTTGCCCTGCGTCTTTCTCAGAATTGAAGAAGTGTGACATAGAAGAAGAGCGCAATGGAGACTATTTTGGAATCCAGGTCCAACTACTAACTCCACAATATGAATATTTATTCAGTTAATGAACACTTGTTCAAAATGAGTTTTTTATGCATGACATGAGTACAGTTACAGCAAAACTTTATTCTTCTGTACTATTTATTTGAAAACCAAGTTAGCTAAAATAGACTCACCAAATATATGCAGATAAAGATATGCAATGGAAAGCTAATGCAAGTAGTTGCATCAGAGAAAGGGTTCTATACAGTGGGCAAGCAGTCTATGCAAAGTCACTCTCTGGTCGACCTTTTGCAGCAGCTCAGCAGAGCGTTTGCCAATGTAAGTGCTTTGTGTTTGCCTCTTTTTTGTGGACTCATTATAGTATTTCTATTAATATTTAGCATAATTTAGACAGCTATTGATGTGTTACTGTTGTCTGCAAATAATAAATTCTTGCTAAATGCAGGCCTATGAATCATTGATGAAAGCTTATCTTGAACATAACAAGGTAATGATTCTTAACTGCTGTCATTTGTTATACATTTCGGTCGGTTATTTGAAGGCCGTAGGGATGGGCAACCCAAACCCGACCCACATTCTCGACCCAACCCGCAACTTTTGTGTCAGGTCGGTGATGATAGTATTTGGTTTTTTTTATTAATTGGGTTGGGCTGAATATTTTGTATTGGTTTTTGGGTCAATTTTTTGTTTTTAAGTGAACCCGCAAAACCGACATAAAAAATCTATTATGTAGAACTTTATCATAATATTATTTGGGAGTATTTTTTGTGGGAGTTACTTTTAAGTTTTAATTTTTATTTTGATAATATTTTTTGATGAGTTACTTATTTGATATGTATATGAACCATTTGAGAAATGGTTGTTTAGTGAATATTTTTGGAAGAAACTGTATCTATACTATTTTTAAAAGAATTTTTTAATTAACCAAACCAAATACCCGACCCAAACCAAATTTTTTTTGGTCGGACTTTAATTTCGAGTTTAGGACCAAGGACCAAATGGGTCAGTGCTGGTCGGTTCAAAAACTGACCCAAGCTAACACATGCCCATCCCAATGAAGGGTAAAAAAATCTACTGTATGTTCTGTTGATTCAACTTGAAAAGTGTCATATTTCTTATTTTCATCCATTTTGGTTTCTTCTTTTCAGTTTGGTAATCTTCCATATGGGTTCCGAATGAATACATGGGTTGTCCCTGCATCATTGGTCGAGTCTTCAACAGACTTACCATCCTTGCCAACTGAAGATGAAAGCTGGGGTGGCAATGGTGGTGGGCATGGAAGAAACATTGAACTCAATTGTCGACCATGGGCGGCGGAATTTGCCTTGCTGGCTAAGCTTCCATGCAAGACTGAGGAGGAAAGGTTGATTCGAGATCGGAAAGCTTTTCTACTTCATAGTCAATTTGTTGATATCTCCATCTTTAAAGCAGTTGAAGCCATTCACAATGCCATACATTCTAATTCCAAAGAACACGAGCTACCAAATTATGCTCCTAGATCGATCCTACTCGAGGAACAAGTTGGAGACTTGTCCATTTTATTGACACGTGATTCAACAGATGCAAGCTCAAAATCGGTTGTCAAACTAAACGGCTATCAAGCATCTCATAAATTTGATGAAGAAGTGGCTCAAAAGAATTTACTCAAGGGGTTAACTGCGGATGAGAGTGTCATAGTTCATGTAAGTGCTATTCAATTCTGCTTTGGCTATGATAATCTATTTTAATTTGAAGGATCATACTTGCAAGAGTGAAAAATTACAACTAAATGAGTTTTTTTTTAAGTCAGTGGAACAATATTTGTGATCTTTAACTTTGTAGGATACTTCCGCCTTGGGTCTTGTAATCGTAAGACATTGTGGATACTCTGCAACAGTAAAGGTTGTTGGTAACACAAAGAAGGCTAAGAATGAGGTCAAAGACATTGTAATTGATGATCAACCAGATGGAGGGGCTAACGCTCTTAATCTCAACAGGTCTGAAATATCCTTAAATTCAGTTCATTATGAAATGTTTAATTGTAAGAAAATTTGAGAAAATTTGAGATTCCTGATTGACGAATTAGATTCTCTATATTTGTTTCTGAAAGCATCCTTATATAATCAGGAAGAGATTTAATGGAAACTTTTCTTTACAGCTTGAGGACTGTGCTAGAACATTCTAGCTCTGAACTATCAGGAGGAGTTCAGGGGACTCAATGCTCATCAGATGATTTAGAAACGTCGAAATATGTGGTTCGAAAAGTAATTAAAGAAAGTTTGTCAAAGCTAGAAGAGAAGTCAGGGGTTGTGAGAAAGTTAGTCCGATGGGAACTTGGTTCTTGTTGGCTGCAACATCTTCAAAAGCAAGATCAGAAAGATTTAAAATCTAAAAACACAGAGATAACAGAGAATGAACAAGCTGTTAAAGGTCTTGGAAAGCAATTCAAGTTTTTGAAGAAAAGGGAAAAGAAGATAAAAAATGGTGAGGAAGAAAGTATTTCTTGCCTTGACAGCCTGAGTGTGCAAACTGAAGAGCTGAACAATGGTGAGTCCAGCAAGGGAGGGCTTGAAAAACTCATATCTGCAGAAGCGTACTTGCGGCTTAAAGAATCTGGAACTGGCCTTCATCTCAAGGTGCCTTTTTGAGATTCAATTTGACCTTAAGACTTCTTCTAAGGTTCATCAGAAATATAAATATGATTTCTTTTGATATAACACTTCAGTTTGCATACCTTTGTTAGGAATGGAAATAATATTATATTCTAAGAGTATTTTAGAAAATAGTCATGGGTAGTTTTTGGTCGTTTTTAAATCAATGATAGTTTTTAGTTTGACTTTCAATAATGGATGAAATGAAATTATGACGATTCTCCTAGACGGAATTCTGGGAGGAACGTAGAGCTTTGAATTTCTGCAAATAATAGACAACAAAACCTCGAATTTCTACTACATATTATATTTTATTTATTTAGACATATATTAATGTATTGTGTTTCATCCTGTACCTATATTTTATGAGTTTGTTAGGCAAATTCGTATCAACTCTATACAGATTTTCAGTTGTTATTTTTTAATTTCAATTATATGCAATTAATTTGTCCTCTTGATGTTTTGAAACAGTCTGCTGAGGAGCTTGTACTTATGGCCCACAAGTATTATGACGAAGTTGCTTTGCCAAAGCTGGTAAAAAGCTTGGTTTCTAAAAAATGATTTTTTTTAATTTGTTGAAAAAGTAAAACATTTTATATAAAAATCATCACTATCTTCATACCTATTTAGGTAACTGATTTTGGATCACTGGAGCTGTCACCTGTTGATGGTCGCACACTGACAGATTTCATGCATTTGAGAGGACTACAAATGCATTCCTTGGGACGAGTGGTGATAAAATTTTCTATATCATCTTAGAAACTTGTTTAAATTTTCAAAATTTGAAGAATAAAGTAGTTTGGAGAATGTTTGAACTTGATCTATGTTTAATTGTTGCTTGCTTTAATTAATTTATACTAATCAGGTTGAACTTGCGGAGAAGCTTCCTCATATACAATCACTTTGCATTCATGAGATGGTCACTCGAGCTTTCAAGCACGTTCTAAAAGCAGTAGTTGCCTCTATTAAGAATGTTGTCGACTTATCTTCAGCAATTGCATGTTCTCTAAATTTCTTACTTGGAAGTCTTGAGACTGAGGATAATAATCTCAATTCCTCTGATGATAATACTCTCAAATTCAATTGGCTAACAACATTTCTGACTCAAAGATTTGGTTGGAGGCCAAAAAACGAACTTCAACACTTGAGAAAGTTATCGATCCTTCGAGGGCTCTGCCATAAGGTAGTTATTATTCATTAAGTAATGTTGTGTTTACCTTCTTAGCATGTATTTTTATCATACATATTAACAGATCGAGATGTAATTCGTCAAGTTAAAGTGCATTAATGTATTATAATTAAAATAATTATTTATTATATTTATTGCATTAATTATAATTCGATACTTCAACTTCTACTATAAAAAAATATGGTAAGAAGATAAACGTAGCATTACTCTTATTCATTGCACTATTTGCTTGATCATTGGATGTTGATTTTCATCAACGCCTTTATAGGTTGGATTGGAATTGATTCCGAGAGATTATGACATGGGATCCCCAAATCCCTTTAGAAGAAGTGATGTGATAAGCATGGTTCCGGTTTGTAAGGTAGGAAATTCTATCTTTCTTTCCATTTCTATGGCCTACTTATCCTTGGTGTAACGCCCTTAATGGTGTTTGTTTCTTTTTATTGTTTTCTACAGCACGTTGCATGCATTTCAGCTGATGGGCGAAATTTATTGGAATCGTCCAAAATTTCTCTCGATAATGGGAAACTCGAGGACGCTGTGAACTTTGGAACAAAGGTTGAAAACCATTCTCTATAATACTGACACATGAAACACTTTTTGTTTAGAGAGTTGAATAAAGCTCATATTTTTTACAGGCACTCGCAAAAATGATAGCTGTATGTGGTCCCTATCATCGGACTACTGCAAGTGCGTATAGTTTGCTAGCTGTAGTTCTTTACCACACTGGAGATTTTAATCAGGTAAAACAAATCTTCGATTCATCTACTTACATTTAAAATCATTTAAAAGCCATTGAAACCAGAAAAGTGATAATATTTCAAGTACAACCAGAGTTTTGTGAAGGAGTCTTGGTGTGAAAAATAGCATAATTAAAGAGCTTTCAGGTGCAAGAATTAACTTGTTTCCTTGACATGAAGTGGTTGATCAAATGCAGGATTATACTTTTATCATCATTTTTATAATATTATCTTATTTTGACGAATTTTTTAGGCAACCATATATCAACAAAAGGCTTTGGATATTAATGAAAGGGAACTTGGGCTTGACCATCCAGATACTGTGAAAAGCTATGGAGATCTTTCTGTTTTTTACTATCGTCTCCAGCAAATTGAATTGGCTCTGAAGTAAGTTGAACATATTTAATTTGTTCTTTCTTAGTACATGATGTAGTACCATAATAATAGGAATAGTATTCGTCTAGGATTAGTATTAGTATTAGTTATTTAATAAATTAATATTTGTCTAGGATTAATATCAGTTAATATTTCTTATTCTTTTAGGATTAAAATTCCTTATTCGCCTATGATTAGTATCTCTATTCCATCTAATATTAGGATTTAGATTTTGTCTATTCAATTGTGAGGTTAGTCACTAGACTGAACAACTCAAATATTATCAATTATCATATTCCTTAGGATTCTCTGATGTCTCTCTAATATTTTTGTTTCGTAATCAAAACAAGACTTCTGTTGCACTGGTACATCCCTCTGAATTTGTTTAATTTGCTAATTTTTTCTTGAATAGAACATAAATTTGTCTGAAGTATTCTTTATTTTCTCATATTGGTTTCTTCATTTTTGTGCATTATCGGCAGGTATGTAAATCGTGCTTTGTTCCTTCTCCATTTCACGTGTGGCCTTTCTCACCCAAATACAGCAGCAACTTACATAAATGTGGCTATGATGGAAGAGGGAGTGGGAAATGTCCACGTGGCTCTAAGATATCTACATGAAGCTCTAAAGTGCAACCAGAAATTATTAGGATCTGATCATATACAGGTTTCTCTCGTTCTTTTTTACTTGGCTCTCTCCATTTTCTTCTTCTCACAAAGTTAGAAACCTTTTTGTTGTTTTAGACTGCTGCAAGTTATCATGCCATTGCCATAGCTCTTTCCTTGATGGAAGCATATTCTCTAAGTGTGCAACATGAGCAAACCACGCTTAAAATACTTCAAGCCAAGCTTGGAGCAGAGGATCTTCGCACTCAGGTTCATATTTTTGACACTAGGATGAAGTCACTAAGGCATAATATTTATAGCTAGATCGTGAACCCTGATTGGTTTTCTTGACCAGGATGCTGCTGCCTGGTTGGAATATTTTGAATCGAAATCTCTCGAGCAGCAAGAGGTTGCACGGAATGGAACACCGAAGACCGATTCCTTGATTTCGAGTAAAGGTCACCTTAGGTATTGATATGGTACTCACAGATTCTTCTTTTTCAAATCAGGTATGTTCTCCGTCCAACTAACCGTTTAATCTTCTGTTGCAGCGTTTCTGATCTCCTCGATTTTATAAATCCCGATCAAGATTCTAAAGGAAGCGAATCGCAGAGGAAGCTGCGACGAGCAAAGGCTAGTAAAAATTTATTTTATTTCATTTCTTTTTTGTGTTACTAGATTAATTTGATTATTTTTGTCTGAAATTTCAGGTAGTACCTGTGAGTGATGCAACTGATCAAGAACATTATGATATTACTGCTGATGGCGGATTGCACCTCGATGGCTCGGACCAAGCTGCTGAATCTGTCGAGATTGAAGAAGACGTTAAGGGAAGTACTCCTCACGAAGAAACGAACGAAGTTGAAATTGTTATTGGGCATGAGCCTGTGATTCTAAACGAAGTGGTAGAACAAACCAATTCAGACAATGGATGGCAAGAGGCTAATCCGAAAGGGCGGTCGGCGAATACTTCTGGTCGGAAGTTTGGCCGGAGAAAACCGGCTCTCTTAAAACTTAATGTCAGCAGCCCTAAGATTTCTAATCACAGAGAAAGCGGTCAGAAGTCAACGTCAAAGAATACTCCGAAAGATCTATCACCACCCGTGCAGTCAAAGGCTCATTATTATAGTGCCGGAGAGGATGTGGTCAAGCTTCAAGCAAAACCTTCGGTTTCAAAATCTCCGTCTGCTTCCATAGCTGCGTCTCCAATGGCTTCTAGGTCTTTATCATATAAAGAAGTAGCTTTGGCTCCGCCAGGTTCTGTTCTCCGGCCATTTGTGGATAAACCAGAGAAATTAGAAGATGAAACAATCAAACGACAGAATAGTAATGCTTCTTCCGAGACGGAGAATGAACAAATCGATGCTGGGTCTGGTAAATCAGTAATGGATGATGATGAAAAAGATCCAATTCATGGAAAGCAAGAAAGCGATGAAGGTGTGGATCGATCGGAAAATAAAGACCAAAAGTGTGATGAAATAGCAAATTCATCTTCCATGAATAACTCTGCAGATTCCAATGTCAGCAAATTATCAGCTGCAGCAGAACCATTCAGTCCAGGAGCCATGTCTATGAATCTGCAGTTAAATACAGCTCAAATTACTAGTGTTTATGATGTGAGAGCTAGTCAAGGGGTTCTTTCAGAGCCAATTCTCCCTCCAGCAACTACCAGAGTTCCTTGTGGGCCGAGATCTCCTCTATACTACAAGAATAATAGCTCTTTTCGCATGAAACATGGATTTTTGAAATACCAAGTCCCCTTTGTCGAAAGAAGCCGGACCATGCCAACAAGAACGATGAATCCGCACGCTCCTGAATTTGTTCCTCGTCGAGCTTTACAAACAGATTTGAAAGACCCTGATTTGAAAGTTTCGAGTGGGTCAAATTCTTCGGCCGAAGGAAGTGGAGCAGAGGAGGAGAAAGTGGAAAATAGTACAAGTAGTTCGAAAAGAAGCTTCTCTGAGATTGAAAAGAAGGAGCTTGCAAGGCAAATACTGTTGAGCTTCATCATGAAGTCAGTCAAGAACAATATGGAGTCCGGTAGTGAGGGTGTAAGCGAGAAGAAGAATCTAGAACATTCCGAGATTCCTTCGGCCGATGCAATAGCAAACGACAGTGCCATTATAAAAATCTTTTACGGGAATGGGGCACAACCCGACTCGGTATCATCGGATGTAAATAAGAAGAAAAATGGGGATGGTGAAGGATTTATAGTCGTCAAAAAGCGAAGGAATCGACAGCAGATAACGAGCGGAGTTGCCGGGTTGTACAATCAACCGTCTATCTGCACATCAGTTCGTTAAAAGAAAGGTCGATCAAGTTAATATGCACACAAAACCGTATCACTCTTGTTCGTGCTAATTCGACGAAAAAAGATGGTCCCCCCGAAGAACAGGTGATTTGGGAATCAGTGAATCCAAGAAAGTATTGCAGAGAAAATAGTAAGTCGTAGTTTTTGATTCTATGATGCTGCCTCTGATTGAACATGCCGGTTATGATGTGTTAAAGCTTTTTTTTTATTCGCCAACTAATGAATTTTGCTTGAGCAATAAGAGCTAATGGCTGAATACAAGTCTTTCTTTCTAAACCATACCTGTGATGTTTATCTGTAAACATTGTTCTTAAATTCTGAAAATAATTTCTGCTGTGTTGCGACAGAGTTAGTCTTCTACTATGTTTTTTAAGCAGTGAATTAGTTTGTGATTTCTTCGAGCATGTACGATGTTGTGCTTTTCGTTGATGAGATACGTGTTTTAGTTTTTTTTGACCAGGGAAGCCATGGCTTCCGTCGATGAATGGATGAAATTAGGGAGTGAATTGAAGCTCTGAACCGCTAGCAAGAATGGAAACTTCTGTATAATATGGGTTATATTAAGCAGTTGCAATTTGTCAACGAAGAAGAAGAAGCTTTGATGGTGGTCTCTAATGGAGAAGGGAGCGGAAACAGGGGCAAAAGCTCAGGTGGTTCTGCTCCATTTGGAGTATTAAGTCGAGTTGGATTCAGAAAGAAACCCTTCTCCGACATGGCTCTCTCTCGTATTCACAAGGAGCCGCCGGCGGTCTCCGACTCCGTCGAGCCAAGTATTCCATAGTTGAAACAGGAGACGCCATTATTCCCTCATTTCCGAGGCCCCCAACCCTCTGACGGTGCCAGATCGGCCGGTTGTTTCTCCGGCATCGAGGTCAACTTCGAGCTTTTTTCAACCACGCCTTCGCTCACGCAGCTCTTTTGGGGATCGACGAAAGAGTCCAGGGAAGCTTTTCCGGTAATGGGTCGTTCGAATCTCCGGCTCCGGCCAGTTTTGGCACCGCGACTCGGAAATTCGACGGGACGACTTTGAATGAGTTCATGGTGGTTCGATTGAAACTTTCAAATTCATCTCTTTCTCTCTCTAAAACATACATACAGTAAGAATCAATGGCGGAAATCCAGAACTTTGATCATCAATGCTTTATTCTTCAATTAATATGTCCAACAACTGATCCAAGAAAACGATGACAGAGAGGAGCTTAAAGGGAGAGATCAGCCAAATCAAAGGTTCTCGACACAGCTTTGCACCAAGATTCTACCTTCTTCTTCCTCGAAGATTCTTCCAAAACTGGTCTGAAAATTGTCGCACTCTTCACCCTTTCACCGGAATCAAATATCTCATCCTCCGACCAAACTCCGACAGCTAATCCAGCAGCATAAGCCGCCCCGAGAGCCGTCGTTTCAATATCAATCGGTCTAACCACCGGAGTTCCCATCAAATCCGCCTAAAACAGCCATAAAATCAGCAATTCGAACACTTTCCCTTCTTCAAACAAGAAATTGAATCAAATGAAGTGTACCTGAATTTGCATCAGAAGGTTATTAACGGTAGCCCCGCCATCCACTCGAAGCAAAAACTCGCCTTTCTCGTTTTCACTTTCGCCCTTTTCACTCGCATCTTTGTGCATCGAATCTATAACGTCCTTGACTTGAAAACAAATACTTTCGAGCACAGCCCGAGCAATGTGAGCCTTGTTCGTAAACCTCGTCATTCCAATACAAACTCCACGAGCATCGTCGCGCCACCAAGGAGCGAATAATCCGTTAAAAGCTGGAACAAAGTAGACCCCACCAGTTGAATCAACTTGAGAAGCTAATTCCTCGACTTCACTCGCGCTTCGAATGATCCCTAGACCATCTCTGAGCCATTGGACCGCAGCTCCGGCAATGGCGATGGATCCTTCGAGAGCGTAATTAGGTGTGGAATTCGGACCGAGCTTGAAGGCTATGGTGGTTAAAAGGCCGTGTTTCGACTGAATCACCTCCTCGCCGGTGTTTAGGAGGATGAAAGCACCGGTTCCGTAAGTGCTCTTCGCCTCTCCTTTCCGACAAGCTTGTCCGACCATGGCTGCATGCTGATCTCCCAAACAACCCGAGATAGGGACCCCACTGATCGGCCATCCGGCGACTATTTTCCCTATAATCTCGGAATTGCTAACGATTTTCGGTAGAATTTCCAAAGGGATTTCTAAGGTTTTCAAGGTTTGTTCGTCCCATTTGAGTGATTTGAGGTTCATCAGCATTGTTCTTGATGCATTTGAAACATCTGTTACATGTAATCCGCCATTAACGCCTCCAGTTAAGTTCCAAATCAACCAAGAATCAATCGTTCCAAACAAAACATCGCCAGTTTCGACACCTTCCTTCACTGCATCTACATTTTCCATCAACCAAAGCAGCTTGAGAGCGCTGAAATACGTGCTTATCGGCAAACCACATGAATCCACGAAATGAGTTCTTCCCCCAGATAACTCTTTCTCCAACTTTCTGCAGCAGTTGCAGAAACAACAGATCGTCGACAATATTAAATTGAAATCATGAACAAGCTTCTCAAATCTCAACCCAGATGAAGAAAAGTTACAGAAAAAGAAGAAGAAGAAGATAGGTTTACCTGCAAATAGAACTGGTTCGAACATCCATCCAAACAATGGCGTTGTGGAGGGGAAGACCAGTGGATTTACTCCAAATCAAAGTCGTCTCTCTCTGATTAGTCAACCCAATAGCCTTCAATCCGAGCTCAATGTCATGGCCGTCGAGAGTCGCCTTCTCTACCGCCTTCGCTATACAAACCCTCACACTCTCCAAAATCTCCATCGGATCGTGCTCCACCCATCTGCAAACAAAACCCACAATCAGATCGACCAAGAGATAGAGTGAGAGAGAGAGAGGAGGGAGAGTTAGAGAGGGAAAGATTACCCAGCTTCAGGATAAATCTGGGTGAATTCGACCTGGTGAGAGCCAACAGATCGAGCAGATCGATCGTAGATGATGAATCTGGTGCTGGTGGTTCCTTGATCAATAGAACCAACAAAAATTTGTTCTGAATTCGACATCCTCTTCTTCCTCGCAATTTCTTCAAACCAAAAACAGAGTTGCAGAGATGGACCTGGAAATAGAGTGCCGGCTCTTAAATATCCAAAACGATCCAAATCTTGATTAACTTCAAACCTCGAAATCAGGAAGAAAAGATCATATTTTATCTGATCCCCTTCCAACAATTTTCCAAAAATAACACAAAATATTATCCAATTACAGACCCATATGACGTAACTGGCATCTAATTTCCCTAACAACTCGCTGCAATAAATGACAAAATGACCTATTATCCCCCTGCAAATAAGTCTCAGTCGACGAGAAAACGATGAAGTTGTCTGATCAACCTGTTTTCCACACATAGTAATCTCCAAAATCAAATCTTTCCAGTGGAGAACGAACACAAGAACAAAAGGTTTCGATGGTTTCTAACATAGATCAAATTACAGTGATGAGAAGTCTATACAGCGGCAAACAGGAAGAGATAGAGAAGAAAGGTGGTAGTAAATTAAATCTCTCCTCTGTAACCTCCTGATCCAAAATAATCCCTTCTAGAGCTGGCTATGGCCATGGTCTTTTGATGCTCTAACTTGGGACAGTCCCGAATTCTATGTCCTAAACCACCACAATAAGCGCAGCCCTTGACCCCACTCGCATTTGTAATGGCATCCACGTCCTCCATCGGATCATTCAACTCGGCAAGAACAGGTGGAATCCTCTGTTTCGCTTCTTGCAGAAGGTGTTTCAAATCGAGGAGCGTTGTCTCGGTCTGGTTCTTGTTTATAAACGTAGTTGCTATCCCTGTTTTCCCGCACCTTCCTGTCCGTCCAATCCTATGCACATAGTTTTCGATTTCGGCCGGCATGTCGTAGTTTATCACGTGCTGAATGTCGGGGAAATCTAGTCCTTTCGAGGCGACGTCGGTTGCGACCAAAACATCTTTTTGGCCGGCTTTGAACGACGATATTGCATGTTCTCTATCTTCTTGATCTTTGCCTCCATGGATGGCCACGGCTTCTACGCCCTTCAAGAGTAGATATTCGTGGATATCGTCGACATCTGCTTTGTTCTCGCAGAATATTAAGACTGGAGGACCGGTTTTCTGAAGGCATGCAAGAAGGTATAGCATTTTTGCCTCTTGTTTTACGTACTCGACTTCCTGGATCACGTCGAGATTTGCAGCCCCTGCTCTTCCGACGTTGACAGTCACGGGCTTTACTAGAGCACTTCTGGCGAAATTTTGAATTTTTGTGGGCATTGTAGCAGAGAATAAGAGGGTTTGTCGTTGAGCTTTGAAATGGTCGAACACTTCCCTAATATCATCTTCGAAACCCAGATCGACCAATCTATCAGCTTCATCTAGAGTCAAGTATCTGCAAAACAGTCATAATAAAGGCTTCTTATTAAGAGAACAAATATCTATTAATTTGAAGAAATTCATCGGAACATTTCATACTTTTAAGGAAGGCATGTGATAATCACAGCAACAGATAGCATTTTCATCAATTTAATGATAGAATGTTGATAAGCAATAAAAAGTTACCAATGTCATATTTTCCCACACAGATTCATTAAAAGACACAAATCAACCAAGAAATTTCTTTGGAACTGATCTATATATACATTATACAGAAAGTTTTGAAGAAAAATGGTTTGTTATGATGCTTTAGCATCAAACACGTTCAAAAAAGGCAATAATATGAAATAAGGTCCAAAGGCACCAACAAACCAAAGCCATAAAAAGGGTAATACTAGGGATTACTTTCTTAGTATATTTTCTTATTGTATTGGCAGACGTATTGAGTTGTGATTGATACAATAAATATAATAAATAATTATAATGCATTAAATGTATTTTAACTAAATAAATTTCAATTCGATACGTCAGTGTACGATAAAAAAGTATGCTAAGAATGTAACATTAATCCATGAAAAAAATGATAAAACATGAAAAGACTTCAATGAGGCCAAAGAAATTGATAAAGAGCTGTCTTTAATTATTTTTGTTTAGACTTGGGCTACTATAGAAGGACAGTGTAAAAATATTGTGCCAAAAGAGCTTACCTACAATTATCAAGATTCATTTTCTTCTTTGCCAACATATCCTTCAATCTCCCGGGCGTAGCAACAACAATATGCACACCCTTCTTCACAACCTCCAACTGTGATCGCATATCCACTCCACCAATGCATAGTAAAGGCCGCAATTCGGGATATCCAGCCTCTTTCATAGGATTCAAAAACTGCTCCACCACTTCGTAGGTCTGCCTAGCAAGCTCCCTCGAAGGACAAATAATAAGACCGAAAGGACCCTCACCAGGCACAATAGGCATCGTTATTTCTTCTTGTAGAGCAATCATAATCAATGGCAGCACAAAGACTAACGTCTTTCCAGATCCTGTGAATGCAATCCCTATCATATCCCTACCTGACAAAATTACTGGAAGACCTTGAACTTGAATTGGTGTGGGCAGAACAATTCCTTTTTCTTTTAACTTCTTTAAAATAGGTTCAGGAAGTCTCATATCTTTGAAGTTCTTGATTGGTGGTGGAATATTGTCGCCGTCGACTAGAATATGCCACTGCTTCCTAATCATTTCACACTGATTTCTTGACATCCTTCTGATCGGCAATGGTGGCTTCCACCCGGTCAATAGTGGCTCAGTGTAAGTAATTCCCTTAGCCAGTTCACGCACAGACATTAGAGTTTTCCGATCCGATAAGTGCTCAATCATTTCTTTTTCTTGCTGGACAATCTGCTCTGTTGGACTGACCTCTGGCTGGTCGCGCTTCATTTGAGAAGCTTTGATCAAAAGACTAGGTTTAGCTTCAGCGAGTTTTGATTTCTCCAATTCCTCCACAAGGGAAGAAGCCTCCCCCTTACGTTGAAGAATTTTCTGAGTTTCCATAGCCCTCCGCTTTGCCACTGGAATATACTCCACATAATCATCATCTTCTCCCTCTTCCACGATTTTTTCATGCTTCCCTTGATTCTCAATCAAAGCCATTATCTCTGCAGTATTTTAAAAACATCAAAACTTACAAACTCAAAGAAGCTTTTTTCGGTGAAAAATAAACCAAAAAAATCTTTGAATAGAAAAACACCAGTTCGAGCGATTAAGATACAGCCTTTACATACAATTAACATTTCCCTCGAGTCATTTCAAAATTTTCGACAACTGAAACGAGCTTAAAGGAAGGATCATTGCAACAACAACAAAAAATCAGAAAAACAAGTATAAAACTTGACACAGAAAGTAGAAATACGCCCAATTTATCGAACCCCATCGACGACGATATCAAAATTAGGGCATCCAAAATCTTGAACGATGGAAAAAATATGCGAAGAATGAACAAATTGCTAACCTGCTACTTCGGAGGCGAAGATAGATTGAAGATAAATCGTTGATGACTATGCCGCCAACGAGATCCGAGTCCAAGCAATCCGACTCTACTACTTTTATCAAGTTTTGATCAAATAATATCACTTTTGAAACTCATGATAATTTATCAGTAATACATGTATATTTTGTAGTAAAAGAAGTAAAATATTTTAATGTAGTGTTTCTTACAAAACACATAATTTTACCTAAATTATTGTTCGATTTCTATCAATCTTTAAATCAAGTTTTTTTAAGACTTAACAAATGATATGCTCTTCTGCCAGATAGTTAATAAGATGTATGTATGTATGCTACTTTACAAATTGTGGTTGTGTTTTTAACTCAACATGGTACTTGATAAATATGAAATCATTTACTTAATATTGTATGCAAACATGTTTTCATAGCTGTTTACACTTCTAATTATTCCAATATCATTAAATATAGTTCAGTACAAGAATGAGTGGGGCGAGGTATGGCAACTAGGCAATGATTTGAATTATCATACCTATAATCACTGTAATCATCTCGAGAAAATCTCACTGAAATGAGCATTTCAAATAGCACACAAAATCTATCAATCTCGATTAAAATCGCGGGTGCTTACTATCAAAATCATCGTCGGAGAACACGTCGGACTGTTGGAGAAGCTGAATCAGCATCAAGGTTTGGCGTCGGTCGTCGGGGTTCGTCGTTGGCCATCGGGCATGCGGGTTTTGTCAGCCGTCGGCGTCGGAGGATGGTCGGCAGAGAGAGCAAGAACTAAGAAATAACGCAAAAACCCTAAACAATTTTTTCGGTTATACGAGTTGGCGGATTGGATTGGGTTGAGGGGGTTGCCAACCCACAACCCGCCCATTATTGCCAAACTAAACCCAAACCCAACCCAACCCGACCAACCAAACTTCTCCAAAAAAGATACACCCGACCCAATATGTACGGGTCGGGTTAGAACCGGGGGTTGGGCGGCTTTGCCCACTCCTAGATGTGCATCAATTTCACAAGTAAAAAGCTTATTGTTTGCATGTAACGTTCTAACGTTTGTACGCCAAAATTAACTCTACTTGCATCAATTTCTATGAATTTCACATGTTTTGATCAAATAATATCACTTTTTATTTTCAAACTATATGGTTTAATTCGAATTTAACTCAAAAAATGGTAATACTGTCGACTGGTTTCAACGGTGACGGACCAAAAAATACGACGTACAAGATATCGGCAACAATTGGATGATATGAATACAAAAGACTTGCCCCAGTGGATCATTCACAAGTTGAAAATTGGAATTGCAAAATGGAGTGCAACAGATGGAAGAATTCAAGTCCTATAATCAATGGAGGGAAATGGGTTCTTCGGAGATTTCTAGGAGGAGATTTTAGCAGTTTCATTACGAATACTCGTGATACAACTTAACCAAGATCACAAATCATGATTCAGAAACTGTACAAACAAAAAACTAACTAAGAAAAAACTACTTATATATGTTCATAAAATCGACTGAGAGGTTAATAATTTGAAGCATATCTATGTAAATTTACTGCTCATCTTTGCACCGGATCGGAGCCCGAAGCCCCGACCGAGGTCGGAATTGGCGCACTGGCGGCAGTTCCAATGTCAGCCGGTGGCGGTGGACCCCACTTTCCCTCTGATTCGAGAGGCTCGAACACGTGGACCCATCCATCTGATAGTCCGACAGCAAATTGATTCGCTTCGTGTGGATGGGCTCCGATAACTATCGATTGCACGCTCGTACTGCACGTATAATCCGATAAGAGGTTTAATATGATCAATCCAAGCAAAGGCGACAAGTATTCAGCATAAAATTACCTTATACTTGACGGGAAATAAGCGGATGGATTTATACGGCATTGTAGAACAAGACTTGCGGCGGTGAATATGGAAATACTTGCATCTAAGAAGCTTGCGTATACTAGCTGGCTATCGCACGAGAATGTAGCGTGAGAAATCGGGGCCGCGGATTCTCGGGGGACCCACTAAAATGCAGAAAACATATATAAATTTTAAGATTAGAAATGTAAAAAAAATAATAATTATCAATGGACAGACAGTAGTTATCAGTATTTTTCAAATGGCAGACTAAATTTTTAATTATATCAATTGATATCTGGAAATATGAATATTTTTCAAATAATATTTTAAATTTTTAATTCTATCAATTAATACTTCGAAATATGAATGTATTTTTTAATTGACACCTTAAACTTTAAAATTTAACAACATTCTAACATTAAATTCTTGTTATTATGCAACTTATTATCATTCAGTTTCAATTTGCTTTCCTTAATTGTAAAACAGGAAATGATGGGGCTTTGACTGAGTTAGCAGAGCTTACCTTCTAGTTATAAGGTGTTCAGGGATAATTATCCGAAAAATGATGGGGCTTTGACTGAGTTAGCAGAGATTACCTGCTTCACATACTCAAGCTTTGTTGTTTCAAAAATGGCGAGCTGAGTCTCATGTACAACCAGGAAATGTGTTTGGTCTTGATGAAATTGCACACACGTGTCAGACTGCGAAGGTGGGGCCCGCCCAGCCGGGTGATCCAAGAATCTTGACTTCTGCTTCTCCCATCCGTCTGAGCTCCATACGCAAATCTATGAGGATTAAAAAACAAGAAATCATAACTCAAATTGCCCAAAAATGTAAATTCAGATGAATTTCTTCGAGTAAATCTCAATTTTCCGATTAAACGCTCTTTCGTTTTCGTATTACTTCATTACATGATGATAATATTACCTGAGCATCAGCTCCCGATGACACGAGTACGTTTAGAGCGTTAGAAAAGGCGAGCCCAGTTATGCGTTTAGAGTGACCTTTAAGCTTGCTTTTAACCTTCATCAAACAGATCATTAACAAAAAAAAATATATACAGTTATACACCAATAGCCAACAATTCAGCCAATACTCCACAAATTCAACATACGGTATCTATGCGAACATTGTAGATCTGGATTGAAGTATCATCCATGCCAATGGCAATTATATTGTTATCCTGAGGATGGAAAGCAAGACACGTGGCAGCAGGTGGTGGGGGCATGAAAGTCGTCATCGTCTGCGCTTCTCACGAGCACTCGTTATTGATCAAACCGAAACATAAGTAAAAGTATGTACCATGTTTGATCTTATTACCTTAAATGTCATCATGTTGAAAAGAGAAATCTTTCCTCCAGAAGCCGACATTACGTAAGAGTCGTTTTTGGACAAAGCAAAGCACGGAAAAGTCTCTTCGGAATTGGCATCGGAAACGTCGTTAGTCATTACTATGCCACTCGGTGGTTGCCACAACTGAGGCACTACATTAGCTGTTGCCTGCATCGAACGGTCGACGATTTAAATTTACGACCATTATATAGCGCACCAGAATGATGATTTTGACCTTGCCGGTGGAGTTTCGATCATTGCGCTGCCATTTCCACAGAAGATGAATGGCATTTGATGCTAGAGCCAAAATAGCACTACCCGAATTTGTATAGATTAATCTTGATATCTGTAATAATTGAAGAAACAAGGGAAAAAAAGATAGTATTATCTGTCCAAGAATCAGTTCTAAAATGGATTATGTTCTTTATCTTTTAAAGAAAGAGCATTGCTAGGTGTAGAATTATTAGTGCAATTAAATTTATAAATTATAGAATGTAATTTATTGCATTAATTACACAAATAATTAGGTGACGTCATTCCAAAAAATACCTTAGTCACTTTCAGGTTTTCGGGAAGTTTCAAAGACTGAAACTGGGATGATTCATTGATCTCTTTGAGCTTCCAAACCTTCGATTTATCATTTGGATCTTCAGGAATTTTAGATTTCACATCTCCCATAGTTCGAGCATCCGGATTCTGGAAAAATTAAGGTGGTTGCACAAAATCAACGACTTGAAAACCGATGTTAATGTTCAATGATATACGACCTTCGATATAATTATATGACATGTGAGGATAATAAAATCGATAAAATCAATTGTATGAAAGAATAAATATGTTACATGAACCGATCCACCAATGTTAACAGAAGGGCCTCTATCAACTAGTCCCGCACTTGTAGCAGGAGGAGCTATCCCCTGCATTGTTGCATACATTGAAGTTTCAAGATTATAAATATTTTCGATGAACTTGCAATGTCACAAATTAAAGTGTAATGAAACTGACTGACCTTTGCCGTAGCTTCGGATGTTCTTGACACATCATAAGCAAGATTTTCAAATGTGCGAAGTAGTCGCATACCCTCTACGTTGGCTAAAATTTTAATCCCATTCTCATTCGCAGAGACAGCTAAGAGATTCCCTTCCTTGTTGAAACGGATTCGTGGACTTGCCTAATAGTTGAAAACAAAAAAAAAATCCCCAGATGAGATAAAATGATTTGAACCTTTCATTGTTTTTCATAATCAGATAAAAGCAATGATATATTTACTTTCTTACTAAACTCTTTTAACATACCTTCTGTCGTATCGAATTGTGCTTGGTCTAATTATAAATTATTTAATATATTATAATTAAAATAATTATTTATAATATTTATTCTACCAATCACATCTTAACACTAAGAATGTCTGATCAAAAAACAAATCTAAAATTACTCATAAGATAAAGTACTATTTTTACTAGTTCTCCTTGGTGGAATTGAACATAAACTTACAGGGAGGCCTCCATCAGCATTTGTTGTCATCAATAGTTGAACATTATCCATATCCCAGTATTTGATAAAGAAGTCATCGCCAGCAGCCAAGAATCGATTTTTAGATGTATCGAATTGCACAACACCCGTGGAACGCTTGAGGAATCCTTGATAGGTTCTCTTTACAGCTCCATCACTTTCATTCCACTCTACAATAAAAGTTTCCCCATCTTTACTGGTCCCACATGAAAAGAGCCTGCAAAATCCATGACCAAAACATGAACCGAGAAACTAGAGAAGACAGCACCAAAGAAAATGGATTGATTATTAACCTTGTACCATCGGCACTATATGCCATTGTTGTGCACCATCGACCAGGCGCATCATAATCAACTCGCGATCCCAAATTATCGTATAACCACGCTTTGATTTTTCCATCCAATGCTGTCGAAAAGATGAACTGAAACATAGAAAAATCACACCGAACAAAAACATCGGAAACTATTCAAGAACATAGGATGCCCAAATTCATTTAACAAAATCAGTTCTTCAACCTGGATGTTTTCCTTGTAGTGAGGACAGACAGAATAAACCGGAGCCTCGTGTCCTTCGAAAGTATATTGCCTTGCTCCAGTAGCAGAATCCCAAACCTATCATCATTAAAAAAAAATTAAAAAGAGACTGTCTTTATAAGAATCATGTTTAAGAATCACAAAGAAACAACCTTAATCGTCTTGTCATCACCACAGGTTATCACGCAGAGTTGCTTGTTGGGGTTAGAGAAAGCTAAATCATTGACTCCACCCACATGAGCATCAATCTAGAATAAAAAGTTTGGTGTTAATATTCAAACATGAAAAGGATACTTTTTAATTTTTGCAATTATGGAAGTGTACCTCTAAGTGCTGCCTTACATCATTGCCTCCATGGTAAGTGTATATTTGAACAATGTGCCTCGAATATGCAACACCTGTTAAAAAGAGCAATCTGTTTACTACTCGGTCAATATCGGTTATATTCGACTGAATGTTTTTAAAGAACATACCGAATAAGGAACCATCGTGACTCCAGCTAACACGGTTGACAGAAATCGCAGGGTCTTTCACTAGAGCTGCCTGCATTTTATTACGGAAGTTTAGATCTTAGTATGTCTGAAATGGTGAGCATAAATCGGAACACTGAAAATAGGAAAGACAACCTGCAGAGGCATCGAACATGCACTAAGATCCCAAACTTTGAAGCTTTTAGAAACAAGCCGCTCCCTAGATCCAACTTCCCACAATACAACAGCACCCACGTTTGTACCCACTGATAGAGACACGTAAAAGATCTTCGTCACTGACCGAAAGTTTGAGAAAGACATAAAAGTTGAGAATGGAACGAAAACTCTACCGAGGAGCAAAGTTTGTTGGACTGGATGAAAATCCATGCTCATTGGAGAAGACCCTTGATTCAAGGTTCTTGCAGTAAATTTTGGTAAATCGTCAGGTGGAGTAAACGTCTGACTCTGACTATGGCTAGGATAGGACATCGGCAACACATTTATCGGAAGATTGACCTACATTAAAAACAAACCATAGAATTATGCAACTCATCATGAAGATCAACAAAGATTGTAGTTTGTAAATATTTCTACCTCCTCAGATATCCCTATGGGTCTTCCTCTCTTGGCCAAGTGCTCTGAGTCTCCAGAGGGGTAGTCTAAAGAAGGGTTAGTTTGAGTAGCCCTGGGATGCTTTAAAGCAGCTTAGCAAAACAATGAAATACTAGTATTACGCACCGGAAGGAAGAAAAAAAGGCCCAAAATAAGATATAAAAAAAAATAAAATGAAACCTGATAAAGATGGAGCAGAGAGTGTCATAGGTCCTCCAACTGTAACAGAAGGATGAGTAATGGCTGCAGGACTTGACATCCAACTTGCAAGAGGGGCTGGAACTGGCGTTGCTATTGGCTGAAAACTCTGAAGAAGTAAAGCCAAATACATTGTGAAACAATCCCGAAAATAATGAAAAATATTAAAAAATATATATATGAAACAAACCACGCCATGTCCAGCTAGAGGAGGAAAGCCTGCATTTTTGTTCAAGGGTCCAAGAAGCAGATTGCTTGCTGGTGAAGGAGCTAGTGCCCCATTTTGTTGCCCACAAGAATGATCCACGAAAAGGGTCTTGATGTCGGGATTAGGTCTCGGGTTTTTACATAGTTGATGTTGCCAATTCAAGCTGTGATATATGAGGTTAAGTACCCAATATTTCATTACAACTAAGTTGACCAAATTCGAGTTGAAAGTTTACCTTTGGTTGATGAGCGTCCGCAATCTTGAATTTTTAAGGTTTGGGAACTGCAACTTATCGCGAAATAAAGGATTTGCTTCGATTAGCTTCTTGAGCTCGACCAGCATGATTGCTCTTGCAGACTTTGTATCCGCATATTTGGATAGTTGTTCATTCTCCCTACAATTAACTTAGCTTTTATTTGGATCTTCGTGCAGTTGTTCTGCAAAGCCACAAACCGTTTAAAAACCATTCTCGTACCTGAAGTTATCCAAGGTCAATAGTTGAGTAATTTCCTTGAATAGTTCTTCATTGAACGTAGAAAAAACCTTTAGATCCTTCACTAAAATGTCTACGGCTTTTGAACGATCTTGCCTGACATATTAACTAAGCCAGTTACAGCACTCGAACCGTACATGAATATAAAAAGTGAGAAATAAAAACTGTAAGCTCACTTATCCAGTGCTTCGAGATATTTCTGCTTTCTAATCTCGAAGAATATTTTCATCGAATATCGATTATCATCCACCTTTGTAAAACCAGATAGGTATTTCTCGACCTCGTCCCAGTTTCCGCTATGAACTTCCTCCTCGAAATGCTTCATATTGAAGAAAAATCCAGATTCCTGTTCAAGCCTAATGCCACAGTAAAGTAGTAAATGAGAAAAAAAAAAACAACTCTTGGCTTTTTAAAACCACAAAATTATCCTTCAATAACCAAGTAAAACGAAAAGAAGCTCACTTGTGAACAGTTTCTTTGTACTTTTCCTCGTCCAGAAACTGTAAGATCAAGAAAACTAGCTCCCTGCTGAGAGACGACATTGAAACCTCCTTATGCCCTTCCAAGAACGCAGAAATTTCACTAAATCCACCAATAGATCCACAAAAGAGTTCAACAGGTCAAATAAATTCTGAACGCTACGCATTTCAACAGCTCAAAAGCAATAAACAATTTGAATCTAACAACTACAAAAACTTCGAGTAACATTCAGACCAAGATCAGATGGTTATATTTAAAAATGCTAAAACAAACCAGATTCGAGAGAGATATCTGAAACACAGAATACCCAAATTGAATAAATAATTCTAGGGTTTAAGACCCTAGATTCAAGCGACTAAAATTAGATCCTATGGGGAAAGAAGACGCGAAAGCGGAAAACGGACGAAAAGCGGAAAAGGGGTAGAAATCGAAAAGAGGAAAAGGACGAACAAAAACCCCCCTAAGGGTAGTGACTCACAGATAAAACGAAAAATCAGCGATGAAGGTAGAGAGGGAGAAGATGGAGGTTCTTACCAGAAAAACCCAAACGAGCGGCCGCAGAAGAGCCGATTCTGGACCAAATTTTAAACTCACGGGGAGAGAAAAGAGAGAGCTTTCGGTCTCTCAAGAACCTTACTCCCCATAAGCTCTCCCTTTCCAGAAATGGAGTCAATTAAGACCCCTTTCTCTCTCTCTCTCTCTCTCCGATTTTCTCTCTCTACAGGTCCATGAAGTTACAGAAATGGCGATTTTTATAGGGGAGAGAGATAGAAGACAAGACAAGCGATTCTGCGTATCAATAAAATAGTAATAAGGCAATACGTACACGGATACGGATATTCAATTATATTGATAAGCAGAACCACTTATATGATAAGGTAGTATGTGTGGATCCCGCCACAATTGTCTTAGTCAATCGGCGCGGAATCTGTAGCTGACAGCTGTTATGCAGCTCAGATTAGAAGCAGCCCAATAATTATATTCTGCTACAAACAGTTCCATCGTAGTTCCGTGTCTTCCTAAGTTCAGATCAGATTCTGTAATAGCTCTCACTTTTTACAAGATCGGACGGCTAAGACAAGTCAGCTAAGATTCAAGGAAAGCAGCGTATAAAATACGAGAAAGCGATCTGCTGCTTCATCATCTCCTGCCTTTTTCGGAAGACTCCTTAACACTTGACTCCTAATGTTTCGTTTTATTACGGTTTCGCCACTATTAGTTATTAAGTCTTGATCATTAATGATAAAAGATAATTGAACGATATATCTTGTGCAACAAGGCTTTACAATCTCAATTAAAATTAATTAAGATTAATTTTGGTTGATTTTTCTCGATTTTTTAAAATCATTTTTGGTCTGGTGCCATATTTTATTCATCCCCTTATAAAACCGAACCAAAATAAAATTTGGATTTGGTTCGGTTCAGTACAATTTTCGGTTAATACCGGCCATATTTCCACCACTACTTAAACGTGACAAAATTTGATTCATCCACTGTGACTTTCTAAGTAAAAGTGTTATTCATAAAGATGAAATTAATTAAATAAATTATTATTTTTTTAAGTAATTATTGGATTATGTTTATAGCCGCCTTAATAGAACTCTCTCACGTTCTTTTGTGTTCGTTATTTAAAATTGCATTAAATATTATCATTTTTGGTCAAATACATATTAATCAATTAGAAAAATTACAACCATAACCACCAACCATAAATCTAAAAACTCTAATATTTATTTAATAGGTCTAACCCGACCCACTAAGTTAGCAATTTGATTATTTATCGTAACATTATTATATAGAAATATTTATTTTATAATATAAAGTATATAGAATCGTGTCATCCATTGATGAAGTATATTCAATGATACCAAACGACACTTTGGCTTTTTGTATGACTTGACCACCACTTAGATTTACATAATGTGTTTCAAAATAGAGCAATTAAAGCTGCAATTAGTCACATGTCCGGTCGGTTTGAGGATCTTTGTTGGATCGGGTTCAACGAGCCCATCAGCCCCGATATCCCTCGATATCACTGGGTCATCGGCGATTGAAAGTGAAAGAATCAGGACCTTTCATATGTCATGTTTGTACTGCTCAGATGACTCATTCCCGCATCGCAGCCTCTCCCTCTTTATCCAGCCGTTAAGAAGCTGCTTCCACACGGTTATTCTCACGTGTCTCCGTTGAATCCGATTCCGATCTCCCGTTTGTGTCTGAAATTACGAATTTCGCCCCAGCAGTCAAACCTTCTTTTCTGTTGACGACACCGTGACGACTCCAATCTAAACGTAATCTAACGGCTACTATTTAATCATATATCAACTTTATAGATCATCCCAGCCGTTCAAGCAATGGCTAGACTAGACGCCTCTCTAAACCAATCCCGCTACGTCGTAATTTCGTTACTTTTACATGGGTATTTTTGTCATTGTGAAGGGTATAAATAACTGGATGGGCTTCTCTACTCCACCAACTTATCTCTGCTATGGTTCAGCCAGGAACTTGGAATTTTTGCGAAGCTTTCTCCGAAACGAATTTCTCCTCCTCGGTTCCCAAGAGAATCTATGAATCTCGCCCGGATAAAGGCTGCTCCGGTTTCTCTCGAAGTGAGGCGGAGAGGAGAGAAACGAAGTCCGATGCCGAAGCTCCGCCGGAGCTCGACGGCATAGCTGTTATCGTGGGGCAACACGTGTTGTTCGGTCATCAGGAAACAAAGCTCCGGCAACGCGGCAGCTTGCTCGGCTCGTGGGAATCGACTATGCATGGGAGGGAGAAGAAGGGAGGAGAAAGCGTTTTAGTGCAGAAGAGCTATAGAGGAGTGAGAAAGAGGCCGTGGGGACGGTGGTCGGCAGAGATTAGGGACCGGATTGGGCGGTGCCGTCACTGGCTTGGAACGTTCGACACGGCCGAGGAGGCGGCGCGTGCCTACGACGCTGCGGCAAGGAGACTGAGAGGCTCGAAAGCACGGACGAACTTCGAAATTCCTTCGGGTTTGCCTCTACTGTTGCCTTCGTCGTCTTCAGATGCGAAGAAAATTAACAGAAAGTCGAGGATGACGAAGAACAGGAAATGCTCTGTGGTTACGTCGGTGGCTCATTTGTTTAGTCCGCGTGTTTCGTCTGGAAACCTTAACGCCGATGGGGATGTAGAGCTTGATTTGAAACTGGTATGAATTACGGGAACAGAAGAAATTCTGCATGCGTTAATGGCGGCATAAACTAGTGAACTTGGTTTTTTTTCTTTTTTGGTCGAAGGTTCATCCTTCGCTTGTTCTGCCATTAATGCACATGTCTATGGAAGCGGAGAAGCGTTTTTGCTTTGTACTTAAATTAAACCTTTTGAATTCTAGTACTTAAAGCTCATCAAATTACTAGATTACAGAACAGAGCTGGTCTGCTGTACTCTCTCTCTCGCTTCTTCCGAATTCTGCCATGGATGATATGAAGAGTGTAGCTGTGAGTAACTGATATCGCCATTGGAAACCCAAACAAGGCGAGGCTTAAGTGTTTCTCGAGGATTAATGAAATCTTTTTCCAATACGTGGGTAAAAACCCCACCACTGTTTTCTCTGGAAATCAGACTTCAAGATTAGACAAGAACAGTCAAGTACAGGTCATTAATTATAGAACCCATCTCTAATCTTATCTTAATCTTCTTCTCGACTCAGTCCCCGAAACAGAAAAGCTGCAGTTTCCGGCAATAATTCCACGATAAAAAAAAGCGTGAATCTCTGTAGTTTTCATCTGTCAGCAAGATCTTCAGATAATGGATTCAGCTGTCAAACTGTTGCAGGAGAAAATGAAGTTCACAGTAAACTTCACAGTTTACAGAACAAAACTTCCAACGGGGAAGAAGACGACGAAGCAAAGTTACAAAACGCAGAAAAAGAAGGAAGAAGACGAAGAAGAAGGAAAGAGCAAGGAAGTAACAGATCTGGGTATTTAGGTGCGTCCATGGTTGATGTAAACTCGAGAGAAACGACATCGATTAATAGAATATCAACAGGTGGAGAGCGTCAGCGGTTGCAGTCCAGCATCGTCTTTCTCGAATGACTGATGTCAACTCGTAATAATGCTTCCTTTCATGCCTGCATCTCTGACTTTCTCTCTCTAAAAAACTTACAAAATCCACGCGGAAGAGAGAGAATATGTGAAGATCTCATAACTCTCCATCAGGCATCATATATCACTGGTATAAAATTCGACATAAATTAAAAATATTAATTCTAACTATAATATAATTTTAGATAATTGAATTTGTACAAGCTTTGGACACGGGGAGATCTTCCCCGGAGCTCATCCCGGCATGCTCTTCGCCCTTCGTGTTCTTCGAAGCCGAAAATGGTGTTTGATCTAATTCTACAAGAATCATCTCGTCTCTTGCAAAAATTAAGGGCTCAGGTCCTCACCGGACGGTAGATTAAGATCCGGTAACAGAGAAGCGATCCCAAAAGCTTCCACTTTATGATGCTGTTTTACAACGTTGATCTTCCGGCATTGGTTGATTTCTGTTGAGATTTGTCTATTTCCGGACATTTTCGATGGTGGATGTTGGTCGGAAATGGAAAGTGTGGATTCAGACGGGGCTGAAACTTCCCGGTGAGACTGAAATAGAAAGACATAAAGGGAGATTATATGTTATAATTCATTGATATTGGGATATTAACATTATCGTACTAATCAAACTCTAGAGAGAACCACATTGTCCTATCTTGTGATACCTAACAAACTACTAAATTCAAAGTTCAATGTCAACAAATTAAGTTTCATGCATGTAGGGATTTCACAAAAACTCCTAATTTTGCGAATCGAGCTTACATGTATTTATATCAAATAAGGTTGCGAATAGCCGACCCGTTAAACCACGAATCCAAAACTTTAGAACAGGATTTGCAACAAATGAGGCCAGAACCGACATGGATTTGGATCGGATTTCAAAGTTTTGAGCAGCATTCGAGTCGAGTTTGCAGCCAATTTCAAGCAAGAGTCGGTTTTTAATATTTATGGATCAGTTTTTCTTAAATCACAAAACCGTGAACCGAATCATGAACTGCAGATTTGTAAAATAATAGAACCAAAACCAAGCCAAACTCGGTCCGAGCTGCAGGTAGAGGGCGGTTCTCGACTCCTAATACAAGCTCAAGAAACCGGTTCTCACAAAGCATCATTCAATTTTATTGAACCAAACCGACATAAAACTAAGTGAATTGGAATGAGAATGCAAACCTTGAATCTCTTCAGACGTTCATTCATGGCTTTTTGGTTCTCCCAAGTGATGCGCAAAGACAGAAGAGCCTGGCCAAATCAATCAAACAAGGATCAGACTTAGAACAAATACCATCAATCCAGACGGTGGAAAGAACACGACATACTCTCTTCAATTTTCTCCTTTCTTTCATCAGCAAACTCTCCTCCTCCTTAAGCTCTGCTAACGTCTGCAACCAACCAGAGAAACAAACATTAACTTCTCCGAAGAGATAAAACACTCGAATTCACGCAAGCTCTCACCACCTTCTTTTTGTTTCTTCTCTTTGTCTCTCTCCTCCCCGCTTGCATTTTCTTCGAACTTTTCTGCACATAAGCATGAAACATTCACGTTGACTTGACCATTTCTCAATACTCGTGCATTGAAGTGCCAAAAGGGTCTAGTGGGTCAAGGCCTATTTCTGGTATACGCCCAAATTGACCATAAAAATTCGATTTTTATCGAACCAATCCAAACCCACGAGACTGTAAAAAGCATATACTATGAAGACAATACAGAAAAATGAAGGGTCCAGATGTAATCATGAAGAAAGATTTAAGAATCCACACGAAAAGCAAATCTGCGGCCGCAACCACCAAATCTCTGCTCTCTCGAAGCAGACATAAAGGATTCAACCACTACCAACACGCCACTACCATACCAAACTACAGCGATGACCTACTCGCCGGACAGAAGGACGGGAATTACGGAAATGGGCCTTGCCCTTGGGGATTAGGGTTTGACTTGTTTTGGGTTGGCGCTTCGATATGACAAGAGTTTGTAGTTGACTGGCCACAAAACGAATCGCGGATTCCCATGTGGAGAATGCGAATTTATGAAAATAGCCTTGTCGGACATGGGTCGATGAGAAGTTTTTTTTTTCTCCCAACGTTGAGAGAAGGTCAATAGTTTCCGAAGAAATAAGGAAGAAACAGCAAAGAATTGGGATGGAGTTTATGTCGGCGTCAATCGACGACGGCATTGGAGTGGCCGGGAAGTGTGCACATGGGCGTCGAAGTGGGTGAGCTGATGCCGTAGGGTGGAGTCGATGAAGGACGCTGGGAAAAAGAGAGTCGGCGAATCTAACGGTCGGTGGCTCCTACCGGGCAACTTTACGGCCAGCGAGTAATTATCATGAATGTTTGGGGTATTTCGGTCAAATTAAGGAATTCTAACGAGTTCCGAGCTTTGAACACGGCCGGCAGGGGACCCGCACGGCGCACATTGCCGGACTCGCCGAGTTAGAGCCGCCGGTCGTAGAAAGCAATGATATAGAAGAAGAGATTAAGAGGTGAAGCAAGATAGACGAACCTCAGATCTCACGCCGGAGAACGTATGGGCGAGTCGACTTGACTCTTCGAAGCCTTCTGTTCCTCCTAAACTTGCAGAGGTGGCGCCGCTCCACGAGAGGGGCGAGGTCGGGCTAGCTCTTGTAGTCTGTTTCTTCTTCTCCAGCTCTGCGTGTCTCGGAACCGACTTGGACCGGCGCTGGCGAACGATCCAGTCGACGTGAAGAGCTCGAGGATGTTTGTAACTGGGAGGAGCAAGCGAAGGCTGGCGAAGACGAAGCAACGCCTCGGCGACCAATGAATCATCCGCCGACGCCGCCTTCACCCAATGTTCGCCGGCCATCTTCTCCGCCGCAGAAAAAGTGGACGGAGAGAGAGACGGGGGAAGGACTTGAGGAGGGACTTTTGAGTTGTTTTTATAGACATGCTCTGGAGTTTTTGTTGACATCCCTGCGTCTCTCTAGGGGATGAGGGTCCTACGAAGAAGACGCGTGGCAGAGATTGTAGTTAGTTGAAACTTGTTACTCAATTCGATGGGACTTTTTTCTTTGCGTTGGGACAAGGAAAGAGAGAAAGAGGAGATGGGCTGTCTCCGGCATTGTTATTGCAGACAAATATACACCGCCGGCAATGGCAAGCAAACCCAAATTCCGGTACCCTTCTCTGGTAGATCAGGCACCGAATTCCGGCGACTTAGAAACTCGAAACATGCCAGATTCAGTTCTTGATCTTTCTATACTCCGTAATTGTTCTTGGTTTTTCTGACAGATCACCTGATGTTTTAATTTTTTTGAACAAAGATCACAGTTAACTCGTGCATTATTGAATCCAGGTGTCTACAATCTCAATTGACAATCCATTGGCCATTAAAGCTTGCTTTTTTAAACCCTTTACAGTAACTAATAGCTAACATGGGGAGGCAGACTAAATCCTGAAAACCCAGGTGAACTTTATGTGGGTTCATCGAATTAGTGAAGAAAAATGATTAATTTACGAGATTTGAATAAGTGAAGTCCTTAAAAGATGAATCTTTGTCCTACCTAAAGGCTAAAGCTATAGCCCCACCTTTGATTTACCATTATTATATGGCTGTTGTTTCAGTTTTGAATTATACTGCGTCGGAATGCTTCCATGGACTCATTCCTTTACCCATTTGCCACTCAATCTCAGCACCCACTACGAGTAAACAGACATAAAAGGCGTTTTCTGTCTTCCCTCGTTTGGCAAACACGGCAAACATGATTTGTCTTCTTCTTTTACTGGCTGTGTCGGCGCTGGGCGACTCTTTGGTTTCTCTCGTTGCAGATCCAAGACCGGACCCTGGCTCTGGATCCTCCATTTTCGGCTCCATCTTTCTCGCTCAAGGAGAGCCAGGTTTTCATCATTCTGCAAGGGTGGGAGCTGAATCGCCGGGTACTTTCGATTTACCTTGCTTCCTTGCTGCATTTGTTGTTTTTCTCTCTGGGTTTTCTGTTTCGTTTTTGCTGGAGAAAGAAGACAACGATTTCTGTGTTTTATAGGTTCAACATTCCAGTGATGAAGACGATAAACTTCCCATTCTTTATGAATTAAAATGTTGTAGAAAGTTGAAAACATTACGGCGTTTATGTGTCTGGTTGGCTGTGAAGTCTATTTTTCGAGCTCATTGTGCAAATGGGTTTTGCATTGTGCGTGAGTTATTGATAATTTTACTGTCTTAACAACAGAAATTTTGTTCGATTTCTTTATTTCAAACGATGAACTGAACAGGAATGGCCGAGAGCAGAGCCCCACACGCCCAAAATCTCAATCAGAGAGTGCTCATAGCTTTGATTGTTACCTGCACTCTTTTTGGTGGAATGATGCTCTATCTCTTGTGTTTCTGGCTACACCGGCTGCAGAAATCAAAGAATTCGCCCGAAGAAGCCAAAAGATGTTAGGTATCTTCTTGTTTACCTAATATCCTGCTGTTTCTCTGGTTATTTTCCACCATTGCTGAGTTTTTAATAATCATTTCGAAGAGGAGGACAAATCTGGATCTTTCCATACTCAAATCACGACAACATTCGATTCCTCGAGGTCGAGGAAAGATTCAGTAGCTGTATTCGATTATTGCTCATTAGAGACTGCGACAAACAACTTCACCGAAAGTTATTGTATCAGCCAAGATGGTTCGAAAAGTGTTCATAAAGCTTGTTTTGATGACAAAATGTTGGCCACTGTGAAGAGGATAGGTGAAGATGGTGAAGCAGAATTCAAGGTCCATTTTACTAAGCTTTTAGCTTCCTTCTTCGATTACACGAAATTTGTTCTTTTTTCGATCTCGAAGAGTTACCCGATTTTTTGCAGAATGAGATTGATTTACTGAGTAAAATTCGGCATCAGAATATAATCAAACTATTCGGGTACTGCATAAACGACGACACACGATTTCTCATCTGTGAAATGATGCAGAATGGATCTTTAGAAGCTCAACTGCACGGTATATGTTTTTTTATTCTACGCTGTCACGGATGATCATTAGAGTCGTAAAATTTCTCTCTTTTTTTTGTGTTGTAGGACCGTCTCGAGGATCGTTGCTGACTTGGCATCTTCGGATGATGATCGCAGTCGATGTTGCTACGTAAATCGGCTAACCAGTTTCCTTTTTCTTCTTGAATGTTAATGCCGTTTAGACAATTATCGATGTTTTAAGGGGATTGGAATACCTTCATGAGCGATGCAATCCTCCGGTTGTCCACCTAGATTTGAGATAGTCTAATATTCTCCTCGATGCTAACTTCAACGCCAAGGTTAGAATTATAAAAAAGAGAGTAATGTTGAGATTATCTTCTTAGCATATCTTCTTATTGTACATGCTAACGTGTCAGATTATGATTGGTACAATAAATATTATAAATATTTATTTTAATTATAATACATTAAATACATTTTAACTACATCAATCACACTCTATATGCCAGCATGTACAGTAAGACGGTATGCTAAATATGTAAACCTAACATTACTCTAGAAAAATAGTCTTTTATATGTTTTTCAATAGTTTGTTGTTTCATACATCATGACTCATGATTTCAGCTTTCGGAATTCGGTCTTGCCGTAGCCTTGGGAGACGAAGATGATAAGATTAAACTATCGGGAAGTTTGGATTACGTCGCTCCGGAATATCTTTCTGATGGTATGCATGATTATGTATTTTTCTACTTTTGCTTGATTTTTTAGTTCTTTTTACGCCATATTTTCAGGTAAATTAAACGACAAGAGTGATGTTTATGCCTTTGGAGTTGTTCTTCTCGCGCTTCTTACCGGAAAACGGCCTGCAGAGAAGTCGGAAACTTCTCAGTCTCAATCGTTAGTTAAATGGGTAAAATAGTAAATTACTCCTGTTCTTGACATATTTCGGATTAAAATCTTGATCTATGCTTACTTATTACCGACGGGCTGTTCCTCAGTTGACCGACAGATCGAAGCTTCAGACCATTGTCGATCCAGTGATGAAGAACACCATGGATTTGAAGCACTTATGTCAAGTTTGTTTGTCCGAATTTGCAGTATCATTTGTTCGATAAGAATCTATTATTTTTTTACTCGGAATTTACACGAACTTCGTTCGATCGATACAGGTTGCCGCCGTGGCTGTTCTATGCGTTCAACCAGAACCGAGCTATCGGCCGCTGATTACGGATGTTCTTCATTCCCTAATTCCTCTAGTCCCTCTAGAGCTTGGGGGATCACTTAGATTAACCGGACCAGTTCTTCCAATCGAGATCGGACCTTCTGATTGAGGTTGATTCTTCCATGTCCGCTTGATTATTTTCACAGATTGATTTGCTCATCGATCATGCTTCTTTGGAGAGAAAAAAGAAGAGAGAGAGAGATTTATGTTTCTACTGGGCAGCCATAGCCACCCTGCAAGTAGTTGATCGATCTTGAGATTTATTATAATCATGAACCGATGATTTTTGAACTATTTGATTCGATTTTTGAATTTTAAAGAATTAATTGGAACAGCTACCAACATAAACCATGAAATTAAAAGTCAACAGCTAAAGAGATGAAAAAGTCAACTTTTTGATTGCGCGCCATAGATACTATTCTTCGATTCGAAGGCCTGACGATGACGATGAAGAAGAAGATCGGAGCGAATGTGTAGTAATAGTAAGGATCCAACCCCTACTTCTATTTCTGCGAATTTCAGAGCAAGAAGAAGATGACGCCGATGAGCCATCAATGGCTTCCTTCATTGTTTCTTCAAACTCCAACGTCATTTCGTCTCTTCCGACATGCTCGACCCTCGTGGATTGCTGCTTCGCCGGAACAACACAGTTGCAGATGACCTAAATTCAAAAAGCAACCCATGTTCTGTTTCTAGCCATTACAATTGCAAAGACGAAACAGAAAGAAAAAAAAACTGTGGGTCTTACCGATTCTTGCAAGGCGATTTACCCAGCTGGGGATTCGATTCCCGGTGAGTTTCATACAGAAATCATTGCTGACATGGTTGCAATTTTTGGTGATCAAATTATACGAATCTCCTCCGTATTTTTCCGAAAGCTCTTCGACCAAAGCTTTCACTTCCACTGGTCCCATTTCTGTTGTTCCGATCGAAATAGTCTTCCTAAATATAGACCCCCTGCATTTTTTCGGTTTTCCTTCAAATATTCTGGTGACCGGAGAATCGTGTGCTCCGAACGCGTATTCAACTCCATGAACTGCAAACAAGATGGGAGCCTGATGAAGATAATCTCTGGATGCTCAGAAAAAAAAAACAGAAAAAAAAAGACAAAACCTTGGACACCAGAATGGAAAACGCCGAGCCCAAGCCAGTAAGAATACCCATTAATCGGCGAGAGATCATAGACATTGAGATACACCTGCCCCGCTCCTCCGCCGCCGCCCAGTTTTTTCCTCCATCGCATTTCGATTTCTCACGTTCCTGTACAATATTACGTCGGCGAAGATGAACAGAACCGCCGATCTGTTTTTTTTTGTTTTTTGAACAGTGGGATGAATCTGGGAAGATGAGCCGAATGAGAATTTTGTGGGAAAGGATGCAGCTTATAAGACTGAGAAGTACGAGGATGTCTCGGAACAAACAAACGGCTAGTTCAAAATTTGAAATTATGGGCATGCAGCTTCGTCTGCAGCTTTCAAGCCTGTGAACTAGGAAAGCACAACCAGGCCCATGTTTTCTGTATTTCAGTCATCGGTCAAAAACTGGACCAAATGGTAATATCCAATACCACTATAGTTAGAGCTATTTTTTCAATAAACTCAATTAATTAAATTTAACTGTAAATTATTAAAATATACGACGTTGAGTTTAATCAAGTGAACCGGCTCTCGTATTAATTTCCTTTGTTCAAATAAACCCAACCGAACGAACTGAATTGGTTCGCGGTATTCCGGTTTGGGGAACACCCTTCCTAGCTAAATAAGTTTTTTCTATGCTAGTAACAGTTTGCTTCCTCTTAAACCCTACCCGCCGTCTCCTCGTCGCTCTTTCTTCTCTCGATCTCTCTGGTGCGATAAAGAAATCAGTGGGTTCTGTTTATTATCACTTTTTCTGTTAGTTTAATTCTTCTTAATCGCGTCTCTAATTTATGGGGATTTTCGATTTTTTGCTGTCAAAGTGTTAGCCATGATTCATGCTGCAATATATTTGCTAATTTTCGATTATGGGGGCTTTTCGTTTGCGGAGGTGGAATTTCTCTTCTTTGTTTGATGGATTGTGTTGCGTAATGTTATCAGGAATAATGTCGGAAGAGGAGCCGAAGCCTCTATCATATATACCAGAGGTCGTACTGAAGAAAAGAAAAACCAATGAAGAGTTGGCCCTGAGGAGGAAGGAGCAGTTGGAGCAGAGGAAGCTTAGATTTAAGAGAAACAAGGAGGGTAATATTAAACTACCAGATGAGTTTATTAGAGAGTTCCGTGCGAGGGTAAGATCTTTATTTTATGCTCGAGGAACTTTCATGTTGTTTTTTCGTTTTATCATCTTCCTTAACCTTCCCGTGTTTAGCTGTTTTTCTGTTTGAAATATCTCTTCTTTCGCCGAGAAGCGGCATTTTCTAGTCTCAGGACCAATTTCTTATTGTTGATTCTTGTTGCATGCTAAGTACTTCTACTTATAAATTTGATATGCACCAATCGACTGCGTATTTTAGCACTATGCTACGTTGGCCTTTGGATGAACAAATTCTGCTGAAGAAGTTTTGAGTTGGTTTTCAGTTTATTTTTGATGAAACCATCTTGATTACGTGTTGTCGTTATTAGCTTGTTATATTTGAATTGTAGTTGAATTCNCGTCTCCTCGTCGCTCTTTCTTCTCTCGATCTCTCTGGTGCGATAAAGAAATCAGTGGGTTCTGTTTATTATCACTTTTTCTGTTAGTTTAATTCTTCTTAATCGCGTCTCTAATTTATGGGGATTTTCGATTTTTTGCTGTCAAAGTGTTAGCCATGATTCATGCTGCAATATATTTGCTAATTTTCGATTATGGGGGCTTTTCGTTTGCGGAGGTGGAATTTCTCTTCTTTGTTTGATGGATTGTGTTGCGTAATGTTATCAGGAATAATGTCGGAAGAGGAGCCGAAGCCTCTATCATATATACCAGAGGTCGTACTGAAGAAAAGAAAAACCAATGAAGAGTTGGCCCTGAGGAGGAAGGAGCAGTTGGAGCAGAGGAAGCTTAGATTTAAGAGAAACAAGGAGGGTAATATTAAACTACCAGATGAGTTTATTAGAGAGTTCCGTGCGAGGGTAAGATCTTTATTTTATGCTCGAGGAACTTTCATGTTGTTTTTTCGTTTTATCATCTTCCTTAACCTTCCCGTGTTTAGCTGTTTTTCTGTTTGAAATATCTCTTCTTTCGCCGAGAAGCAGCATTTTCTAGTCTCAGGACCAATTTCTTATTGTTGATTCTTGTTGCATGCTAAGTACTTCTACTTATAAATTTGATATGCACCAATCGACTGCGTATTTTAGCATTATGCTACGTTGGCCTTTGGATGAACAAATTCTGCTGAAGAAGTTTTGAGTTGGCTTTCAGTTTATTTTTGATGAAACCATCTTGATTACGTGTTGTCGTTATTAGCTTGTTATATTTTAATTGTAGTTGAATTCTTTGCAGATAGGTGGTCTATAGGCATTAATTTTCGTATGTTTTTCCTAATTTTGTTTATCTTTTAAAATTTGATTGTTTTATGCGAGCAACATTTTATTGTGCCTAGTGTAATTTGAATGGTGACATTGTGTTATTTTTAGACAAATTAAATGTACTGACTACTTGTTTAACTTTGTAATAAGGGTCCACAACACTGAATCAGTTGCTTCTAATTTGCATGCACTTTTCTGCCTTAGCTAGTGCAGCAAATTGTTTTCCTAAACATCCAACCTTATTATTACTCTAGTATTTTTATGTTTGTTTTAGCTTTTTGGTAGATAGATGGAATTGTTAGTTTTCTTTTTGTACCTTCAGTGTCTATCATATTTGTGGGGAAGAACTTGTGTTTTGAATACCTGGCAGCAGTGTAAAGAGCATGATGTTTTCGCTACTTGGTCTTTTGCTCTCAGGAACTGGATTTGGTTCAGATGAAACACAGGGAAAAGAGAAAAAGGCCAGCACCAACTTCAAACCTTCTTTTCGTCATCCGTATTAGGGGGTACCTTATCTTCTTTTCAGAAGCTTTGTTTTTTTCTTCTTCAAGTTAAGAGTTCTTGAATGTTGGTTTCGTTGAATTCGATACAGGAAAAACGATATGCATCCAAAAACAAGGAAGATTTTGTATAAGCTACGGCTAGGGAGAATATTCAGTGCTGTGTTTTTGAAAGCAAATGAAGGAAATTTAGAAATGCTGCGGAAGGTGGAGCCTTTCATTACCTATGGGTAAATATATAATCTTCTGATTCTTCTTCAATTTCACTTTATGGGTGTACTGTTGAAAATTCTGGTTCCACTTTTAAAAAAATTGGTGTTTTTTAAGTTCGATAATTTTACCCTTTTTTTATAAAGCAGGCAGATGCCAATATACTTGAAATTGACCAGATAAATACATTTGTGCATGTCTGTTATTATTGTTATCATTTTTTAAGATTCTGCTCTTATTTGAAGCTATCCGAACTTCAAAAACGTGAGTGGGCTGATTCACAAGAAAGGCTTTGCGAGAATCGACAGACAAAGAGTTCCATTGACCGACAATAACATTATAGAACAGGTGCATAAATATGATCCTGGAATTTCATTGAGCTCATAAATCTTTTACTCCTTTCTGCAAACTACTCTCGTTTTTCCCGAGATACAAGTTAATTTCTTTCTTTCATTCGTTTTACTTATGCATCTCTATTCTGAACCAATCACAGGCCTTGGGTAAGTATGGAATCCTCTGCATCGAAGATATCGTGCATGAAATTGCCAACATCGGGCCTCATTTGAAGGAGGTAACGAGCTTTTTATGGCCGTTTGATCTGAACAAGCCGGAAGGGGGATTGAACGGTAAGAAGGCGCTGTTCAAGGACGGTGGCGACACGGGCAACAGAGAGGATCACATAAACAAGCTAATTGGTAAGATGAATTAATTCAAGAGAATCATCTCATGCTTATGTGTTTTCTGCCTTGATAATGTATTGGACCAGAATCCTAACCTTTTACCAACCTAGATAGCGACAAGAATGTTGGCTGAAAAACAGTTTTTGAAAACTGAAACGAGGCTCTTCTTTATACCATAGTTCACCACCAGCAGAGCAGTTTTCAAAAGCAGCTTCTGGACCTTTTTTCCACCAACTTCAAAAAGCAATGGACTTTGAACTTAAAACACACGAAAAGTCATGACCAACCACAGCTAAACCCCTCTTTCTTCTTCACTAACCCATTACCTTTGACCAATTTTTGACATTGAACCTTGTCGACCCCTTCTGTCTTCTTTTCCGCCATTAAAACTCCTCCATTTTCTTAGTTCTTCTTGTCAATCTCTCCCTTTCTGTCACCAAATTTTAAAGGCTACGGGGTCAGGTTCCCTCGTCGAATTGATCAAATTTATTTACTGCTTTACCTACTCGAGAGTTACATTTGTTGAACTTTGATTTTGCAGTGCTAAAAATGACATCTTTTGGCCTAAACTGTGCAAGAAAGATGCCATTTTCTTTGCCAGTAACGTGAGTTTGATATCGTGGCACAATATTAATCAATAAATATTAATTTATTCTTTGAACTAATTAAAAATTATAAAAATTATTAATATTTTGTTCATAAACGGTGATAAAAACGTTGAAAAAATTATAAATTTGTAAAAAACTTTATTTTTATAAAATTAATTAATTTAAATTAAAATATAAATTTATTGTCATATGTATTTTTAACTTTTGGGAAGTCTCTAAAAGTGACAAAAATGATGAACACAGAGAATTAATTGATCGATATTTAATTTTACTAATTAAAGATCTTTTTTTGCTTATTTTCGAAGTAATACCCATCCACTGACTATATTATAGGGCTGGTCATGGACTCGTTTTATCTCGAAAAAGACTGAAATCAGCTTATAAATCATAATTTAAAAAAAATAAGAACTAATATCATATTAAAATTGACGGTGATAGTTAAATTTGCTGGTCCAGTTTTGGCCTAACTATACACGTAATTCTGTGATAAATTATTATTTAATTTATATTAATTGCAAATTTGAGAAGATAATGCACAGATGAGTGAAAAAAAGAAGACAAATTTAGTGGAAGGAGTAGGTGGATCTCTTTTCGTAACGTTTTGCCTTATAAAACTGGCCAGCCGGGAGCTCTCTTTATAGGCTCTCTCCTTTACTACAGACCATATAAGGGGTTTACCGGAAAAGTAAGCCACGATGCCGGTCGACAGCTCTTCCGTTCCCAGGAAAACTGTGTGTGTCTCCGGCGCCGGAGGTTTCATTGCTTCTTGGATCGTTAAACTGCTTCTTGAAAAGGGCTATTATGTTAGAGGAACTGTGAGGAATCCAGGTTTGCATGTTTATGTGTTACTCAGATCGGAGATAATGTGGTTTTTTTTCTTTTCAATTTTGTGATTTTGAGCTTCTGTGATGGTGGGCTTTCTCAGATGATCCGAAGAATGCGCATCTGAAAGAGCTGGATGGAGCGGAGGAGAGGTTAACTTTATGCAAGGCTGATCTTCTGGATTTCGAGAGCCTCAGAGCGGCCATTGATGGCTGCGATGGAGTTTTCCATACTGCATCGCCTGTTACTGATGACCCTGTGAGTTTACTTTTCGGTATTGGGTCCCCGGCGGCGAGGTCTCGCCGGAAGAAGAATACTGACGGTTGAAGATCTTTCTTTTCAGGCACAAATGGTGGAACCGGCGGTGGATGGGACGAGGAACGTCATCGTCGCAGCCGCAGAGGCAAATGTGCGAAGAGTTGTCTTCACGTCGTCGATCGGCGCCGTCTATATGGACCCTTACCGGGGCCCCGACGTCGTCGTCGACGAGTCTTGCTGGAGTGACCTAGAATTCTGCAAAAACACCAAGGTCTGCAAATCAAACACTTATTTTCCGGTCACTTTCTCTTTTTCAAAAACCAACTTATCCTCGAAATGAACTTGTGAAAATACCCAGAACTGGTACTGCTACGGTAAAGCGGTGGCGGAGCAGGCGGCGTGGGCGGAGGCAGAGAAGAGAGGCGTGGACTTGGTGGTGGTGAATCCGGTGCTGGTCTTGGGGCCGTTGCTCCAACCCACCATTAATGCCAGCACAGTTCATGTTCTCAAGTACTTGACCGGCTCGGCCAAGACGTACGTGAACTCCGTTCAAGCTTACGTCCATGTCCGAGACGTTGCTCAGGCTCATATTCTGGTCTACGAAACGCCGTCCGCCGCCGGCCGGTATCTCTGCGCCGAGAGCGTTCTTCACCGCGGCGACGTCGTCGAGATTCTGGCCAAGTTCTTCCCTGAGTATCCCATTCCGACCAAGTAAGTTCGTTTGATTTCCTCCATTTTCATAATTAATTATTAATCACGAATAATAATCACAATTTAAATTAAAAAATTTATGAAATTAGGATGCGATTAATTTTGTTAATCAATTTGATCAAACACTATTAAATCTCAAACGTTTGTTAGAACGCCTTATTAGTAACATAATCACTTTATTTCCGAATTGAGTTAGGTTGGTGTCCGATTTTCAAATTTGGACAAGGCTTTATTCCGGTTTTATGTCAAATTCTAACTAATTTTGGGTCGGTTTTTTTACTCACATATTATTTCAAGTCTTAGGGTTTTGAATCCTAAAATTATAGACTGAATCATGTAATTCGAAATCAGTTTTGACCACCTTTACTAAGTGATCTAACCTATGTAAAATTCACTCACGCTCGAAATCAATGCACGTTCACGAGCTAGTGGGTATCGACGCAAAGATTAATTATCGAGATTGATTATAATATAGCTACAATATTCTCATATGATGAAAAATGTGACCAAAAAAAGATGATGACTCATACTTGTAGTGGTATTTTATGATGTGTTTTTTTAGTGGGGTGCAGTTGGTGCACTGCACCCAACTTTTGATGTGGATAGTCTCTCTCTCTCCTCTGCATCATTTTCTCTCTCTAAAAATGCAAACTTCAAATGGAACTGCACCCACTTTTGATTTGGATAGTCTCTCTCTCTCTCTCTCCTCTGCATCATTTTCTCTCTCTAAAAATGCAAACTTCAAATGGGTGGAGATGGAAAGTTCTCACCAAACCCAACATCGCTGTCATCAAGCAACTTTGTTCCATTCAAATCATATGTATTTTTAGATGGTTGTTCTTGTTCATGTTTGTCTTGGTTTTTTTTGCATATAGGTGCTCGGACGAAGCGAACCCGAGAAAAAAACCGTACCAGTTCTCAAACAGAAAGCTCAAGGATTTGGGGTTGGAGTTTACATCGGCCCGACAATGTCTTTACGAAACCGTGAAGAGCCTCCAGGAGAAGGGTCATCTTCCGGAGCCGGGGAGGCCCGAGGATTCGCTTCGAATTCAATCGTAAATCGTACTATCTCGAGCTAAACTATATGATTTGTACAATTTAGTTGTGTTTGAATAATGTAGACACATGGTCAAACTTTTTAATGTCATCTAGATCGTAATTTAAACCGTAACGTTTGAGATCCACATAGTTCAAAATCGAGACGACTAATCTTAGTTACCTATTCTAATCCGTGCTACCTCTACGAGGCAATTGCATGGGGATGGTGTCTTCTCGGGGGAGACTATGGACTGCACCGTTACCGGCTTCGGCCGCTGGTTGACTTTCCGGCATGGCCAATGAAATCAGATCAGTAGCTTCTTCGCCTATGTTTTTTCGCAAAACCAAGTACCCGATTCCAGCCAAGTACAGACCGATAGCGGAAAATCCGGCGATCCCGAGGAGGACAACAGGTAAAACACCTAAATGTCTATGAAAAAGAAGACCAACAAAGCCTGAAACTAGATAGTATATGTTGATCGCCATGATGAGGAATCCGACGAGCCATGTAAGAGCCGAAACCTGCAACCCCGAGAGAGTAGAATCGATGAATTCTTGACTAAGAATGAGAAAACATCGAAAAATCGAGGAATTTTACCCCAATCGAATTCGTGTACATCCCCATCTTGGCCTTGCTGCTGGTGAATTTGAGAAGAGGAACAAGAGCAAAGGGTAGTTCAAATGACAAAATCATCTGCCAAGAAACAACAGAGAGTTCATCTTAATTATGTTTCGATATCGAAAAACAAATTATACGCCGGAGATGACATTTTACCGATGCGATTATAATCAGCCTTCCGGCTCCGGCCGAGCCACCGATTACTGCAACGACCAAACTAGGGACTATTGCCAAACATCGCGTTAGAAGGTTCCGGAGCCATGGCTTCAATTGCAAATCGAGAAATCCCTGCAAACAATATCGAAAAGTCGGAAAGACATCATCGATTTCCACAAAAAGCATGAATTTACACTGTTGTATCGGCCGCAAGTACCTGCATTACATACTGGCCTGCATAAGTGCCTGTAATGGTAGAACTCTGCCCAGATGCCAACAAAGCAATTGCGAAAAGCTTCGAGCTCCAACTTCCCAATACGTTCTATGAACCCGTAAGAAAACGTCTCAGATGAATTGGGGTCGACGAGAAATGAAAATCGAAAGAACCAATCGAACGAACATTGGCAAAAGATACTACTTACTCTCAGTAGAAATGAGGCCGAGTTCAAGTCCAAGTCTTGGCAGTTCTTCGCGACTTCTGCATTTAAATCCCGAGAATTGCAAACCGCACCACTCACGGAAATAACCGACACGTTTATGAGGAAGGCGATGGTGAGAGCAAAGGCACTCTCGATCAAGTAGAATCTGCAAGCTTCCTACAAATAGAAGAAAAAAAAACTAAACACGTCGAGGCGATTAAGGATAGCACGGCTTCCCGAGCATAATTTGAGACAGAGCTGAACCTTGATCAAGCTTTTGAGACAGTGAGTGCAATAGATAATTATTTTAATTATAAAACATTAAATGTACTTTAACTAGACAAATCACAGCTCGAAACGTCAGCGTTTATAAGAAATATTACTCTTTAAAAAACATTGAACTTCGCTTGCAACTAGACCGACGATACACGAGAAGAAATATTACCTTGATACCACGAACGGATCGTGGAATCTTTCGGGACAGAACCAATGCCGAGTGAAGGAAGAGATTGTGCCTGAAAAATTAAAACCGAGCGAAGAACAATAGATGATCGAAAGAAGACTATAAGAAACTACATCTGAATTTCGACAACCGATGAAACCTACGGCATGACCATAGCACCAAGAAGAGAAATGGCTAGACCGGTGGCGCCGTTTCCTTTGAGCTGAGGGACGAAAAGCCCGTGAAGAACTTCCGAAGCAGCTGGCTTGGCATAGCCAAGCTCGATAAAGAAGCAAACGGCAATCGTAAGAACTAGAAACGCAATCAAGAACTCGAGCTTCCTGACCTGAACAAGAACAACCTCTTAGAATACTCCAGTCAAAATCTAAAACTACAAAACAACGCGATAATAAGAATTTGTGTGCATCGAAAATGTACACCATATTGCTGTAACGCTAGAAGCATCAATGTACTGAGTCCGGTGAGAAGAACCCCGCACCAAACCGGAACTTTGAAGAGCATGTTCAAAGCAAAAGCTGTTCCTATGACTGCATTACAAAGTAAAATTCAAATTTATTTAGAAAATACATATAAATAATTAAATTATCATTTACTTGAAAATTCGAGTTGATAATTTGATATAATTCAAACGAAAATCCAAGCAATCGATCCGATCCTCCAAACTCAACACGAAGAACACATTGCGATCAACCGAATAAACCAATTACGCATATAACCGAAGATAGTGCTTCCTAATAGTACCCTCCGGAATGTCGCAAGCAACTATCGAAATTTCAGCGAGAACCCACAGGACTAAGTTAGGAACGCGAGGGTATTCGGCTCGGCAGTGCTCCGCCAGATGCTTTCCTATAATCAACAGAAGAAAAAAATAAAAAACGAAAGACACGAAAAATGCAGTAGGACTATGAACCAAGAACCTGTAACAACTCCAAGGTTTGCAGCCAATGACTGAATTACAAGAGCAGCGCATGAAGCCACTAGTATGATCCAAAGCAGCTAACAATTTGAACAAATAAAGCAAGAATAGATTACAATCGAGAAACTCGGTTTTTACATAATCGTTCTTCGGAGTAAATTAATTCGATTAATTACGAGGTTAGCTCTAAGTTCGGATGCAGCATAAAAACACAGAGGCATAGACAAGTCTGTCAATTGTCCAGCTACCGAGCTAAATCGATTCCGAGGATTCACTTCGAGGAAGATAAATTGAAAATTTACCTCGTATTTGTATTGTGCGCCCGACTGTAAATCGGTTTCGACTGCGATTATCAGCTTCGGTATTCAGGATTTACTCGAGAATGCTTCATTAATCAAAGGGAAAAACTCATTATCTTACAATTTCCGGGGTCGATATAGGCGATAGAAACTAGAAATCCGGGTCCCATGTAAGCAAATAGATTTCTCCAGCTTTTCCTCTGCATCGATTGAAGAACTTATCCATCAATAATCAAGAACTTCCAATTGTGAGAAGTGTAAAAGATTCAGATTTTTTCAAAAATCAGCAAGAACACTTCAAGAAAAACGACAGATTCCGAAAAATTCTGCAGAATAAGTAGAAAATTCAAACGCGAGAAAGAAGAATGAAACTCACGTCAGGAACAACAATCTGATCGGAATCTGAGTTCTCAATCAACGGCACGTTAGAAAAGCTTCTGTTTCCGGTGCTTGCTATGAACTGCGGCTGCCCAGGAGCAGACCCAGTGGCAGCCATCCTCGCTAAAACAACGAGAGAGCTGCGTTGATGTCTATCAAATCAAATCAAAACTGAAGAAAGCGTTCAACTTTTTCACCTTTCGGCGAAACAAATCACGAAACGCTCACTGGGTTTGCTCGGCTGCCTTTCTCGATCTTTCTAAGCGATCAAACAGAAACGAAAAAAACTCCTATTAAAGCGAGTGAAGATTCAATCGGAATATGAGAAAATGGGTCTAAAAAAACAGCCCATTTCGCGGCGGAGAAGAAGGATTATCTGTAATGACCTGCCGGCGCCGGGACCTTGATCTCTTCTCAGACGAAAACGAGAATCGATATCACAGTCTTGAACTTTTCAAGTGTGGAGTGAAATATTAAAAATCTCAACTTTTTGGATTCTTTTTTCGTCAATGCCATGAAAATCAGAGCTTTAGCATTGATTATCCGCCAATAAGATTGGTAGGGACTCTATGTTCGTCCACAGACCATACTTGTCAGTCGCCGGCAAAAGCCGAAATGGGTGGCCACCGTGTGTCTAACGCCCGGAGCTTGTGCTCTCTTTTCTTGCATGGCAGCTTCATATTCGGACACGTCATCATAAGGGCCCACTTTAACTAGCAGGAAAGTTGAGAATTATGTCTCGTGGGGCCTACCATTTTACGAGAAAGTTAACGGTTGAGATTGGTCAATGGATAAATCAGGCAAAAAAAAATGGGCGGTAGATGTGGGTTGTGGGTGGGCAGCTTTGACTTTGGGTATAAAAACACTAGTCATCCATCAATATGGATGATTAAGAAATGAGATTCTCTGATCACGATGTCTTCCGAACATAGGTTAGCCAAAATCCCACTAATGAAGAGGACACTAATTTTCAGTTTTAATTTAATTTAATTTTATAATTTTTAAAAATGTAAAATCTAGTAAAAAAAATTAAAATAATATAAAATATGACATAAATTTAAAAATTATTGTTAAATTCATTAAAATCACTCAAAACTCGATTTAAATATAATATATATTTTTTATATGGAATCAGATCGAGACAAATAAGAACTACACTACATTCGAGGTCGCCCGTAACATTCGGCTATGGCAACCTCGGATTCATATGCAACTTCGTGTAAATGCTAGTTAGGCAACTTCGTTAATAACACAGTCAATTTATTTGATAATTAATAGTTTATGAAATTCTATGTAGTTCGGGTTCATTTTTCGATGACCTAAAATCGAACCGACTTCAATCCGATTCCTTTGCTGATTAAAACCAAATCAGAGTTTTGCTGAAAGAATATTCATTAAAGATTATATTGCCTTGGTCGGGTAAAAAGCTTCCCACGTTGACTGTGAGCTTAAATCTAAGTACCCAGATTAGCATTTTAACGACGGGATTAGCAAAATATTCTAATCTTAAATTCTTAATGATGCGAACAACTATTTGGTTAGATTCTTGCTTAATTAATCAAGATTAGTGTTAATCAAATGTCAACCCTTCTCCTCCAATCTCCATCATCGTCTTCATTCTTCCCATTTTACATATTAATTATTAATCAAATATGTTTTACGTTAATCAAGATTAGTGTTCCCATGTCTTCTTCCGCCAAGCTATTGGCTTTTCAGTTTTCCGCCGTTGATCTCTGCAAGCTTTCTCCCGAACTCGAATACCCATTTGCAGAATCTCGACGAAGATGCCTTCGAGGGCTTTCTCCCCCCGGAACCGTGATTTTTTCTCCAAAACCAAGCTTCTCTTCTTTGTCCTCACAATCTCGGCCTCCATTGTCGTCTTCTTCTCCATTCTTTACTTCCTCCACAATCTATGGCACTCCCTCGTGCGCCGCTCTAAAACCATCCCGTTCGACGCCATTGCTCCTCTCAAGCTGCCCAGATTTTCGTACAAAGAACTGAAGAAAGCCACGGACGATTTCTATTCTGCGAACATCATCGGCAAAGGCGGCTCCGCAACTGTCTACCGAGGGATTTTACCAGACGGAAAGCTGATCGCGATTAAGCGATTGAACTCTCTCTCCCAGCAGACCGAGAGAGAGTTTCAGAACGAGTTGCAGATTCTGGGTGGATTGAAATCGCCATTTTTAGTAGCTCTTTTAGGTTACTGTGTCGAGAAGAGCAAACGCGTTCTGGTCTATGAGTACATGCCGAACAGGAGCCTGCAAGAATCGCTATTCTCCGACAAGTACTGCAGTTTATGCTGGGAGAGAAGATTCGAGATCATTTTAGACGTCGCCAGAGCATTGAAATTTTTACATCGAGACTGCGATCCTCCGGTCATCCTTGGCGATGTCAAGCCCAGCAATGTTCTTCTCGATTCAGAATTTCGGGCTAAAAATTCAGATTTCGGATTGTCGAGGAGTAAATCGGACGGTGAATTCGTTGTAGATTTGTTTAGCCAGGACTTGGGTAGGAGTCAAGAGCTTTCTGGTATGTTGGCTGCAGAAACTCCATTGGGGCATAACTCCGAGGTTGATTTCTATGTTGCCCTGCAAGCTTCTTCTTCGACTAAAAATGGCAGATCGATGAACAACGTCAAGGCTTGGAATTCGAACTCATTCGATCATAGCCCGAATCCGGCCAATGATTGCCCTGAACTTTCTAGCATTGAGCACAGCAAAGAATTGAATTCTAATACGAATTGCGGAGCTGATGATCGAGGAGATATGAAACGATGAGGGGAGGACTGGTGGTGGAGACAAGACGGGAGCGGTGAATTATGCAGTAAAGATTATGTTACCGAGTGGATAGGTAGTCAGATTTACGCAGCCCCGAACCCCGATTGGGAAGAAGAAAAGAAGAGTGTTTCAGAAAGAATCGACTGCGATTACTCCGCTCAAATCGAGAACCTACAAAAGCTTTCTAGGAAAAGCTTCGAGGAGGATCAAGAACTAAGAACAGAAAGAAGAAGCAGAAGAAGATGCAGGAATGGTGGAAGGAAGAGCATTTTGCAGAGATAAGCAAAAAGGGTACCGAGCTAAAGCAGAAAAACCGGTCGAAAACGACCAGTTTTCATCTGCACAAACACTTCCACTTCATCAAAAGGAAGAAAACAAAGGAACAGGGCAAAAAGGAAAGCAATACCGATAGAGAATTCAGCTCCCGAAAGGGGTCGAAGAAGAAGAACAATAGTGGAGATCTCTTTAGCCAAGAGCTCAGCAGCACGACGAGCATGCGAGGAGCATTATGTTACGTCGCACCAGAATACGGAGGATCGGGCTTTTTCATGGAGAAAGCCGATATATACAGCTTAGGCGTCCTAATTCTAGTGATAATTTCAGGAAGGAGGCCATTGCATATTTTGGCTTCACCAATGAAGCTGGAGAAGGCAAATTTGATAAGCTGGTGCAGGCAATTGGCTCAGTCAGGAAACATCATAGAACTTGTCGATGAAAAGCTGAAAGATGATTATAACAAAGAGCAAGCAATCCTTTGTATAAACTTGGCTTTGATTTGCTTGCAGAAATGCCAGAATTGAGGCCTGAAATTGGAGAGATTGTGAAGACTTTGACAGGGGCGATTGATCTTCCATTATTACCGTTTGAGTTTTCACCTTCTCCTGCTCCAGCTAAATTGTACAGCAGATCAAGAAGAAAGCAGAAGACCAGCACTGCACAAACAGTAAGATTTTGTTACACAGAAACTTGAATTTATTTCTAGTTTTTTGACAGAAACTGTTTTGCCAAGTGGTGTGTGATTCTGAAGATTGTGATTTTATTAATGCATATTTGACTTCTCCTTCCTACTTTTCTTCCTTTTTTCACTAACATGCCAAAGAAAACATTACATCGAAAATGAATTCTCAAGAGCAAAGCTTAAACACACTACATTAAATCAGATTAGATAGACCCATCAAATTAAATCAAATCTACTAGTTGAGTTGGATGTGATCGGTTTTTAATTTAAAACAAATCGATTTGCATTTAAATTAAAATCAATTCAAAATTTTGAGTTCGATTTCTTTAAGTTTAGGAATTGATCCATCGGATCCGGTCGGTTAATTGATCAAATCCAAAATTTAAGAAGAAATAATTGAATTTTAGCTAGTTTGCATCGATAACTCGCAAGTTTAAATATCACAAAATCAAATGTGAACTCAAAGTGAAATCAATTCGAATTGAAACCAATTTGAAAATTTAGATCATATCGATTATTCAGTTACTTTTATTTCGGATTTAATTTTTTAAAACTCGACTCATCATATCAGATCTATTTTCTTTCAAAATCCAACCCGAACCTACGAATCTCACCTCTTAGGAATGTTCCTACAAACACCAACTTCGGAAATGACTTTCAAAAACTAAAATACCACTTTCCATCTGAATATTCATTTAATAAAGTTCAAGGGTTAAATAATCATTACCAGCTGTCTTACTACAATATGTGAAATAACATTCAAACTACAGTGATACAGTTTTCAAAATTTGTCCGGAATCATAATCTAAACATTGTTGGTCCCTAAGTTTCTCACGATGTCCACCATTTTCAGCAGGAAAACCGTAAAGCAAACAATAAATTCAACTAATTTACTCATTAATTAATCAGGCAAAAAAGGTTATTTTTCAAATAAATTTCAAAAGGGGTTTGGTGAAATTCAACTTCCTCAAAAATAGACGAAACCATGATAGATGACAGCCACTTCATTGTGAGTGCTTCTACCTTTTGACCAGTTGAAGAAACCACACATGTTCTACTCAAGAACTAGAAGTTATTACTGAGTCACCGTTATTTACTCCCTCACATACTGTCGGATCGGGATGTGGGGGTCCAGGAGACGATGGATTTTGCATTTTTTGGTACAAGAACTAGAAGTTATTACCTACTCAATGATGCCTCATTAAGGGATCGATAAAGCTGCTATCCCTTACAGATCATGGCCTACAGATGATGCTATTTCCATGCTGAATCATTCTTCTGCCTTTCACTTTCCTAGAAAGAAGAAAAAGGAGTTAGATTTTGGGCCAGGAAAAAAAAAACATGCATCTCCATCTTGCTTTTGATAACTGATGTCTTTTCTCACTTTGTTTTTTGTTTGCATCCAACCCCCTACCAACCTAATATCTTATCATCCACAATAAGTTTAAGAATAGCACGTAGATAATCCTTAAAGTCTTGCTAATCCACATATAAATATTAAAATAATCAGAGTGAAAACGATGAGAATTCAAGACAAACCATATTAACTCTGGTCCAATATTAATGAATTCTCCATAATATATATTTTTCTATGATGACTTAATTTTAAAGATAAATATCAATTACCTTTTGAAGTATGCAAATATTCACAACAGATATTTTGAACTTTCTTTTATTTAGTAAACACATTGAACTTGACATAATTTGTTATAGCCACCTCAATCATACGATTTCATTAATTGTTTATTCAATTCTGTTAAAGTTCAAGTTTGTGTTTAACTGTTCATCATCGTTTCTGTTGATTTTGTATCATCCGGCAATTTCTTCTCTCCAGTTCTAACTAGAAATAAGTTTCAACAGAGAGGGTATTGAATTCTGCAAATTGAAGAATATAAATGCTTGCAGAGGCAAAATCAATGGAAGCAATAGAAAGAAAAGAAACACACACTTCAAATTTAATGGAATTGAAGAAAAATATAAAGTTAAAATTATGTTAAGTTTAAAGTATTTATTGTTAAAAAAAATTAGAGGAATCAATTGCAAAGATTCTCAAAGGTAAATTGTCATTTACTCTAATTTTAAAGATTCTAAGTACAAAAAACTCAATAAAAGAAGTAATAAAACTCTAATCCTAAATAAAAGAAAGAGAAGGACTAGTGATATATAATAAATATTTGAAAATATTTTCTGAGCATCATGCACGGCTAAGGATGTAAATAAACAAGAAATTCCTTTCAAGTTTTCACATAAATTTTCGGTAGTAGTTCATATTGTGACATCCAAATGATGTTCTATTTCTGAGATTTATGAACATCAATAGAAGATTGCAATCAATATAGAAATAAACCAAAAACGTCTTACTTGACAATTTTTCGAACTCCTTGTTGATTGCAAGTTTGATTCTCCATTCAATCGACGGCTTTCTCTTTTGGTTAATCTCCGATAATATCTTGTTTTGACTTTTGTCTCCTATCAATAACTTGTCCAGATCACAAAACAGAGTTCTTACTTTGAATCTCCAATGGATCCAATTGACCTTATTTGTACACACAACTCTTTTGTATCTTCATTTGATTGTCTAACTTGCCAACCTGATTAAGTTTGAATTTTGCAAAATTGATTCACCGAGTACACTTTTCATGTTGATATTTTTGAAATTTCCTCCTCAACAAGCAGCCTCTCCTATGATTGACAGCCTTTTTTCTCTTTGTATACTTTTGGATTGATTCATGACCATTCTTCTTCTCAAATTGATTCAAGATCTTTACCAGCTTTGGATCTAATATAAATCCATTTGACTCCATTTCAACGTAGAATTCTCTGGCCTTGCCTAACCACCCACATGTTACTAGCCCTTCAACTAGAGCTGAATAATGCTCGGCTTTGAGCAATATTTGATTATTCTTCATTTCCTCCAACGTCTTTAACGCATCCTCAGGCTGCCTCAATTTGAACATCCTCTCAAGCATTATGAGAAAGGTGTCTCCACAAAGAGCTAAACCCTCTTTTTTAATTTGCTCAAGAATTTCAGAAGATTCTTCAAAATCCGCACCTTCAAGAAACGCATGGTAGGTATTAATCGTCGGTCTAATATTCCTCTTCATCATCATGGTCAAGATATCTCTTGCATCCTCAAGTTTTTTGGCTTTGCACAATGGCCAAATCATCGAGTTGTAAGTGGCACAGTCTGGTTTCAAACCCACTTCATTAATTTTCTCCAAGATCTTGAGAGCTTCTGCAAAGCAATTCTCCCTAGTTAGCACGTAAATTAATGAATTATAAACAACCAGATCTGGAAAATGACCCCTTTTCTTCATCTCATCGAAGAGCCTAAGTGAGTCGAAAAGGTTTCCAATCTTGGAGAAGCACGATATCATGTGAGTATAAGAAGTAGAATCTGGTGTTATGCAGTGCTTCGACATTTCTCTCCATACTCTCTTTGCCTCAAACACGTCGATGGAGATATTACACCAGCCATTGAGAATAATGTTGAAGCCCTCGACTTTTAGCGGGAAGAGCTTCTTATTTACGAGCATAAACTCTTCGGCCTCCTCCATGTTGCCATATTTACAGAGTGAGGTCAGAAGAGCATGGAAAGCTTCTTCATCTGGACCTAATTTCAACTTCTCTATTAAATGGAATGTTCTAAAAGCCTTGACCGGATCATTTGCAGATGCATAGCTGATAAATGGAAGCAAACCAAATTAACACAAGGATTATAAGCAGAAACTAACAGCTCCAGAAACCCTATCAACTCCTTTGCACTTACGAATGTAGAACAGGATTTTCTTATTTCTCGAACGATATGCATTACACAATGATTAAATAAAAAAAAATCTTCCTGAAAAGAGCATGATCAATCAACTGAATTTCTTTAGGGGAATGAAATGATAATTAATACAAAAACATTCAGACAAAGATATTAACTCTAATATAATTCTAAACTAATAGATATATGACATATGTGGTCATCTCTGGATTGAAAATTCAAGTTAAGAAGCATGAAACAGCTATCTGTTTGAAAAGTAGGAGTCTTTACTATTACAAATAAAGGGACAACTTGATCAGTTAATAGCTGATAGATGGATAGAGCGGAACCTTACCTATCAATCATGAGAAGCATAGCTTTTCGAGTATCCTTTGATGAACCATGGAGTTTTCTAATCAAACACCAAGCATTAAAGAACTCCCTGTGATTAGCCAACACCCGTATCATCAAATTAAAAGTGTTCTCATCGTTGCATCCCCATTTTTCTCCCCATCTGAAAGCCAACAGTGACGCTTTCCACTCCTCCCTTGATGCCCAGATCGCTGAATTCACCAAATTCTTGTTTGCTTCAATCCCGGACTCGTCCAGAGCGTCGACGGCCCCAGCCTCAGAATGAACAGCCCGATTGATCACTTCCAACAACAACGGAAGAGCCGCGATATCTCGGTCAGAAACTTCCAATCTTCCGCGATCGAAATCAAATGGATAAGTGACCCAATGGGCGGAGAATGGTTGGAGGGTCGAGAAATGCGAAGGCAGAAGAGATGATTGATGAAATGTCTGACAGAAATGAGGAAGCCGAAAGGAAGAAGAAGAAGGCGAGGGATTGAAAGAGAAGGAATGGTGGCCCAAGCGAAGGATCAGGCGACATGGATGCGCTTCACGTAGCTTCCTCGCGAGGCAGTGAAGCGCCATCGATTGATCACTGTGGCCAGTAATCGTTCGTCGTCGATTGAACTAGTTCTATGAAGTACGAATGAAATTCCCCATTTGCAAATACTTAGCTTGTCGAGGACATATACGTTATTCTTAAGAAATATGGGCTCAAAATTAATTATTGAAACAATAGGACTACATTGTTACAAAATAACAAAGTAACTTATAATTGAATGAAATCGAACCAGAACCATCAACTGGATTGGAACTGCAAATTTTAATCCGGTCTTGGTTTTAATTTTTAAAAAATCATGATTTATGAGTCAATACCGATTTTTAAGAGTAAAAAGTTCTACAATCGAGTAAAATTCGACATATATTTTAAAAAATCCAATATAAATTCTAAAATCTGATATAAATTAACTCAACTAAATATAATAAAAATATATATTTTAATATTTTTTAAATATAAAATAAAATCGAGTTAGAACTAAAATGAAACTAGAACCGTTAGTTGCAGTGCCAGTTTCAAAAATCTAGAAACGTGAATTCCAGTTCAAATTTAATTTCAAGATAAAACTAGTCTGAATCAGCCTGTGTCCACCTCTAAGGTAAATAATAATTAAACCCTGCAATTTGATCTCATTTACAATACGCAAACGTCAAAATTCACCGAACTCCCCATCAACGGAATATTGGATAAACGCACAAAATTCACAAAATTACTCTCATTTACAATACTTTGGAATTTGATTTGATTTTACCCAAAAAATTGAATAAATTCAACCCTAACTCACCAGCCCACACCAAATCAGCCTCCATTTTCATAATATTGGAGAATAATACTTGCATGTAGCCATCTATTTTTGCTAAGAGCATAGTCACTTATCATCAATCTTAATCAACAACCTTCGAGTTTTTTAACCGTCGACCAAAAGCTTCATTCTTAGCTCATCTAAAAACCGAGCCCCGAATTATACGACAGTTTTTAGATCGTATATATTGTATTTACACCTTCAAACAAAGTATTGTAACATGTAATGCAATCTCGTATATTATAACATGGAGCATTTTAAGTAAATAGAAACTCCTATCGACCCAAGTCGAATTCGTTTAATATACCTCCTTCCTTTGTATGTTTTTACCTTTTCTTCTTTGTATTTGTGTTTTACATCTTTGCCTTTTGCTCTACATCCGCTCAAGCTCGAGTAAAAAGTCACACCTGTAATAAGAAAATATCGGAAAGTGAATTCTTAGCTTCGTACATTTGAAATTAGAAAACTCGGGCAAGGAAGATTTGCGATGAGACAGAGATTGACCTGAGCGTTCTCTGTTCTTAATTTTTGCAGCTCATCCTGAACACATATGAGCCTGCAAATAAAGAAACAAAGTTATGTGGTCATACATTTCGATTTCGAGTTAGAATTGAACTCGCCATTGTATGAGTTACACTTCCATTAATTAACACATTGAACTCGCAATACCTCCATTGCAATTCATTTATTTCGCGAAGTAACTCTTTTTCCCGATCATGGGCTGCTTCAAGCTGCAATCCAACACAAACTTATGGAGCTAAACAAGAATGTAGTTGGCATAACTTATATGAAGAAGCTAACTAGAGATAAAAAGTACATTTCAGATATTGTAAGTAGGCAAACTTATGCTTTGAATAAAATGCGAAGTTATTTTGTTAATTTATTATGAAGTAATTTTGTGAAAATGGTTAATTGGGAAGTTGTGTTGGGGAAGTTAGATCGAAGAACATACATATAGAAATGTAGAAATTCAGATTTGTAGTTAGTTTGTAATTGTGTGTTGTTTAACAAGAAAAGTTTGTTCATATCTTCAAAGATCTGGAAATTTTGAAGTTTGATTAAAGAAGAAAAACACAATGCGGAAACAACGACTTTCGAGAGAGCAAAATATTCATAAACCTACCAATGACTTCTCGACAGCTGCAATGTATCCTGCTGTACATTCCCCATCAACGGTGCGATTAACTATAAATAATTCAAGGGAAGAGTAAGAGAGTCACGACTAAATGAAATCAAAGTACACAAAAACAGAGATAGCAAACCTGTTGATTCCATGGAAGAAACCTGCTTCATTAAGCTCAAAATAGTTTCCTGATACATCAACGTCAAGTGAGTGAAGAACTTGAATTATAATAGAACGAAAACCAAAGTGGCTAAAGAATACCCTTTGAACAATGTTTGTGTGCAATACAGAATGCAACACTGGAAAAAGAGAATATCCAGAATAACTTGATGGCGTAGCTTCCAATGTTGATGGTAGAGGAGTTTGAATAGTCGAAGAATGTTGGCCGATAACCTTCACAAACAGAAGAAAAAACCTTGTAAAGCAAGACGTAGGAATGAGTCTAGTAAATGATGCATAAATCAACTAAATGGAGGCAATGAAGAACTTTTTGGCAAATTCATGTTAACGCCTCGAGTATCAACCTGCATGCTATGACTCTTCTGCAACATTGGGGACGGTGCGACCTGAAATCGAAAAAGATAATTTTTTTTAAGTCACACAAAAAAACAATGTAAGCACGTGCATTAGAATCACCTTCTCTAAGTCAAGATTCTCAGAAGTGACTTTGAAACGTCCTTTCTGTTGAACAACTGGTGCCTTTGCCTTCTCATCAAGATCCTCACTACTGGCGGCTGAAAGAAAGGATTAATCGCGTAAGATATGACAAATAATTTTTCCGATCTCAAATCAAAACAATGCAACTTGATCCTTTCCTAGTGAAATAATCAAGTTCAATCAATAGTATAAAACTTCAACACTTGCCTGATGACTTAGATGCTTTAAAAGGAACTTCAGAAACTGTATCGTCATTTGACGGTGGAGAAATAGTAATGTTTCCATTTGGAATCACTTGTGGTTGATTTTGCGACATGGCACTAAGAATGATTGGAAAAAATGAGTTTTAAAGAATTTATATAGCACTGGTCAAAGATAAGTAATGAACTAAGAGTTATGGTACGTCATTGATCCTACAATTAATTTGTATCAAGTAGGAACATTGTTATACGCCTATAACAGGACCCAACATACCAACCACCTTAAAGATATGAAACATTCTTGATGAAGCAAGGGTCAAATGAAAAGTTACACATATTTCTTGAGGGGCTATTTTTATCTAGCATTAACTTCGGGATATCTAGTTACTGCAGATCTTTGTAGAAATTCTTCCTACATCAAAATATTTTCCTTTGGGATGAGCTTGATTTTCATGAAGACAAATCAAAATTCTTCCTAGATTCCTTCATTTCTTAAATATATAAACTCTAAACTGGCAAAGTGTGTCATTTTCATGTAAGAATAGACATAAAACAATTATCAATGAAGCCCTTCTACTTCATTAATATGTGATTAAAAATATGAATGTACCCATTGCAATTAGACATTGAACTAAAGATAGGCTGGTGCGATACCTCTCTCATTTAACAAGCATAAGATCACTTCTTTTTATGTGACCCTCCTATGAAATGAATGTTTAATTGAATTTCTTCTGTCGTACTGGGTACTATAATTTTCATTAATATTATTTCCTTTTTTACCATCAACTAAATATTTCTGAGAAATATGGTTTTTTGTGGCATTACCCAGAAGAATAGAATCCTGTTTATATTTGTCATATACACTTAATCAAGTGCTATTCTGTCTCAGTTATTAATACTAAGTTTTTATCCAAGGAGAACTTCTCAGGATTTCCTCACAAAAATCATGGAGCTTACATTATTGACAATGATATAAAAAGTTCAATTTCATAAAATATTGTATACCTTCCATTGTTAGCTGTGAACTCACTAAATGGAGGAGTAGCAGGTTGATTCTTGATCAACTCATTCCCTTCCTGCAAAAAGAAAAAAAAGTGGATTTATTAGAAGATAAGTTCAAAGAAAAGGCACGGGTTAACATGTTCTACACATACCATCTCTGAAACTTCACAAGAGTCTTGGCGTTGTAATTGTTTTCCTTGACCATTATATAAGGATAAAGAATTTGAGATCCCACCCCCTTGATTATTATCAGAAATAGGATCATCAACATCTTGGATCTGATGTAAAGAATAAAAAAATCTATGAGATCTAAATCCACCATAACCTCTTACACTCTATATTTTCTTAAAGAAGAGGAAGATTGTCTATACCAATGATGCCTGAGCCTTTACATCTTCAAGATTGAAGTTCCAACCACTTATTCCTCGTTTATATTCATTCTAATGCGACATGACACATAAAAACCAAAAGTGTAAAATCCATAAAACACTAAAATGAAATTAAATTCAACCAGTAATAATCAATAAATAATTATTTTTATAAAATGGACTCATTTAATTATGGCACTCAATTTTTTTGTTAACATAGACTAACTCCCACATAAAATATTAAAATGAACATTAATTTTCATCCAGTTAAATTTTAATTGCAAACTGATGCTCCCAAGTATGTAAAAATTGCCTCTTCTCTTTCATCTTTTCCAATTTGAGATTAAAAAAATCACAAATGAATAACTATCTATATATTCATCTGGAGAATTTATATCCTCATTTTGTGTATAATTTTCACATTCAATTCCTTTCTAGTACAAGAAAAGATTAGGATTTACACTTATGTTCAAGTAAAAATCCAAAAAAAAACTGTAAATTGCAAGGAGCAACACTAGTAATCATGTTATGGAGTTTTCTGATGCAACCAGGTGATAAGTATACAGGTGGTCTCCGAGCACTTCTTCATCCTCAGAAGTTAAGGCCCTCACATTTGACCGTATTTGTTCACAACTTATTTCCAACTTTTTTTCATGATAATTAAAGTGTCTGAATGATGACCAAGTGAATCTTTGATCAATCGGTACAAAATAAACTGATTAATAAAATAATTATGTAAACAACAGTAAATACCTGTGAAATTTCTTCCATTTGCCCATCTGGAATTTGTTTTTGAGCAAGCATGTCTTCATCTTTTCTCTGAGATGTTGAGAAGAGAAAAATTCATAGCATCATATAATGTGGATGACTTGTTAGAGTCTTACACTTCAATAGATCTATTATGAGAAACAATTTTCAAACCTTAAGGGCCTCCATGCGATCACCTAGAGCAGGCAGCCCTTCTAGCAGTGGGCGCACTATATATTCACATGATCGAGCTTGCTTAAAGAACGAATGTTTTAGCAATTTTTGTGCAGAAGGACGTTTTGAAGGATCTTTCACCAAACAACTTGCAATCATCTGCCTAAAAGACTATAGGAAAAGGGACAGATACTGCGACTGAATGTCATGGAAATTTTCTGCAACAAACAGATCTGAAAATTGCACTGTTTGCAACATACCTTAGAAAATTTTTTGTCCCTCTCGTAGTCCAGACCAGGAGGTGCATTTTGTAAGGTCATCAGCAGCACCTATAAAGATCAAGGCTACTTTTAATTCAACAAACTTGCAAGCAATGTGATGAAAATAGAAAAAATATTTATGAAAGATAATATATATACCTTCATTGGAGGGTACTTTGAAAAAGGGGCATGGCCATGAGCAAGTTCTAATGCAGTTATGCCAAACGACCATATATCAGCTCTGCAGAATAGATTCCATTGCTATAACGTAATAGACTCGTAACTTAATAACATAAAAGAAATCAATTGAAACATAAAGTAATAACATCAACAAAAGAAGACGGACTTGAAATCATAGCCATGCACTTGCTCCATAACTTCAGGTGCCATCCTTCAAAATAAAGAGAATTCATTGAGCTTAAAACTAATAAAATCGGTAGGAATAAAATAGATTAGTACTGCTAAAAGTTTATAATCCAGTTTCAAAGCAAATGAACATGAATAATTTTAGAGTTAATTTCATATCTTATATTTTTATTGTATCGGTGCGTTAAATCGTAATTGGTACAATCTATGTAATAAAAAATTATTTCAAATTTTAATACATTTAAGTACATTTTAATTAGATCATTCATGTTCAACACTTAAACATGTGCAATAAGAAGGTAAGATAAGAAGGTAAATCTAGCGGTACTCAATTAACATTAGAGACCTTTGTGCATCACCCAACAAAATAATAATCTTTCTTATTTTTTTATTACAAATAATCTGATTTTTACCATTATTGAATACCATAACAAATCCAGGAATAAGGAATTAATCGAAAATCAGAGATTTATTCTTATCACATTGATTGAGCCGCATCAAATATACTTTGTATTTTCATATAGAGTACATGGGGACCTTTAACACTAACCATAAATTGACATTGTAAAACCTCAAATATCAAAAACGAAGTAGGCATATAAACTAACCAGCAAGGTGTTCCTACAAATGTATTCCTCATCCGCTTCCTGTCGCCTGAATCAAAAAGGCAAGCGGAAACTCCAAAATCCCCCAACTTGATTGCACCTTGTGTATCAATAAGAATATTTCCAGCCTGCAGGAGATAAAATAACAAAGATGGAGGTCAAGTAATAAATAAACCCATCCTCTTTTAATTGTAGCACATATAAACACGTGACACTGTAAAGTGTAAACAACATCTCAGTAACAGAAAAAATGCATTCTGGTCTTTTCACATAACAATTGTAACAAGCAAGAGATGGACAAGGACATCAATAATTTCTTTTACACTTTTTATTTTTCATTAAATATACAATGTGAGTATAAAAGCATGACTAGAAATGGGAAAATTAGAGAACAATCTCAAGCAGTTCCATTATATTGGGTATGCATGCGTCTTCCTGATTCCCAATCCTACTGTACAATTCAATGAAATGGTAGTCCCTAGAAAGAATATTTCAAGGTAATCTTGAGCAAATAAGAAAAGTTTGAAAGCAGGGGAAAAGTTTTGAACCAGCTGTCATAAGTAGCAACTAAATGCTAGACGAAGCAATTGACAACACAATAATTTAAACACACTATTTATAAGCACTGTGACCAACTTTTACGAGAAAGAGTTCATCATTGTTAAGCACATAAAAATTCTCTATTTGTTTATAAAGAAGACTAACTTTCACATCTCGATGTATGTGCCCATGATGATGAAGATACTCTAGACCCTTCAATACTTCACGCAATATTGTTGCGATAACCACTTCTTCAAAACCATCTGGATATGCAGCTTTCAATATGTGGAGACATGATCCACCAGCCATAAATGGCATCACTACCCACAAATTATGGTCGCAAACAAAAGAGCAGTGCGATCTGAGAACATTAGGATGGTCAACAAGGATCATTGTTTGAGCTTCTCGAGATATATTGCTCTGCGAGAGAAAAATCAAAGAAACAGTACACTTCATTAGAGAAGCTCAAACCTGGTGTGTGATACAAGTAGAATGGTTAAAATTTCCAAGTTCCATACACAATAATTTATTCATGTGAAATGTTTGAAATTCAAAGCAGAAGATTGCCAGCCATCAAACTGATGCTTCCCAAAAATATACATCTTTGAAAGAACAAGTCAATTGTCGCGTGTACAGATACATTCACACAAAGTTCAACTTAGATGAAAGTGATACGCATGAACTTTTTCACCAACTCTTTCAAGTAATAATAACTCTTCATTGGTAACACATACTCCTAAGGTTTGAAAATGAAACCAGCACTATCAATCATATCCGTTATATGTCATTCAATAGGCATTACCAATTAGTTTTTTGATTAATAGAGTGTTGTATGGCCTTCTCCCACCAAGCAATCAGCAGTACTTCTATGTAATTCAATTGTTTCTTATCAAGAATAAAAGAGAAACATGAACACAATATGAGACCGAAGAGAAGCCTAAGGCATCAAAATACCAAATCGCCATTGTCTCGCTCAAAATCGAGGATCTTTATGGCAACGATCTCCTCGAAAGGCTTACAAAAAGCACGGTGTACTGAAGCACTCGCGCCTAGGCCCACCTCCTCATACAGTATATAATTTTCTGGCCCTATTGGATACTTTTTCTTCTCCATCGATCCTAAGTTCTTATTATCCTTTCCTTAATTCTCAAATATCTTCGAAACAACGAGAAAAACAACCAAGTCGAGGCTCCAATGACTCAAGCCTCAAATGCCGAATCTGCCAAGAACCAAAACAAAAACAAAAAAAAACATATCCGCCATTCAATTAACAAAGGCAAAACGTAAATAATACAGATTAAAGGCACTGAAAAATAGAACAGAAAAGAGGATTGGCGGCGTACCTTGACAAAGAGACAAATGGGACGACATCCATACAGATAAACAAAATGACAAGATTATTGATGGAATGAAGTTCTGACTAAGATTACGAGCATTGAAATGGAAAGAAACAAAAAGGAAAAAAAAATAAAAGCAAAAACTCAATTAAGGAAGGAAATGCATAGACGGGTCTGACGAAGACGACGACAAAGCTTCCTAAGGTTGAGGTAGCGATTGCAAAACAGGCAGCATTCCCGTGAGCTGTAGAGAGAGAACACAGAGATTCAGAGAGAGAAAATCGGATCGCCGCTTCAACAAAATAACATGTTATTATATATCCATATATGAAAATCTGCATGCAGTACACACATTTATTTTTGGTTATTTTTCGACTAATCCTAGGATTATATTTTTATCGTATTTTCTTAATTAATCTTAAATTTTAATTAATATAATAATTATTAAAAAATAATAACTATTTTAATTACAATATATTAAAAATATTTTAATTATCATAATGTAAATGTAACATTTTTAATGAACATTTTGTTGTAAGTTTGTCTTTGATTTGACAATTTTTATCAATTTAGTTTTTATCAAATTGACTTATTATTAACTAAATTAATATAATCAACGGAATATTAATCAAATATTGGTTTTTTATACAAAGAACAGTCGTTTTGTTATATTAACTATACGGGTAATTGTTCGAGTTATCTTGCGAGCATTTTAAACGAATAGAATATAATAGCAAACTCAAGTAGAGTTTACCCGTAAAGCCAAACCGAAATGATCATCAAAGGGAATTTAAATTGAAATCGAGCAATCGAAATTAGGGTCAAATTGCTCTTTTATGCGTGCTTGGAAGGCATGATAGAAACGTTGAAATGAAGCAAAGTTAGTAGTATGGAGCAAGAAATTTGGCATGTTAAGATATAGGCATGCTTGGCCCGGAATGTGATGATCATGTTACCTTTTTTGGCGTTGAGATAATAAAGATAATACATATAGCTTCTTATGGTACCCAAATGAGACATACATTCAAAGGTGTCAGAAGCTCGACTCGACTTGTTTGATGCAGGTCCGGCTAAACTTGCCAAATAGTAGCTCAGTGGAGAATTTCATGCCATGTTTTTTTCTCGGCTATGTTGGTTTGAAAACCAGGGCTTAAGAACACACAAATTGTTGTAAGAATATTGTTAAGCTTATATTTCTAGCATATTTTTTAACTTATTTTCTGATGTGTTGAGTTTTAATTTGTACAATAAATATTATAAATAATTATTTTAATTATAATGCATTTAAAGATTTTATTTGGACAAATCAAAATTCAACTCATCATAAAATAAATTAAGATGATATTTTAAAAATGTAAACCTAAAATTACTCTTGCTGTAAAGGAGTGCTACTGGGCAATAACACATGGAAACGATCATGAAAATTATACTTTTATTAAACGACATTATGTCTAGATTGAGACAAATTTTCAGATGTGAATATTACATTTATTTGTGAATAATGATCATTTTGGTAATTAATATAATTATTTACATTTAATATAAGATAAAGTCGATGTAACTCTGCCTGAGCAGGGAGCAATCGAACGACTATGAACCATTATTTACCCTATATTTCTTCTCACTTCCTAGTTATTTTTCTTCACAGGCTCGATTAATTTCAATGATTATAGCTTGCGGCTATGGGATTCGACAGAGCTCACGAGGCGTTTCTAGCTTGTGATCGCAATGAGGAGTTGGCTGCCAATTATCTATTACAGAACGCCGGAGATTTCGAAGATCGAAAACGGTGATGGCTTGGCTAACTCATTTGGATTCATGGTTTTTTATTGGTAAGATGAATCTGTATCTTTACGAGCGCATTTAAAGAACATTGGATCGTAATTCGCTATTACGAGCTCAATTTAAAACTGAAGTTGAAAAATCTTGCATGAATTTGCTCTTGACACATGATTGATAGCGGGATCGACCTCTATTACTTAGTCTCGAAAAGTGAGACGTGCTCGTTGATGGGTGTGTAGTCGGGACATATTAGATTGTATGTCATCACTAGCATTGGAATTTAAGAGATTGCGACTTGTCCACCTCGGATTTGGCGGCGTCTTGGATCCTAAAACAAGTACTAAAATGACTTACATGTGCGGGGTTATGAGCTTTTATGCTCGTAGCTTTCTAATTATGGCTTAATTATGCAAAAAATAAATTCAAGATTTGCTCGGAATTCATGAGATAATAAGGCGGGATTGATTACTAAGTAGAGTTCTTGAAAGTAAACTCCTATTTTTGATTTTTCGACCTACCATACCATGTTCTACGCTTGGTTTGAATACTGCGTTCGACCACGGTTTTAACAGAGCGTTTATCCGAAAATCCGGAGGCCAAAGTTGTTTCCTAATGTGAAACTCATCAAAATAGGTAAATATCATCTCTTTGTTTCTTAATTACAACATTTCAAGCTCGGTTCTTATTATCCGTCTCTTATTAATTCCATTGACTTTGAGCGTTACGCTTAAAAAACGACCTAAGAACTTGACAAGCCGCGAATTACGTACCATAAAAGGTGAAAAATCGCTCATTTGGGCGCTTGATTTTCTCCGTCGCATCGAGAATCACAAGCGAAAGCCCCGGCTTTTCGTGCATGGACTAGGATTATGGAAGGTCAACTAATGAGCTTGCTAAGTAGAGTTGTAGTTCTTTGTCCGACGTGGCAATTTGATTGGCTGGGAAGCTGCATGGACATCGGTTGTTGTCATTATCTTTCCTTAAACTCAATGAAGCCCACAGATTCTACAAATTTAAGCTGCTTAGCTCATGTCTTAATCATCTATAAATACTTACTCAAACTCTTGTTCTTCTCCCCACCAAGCTCTTCATGATTCTCGCTAGCAATGTCTTCGACAACGAAGAAGCCTGTCGTTGTTCGGGGAGTTTGGGCTCACAATCTGGACGAGGAGTTTCGTTTGATTCAATCTGTTCTTCCTCGGTACCCGATTGTGGCGCTGGATACTGAGTTTCCAGGCTTGGTTTTCATGGAGGTTCCTGGTAATCCCTATTGCCTGGATTCGTCTGGCTATTACAGGTCTTTGAAGATGAACGTCAATGCACTTAACATTATCCAGGTCGGCCTGGCCCTCTCCGACCACAAGGGTAACTTGCCGAATCTCGGAACTGAGAGCTCTCACGTTTGGGAGTTTAATTTTCGAGATTTCGATCTCGAAAACGATGTCCATAGCGCGCCTTCGATTGCTTTACTGAAGCAGCAAGGGATTGACTTCGCGAAGAACAAGAGATACGGGATTTATTCATGGGAGTTCTCGAGGTACGCCCTTTCGTCTGGTTTGATCTTCAATGGCGTCGTTTCTCCGACCTGGGTGACCTTTCAGAGCGCTTACGATTTCGGATTCATGGTGAAAATTCTGGGAAGACGACCATTGCCAGATGACCTCGAGTCGTTCAAAAAGCTAGTTTCTTTCTACTTTGGAACACGAGTTTTCGACATTAAGTACATGATGAGGTTCTGCGATGGTCTTTTTGGGGGCCTGGAAATGGTGGCTCATATTCTGAGCGTCGAGCGTGTCGCTGGAAAGAGCCATCAAGCTGGTTCAGACAGCTTGTTGACTCTGCAGACTTTTATCAGGCTGAGGGATGTGTATTTCCATGGCAAGAAGAACTCGAGGAACAAGAAGCTCCTGGCTATGTTTCAGGGCTTGGTGTTTGGTATCGAAAACATATAAGAAAGATATAAACTTTCTACTAAATAAAAAATATTTGGCCGTATAAATCCGCCTCTATAATTATGAACTTTCTCTTTGCTAAAACTATGTAATCTAAGCAGCTCGTGGAGAGCTAGCTCTATATAATATATATGTTCATCGTTTTGGCAAATCCCAGTCGTGTTCTTAGTAAAAACCAGATGAATGTTTTCGTACCCTCTTAAGAATCGATGGAAAAATGTGATTTTTTTTCTAACACCCATCACCCATTATAGAATTCATGGGCGCAGAAGAAGTATCAGTTCGTGGGTTGACGAAAGCTCGAAGCTTTTAATAAAAATACCAGAACAGGACATAGCCAGTGATTGGATTTCCGTAACCTATTTCGTTCCGAGCTTAGTTCTTCTGCAATGGCGGTCTTAGAATCTCGCGCACGAGAAGAGTATTCTGATGTTCTCACTTAAACAGGACAGAAAAAACTGGCGTTACCAAGCCCAGACACGTTTCTAGTTCACTTTCACCCCTTTTCTGTTGCCGTCACCAACTCTTAAGCTCTTTCTTCGATTGGATTAAGGATACCTCCCCACAAAGAGACATGAATAGTGGGTATTGCAAAAAAATGTGATCTTTTTTCATATTTCAAATTAAAAACTTATTCCAAAGATTGATTTTTTTGGCGCTGTAATTTTTGGAGCATTCGAAGTATTTTTTTGATAGTTACCGTTGGATGTGAGGATCTCCACTTTGCACGCTTCCCACCGCTCTTTCAAATTCAAATGCAATACCCACCATAGTTCTAAGTTCTTTATTATCGGACGGGCCCTATTGTTTCTTGCTCGGCACGTGGCAGCATCGCAGTGGTCATTCTCTCTCTCTAAAAGAACCACCTTGCATCTCTGTCTCTTCGCTCTCTGCGCGATCCATTGTTTTAATCAGAATCTGAAATCATCTGTTCGTTAATGGAAGCTGCTTCTAAGAAAGCCCACACGCCTCGCCAATCAAGTTTGAACTCACGCCATGTGAGCCCTCTGAGCAGTCTCCGGCACCGCCGTAGCTCCAGCGGCGGAGGTCGGTTAACCTCCGTCGAAACCGCCGTGGATGATATCTCCAACCGAGATAAAGAGAACGCCGAACCCAACAAGAAGGAAACTCAGAGTCTTCTACCCATCGGAAAAGAAAACATGGTTCCCTCCAATGGAGTTTATGCTAAGCCCAAGACGATCTCAGATTTGAAATCTTTCTCGACGGGAAGCGCGCTCAAGCCTTCGTCCCTGCAGCTCTGCATGCAAATTAACGAGCCGGATAAGGTTTTCGGGTCTAAGTTGTTGTACACGACGGACTCGGAGCACTCGGCGACTCTGAAGATTTGGGACTTTTCCGATTCAGAGGCTGCTCCGGCTTCGTCCTGGTCCACTTTGCCCAACAGGTAATTGTTAGAAAGCTAATCAAAGATGGAATCAGAATGAAGAATTTAAAAAGCGATGAGCTTTTCAGGTCGTTGCTGTGTCGGCCATTGCCGGTGGATATCGGAAAATGTACTTGTGTTATAGTCAAGGAAGCTTTGCCAGACGGCATCCATGGGGGCGCTCTTTATTCCCTCTACACCAATGCAAGTTTCTTCACTTTTTCAGCTGAAAATAGACATTTCCTCTCACTCTCCATGTTCATCTGGTTTTATGTAAATTCTTGCAGGAAGGACAGGGAAGACAGGACCGGAAGCTAGCCGTTGCCCTCCATAAACGACATAATGGGAAGTCTGGTTTCACCATAGCTCAGAACATCAAAGGGGTATCATCGCCTAAGGCTGATGACAGTTTCATGGGATCCATAACTTCAAATCTCATGGGCTCCAAATATCAGATATGGGACCAGGTTTTACTCATTGTGACATTCTTAACAATCTCATAATTTCATCTTGTTTCGATTAAACTGAAACATGTTTGCTCTTAGGGGAATCGTTCGAAATCCCCAGGCACCCAATCCAAATCCCTTCTGGCTGCTGTTGCGTAAGCCTCTCTCTCTCTCTCTCTCTCTCTCTCTCTCTCTCTCTCTCTCGATTCCCAGTCGTATGAGGTGTTTCATCGTTGCAGATTTGCGCCGACAGTCACCACCTGGACAGGAAGCCATAGAAGCATGAGAACTTATGTTCCAAAACATCAATCAATGCAGCTAAAAAACACGACCCAAGTAAGAATTATGAGTTTTCTGAAGCCGTATTTAGTCGCCGGCGTTAATCGTACCCCGATTTCTCGAGCAGGCGCAGCACATTGCTGGACTGCCGGAAGGATGGGAAGAACAGAAGGAGAAGATTCATCAGCTCTTTTCGAGAGTTCCTCTCTACAACAAGGCAAGAGGTTACAGTGATTTTGTTCAAAATTTGCGATAATTAAGGTTCTATCTAGCTTGACAAGTTTCGATTACTGTCTCAGATTTCAAAACAGTATGAGCTGGACTTCAGAGACAGAGGCAGAGTAGGACTTCAAATCCTGAGCTCAGTCAAAAACTTTCAGCTGACGATGGAGGTAAGTTCTACAAGTGTTATTCCTTGAACTTGAAAATCCGCCATTGACGACGAGTTGTGAGCTAATATGGTTTCATTTGTCTGCTAGAAAAATGGAAAACAGACAATTCTGCAGCTTGGGAGAGTTGGAAAATCAAAATACGTGATGGATTACAGGTGCGGCAAAACTCTTCACTTTCTCTCTCAAACTCTGTATTTGGGTTGAAGAGAGATGATCAATCTTACTTCGTCATGCAGATATCCTCTGACGGGTTACCAAGCATTCTGCATTTGCTTGGCTTCCATTGATTCCAAGCTTTGCTGCACAGTGTGAGCTTTTTATCATCGTTTTCGTTGTTCTATCTCGGAGCAAAGAAGTGTTCGATCAATGTTCGGCAATTCTAATGTTGTTTGATTCGAATGAACAACACAAAAACATCAAAATTCTGAGAATTTTATGAATATGTGAAAGAATCAATTGAAAATTCGAATCCGAACTTTCTCCCCTCTCAATTCTTACGATGAGAAGAAGTTTTTGAATCGAAAGCAAGAAAGAAAAATAATCCTCTGTACGTCCTCCCCCTATTCACAGACGTCTTATCATTCTAACCATCGAGCTCGCAGTGGAAGATCGGCGACGCAAAGGAATTCAGGTCTGCGAAAATACTGTCGTCGCCGTCTGTGTAGTTTCCGGAATCTTGGCAGTCAAAATAAGTCTGAATGTCGTCGGGAAAGCTGCTTCGCGGCGGCTCCGTCGATTCCGTCGGAACCGGCGAACACTCGACGGCCGACGTTCTCTCCATCATCTCTTTAAACTTCGACGACTTCAATAGAAGACCTAGGGCTGACGATGCAGAGGCGGCCACGCCGGATCGCGGCGGTTGCGAGTGGGGGTCAGTTTCTCCGTGATCGGAGCACTGCTGGTCATGGGGTAGGAAGGTGAACCCAAGCTTAAAGCCAGGGCCAGGAACCGGGTCATTACCCGTACCCGTGTCAGCCTGGATATCATCGTTAGATTCACCATGGATGTTAGCGTTGTCGCGTTGACCGTCAGCATTCGGACGGAGCCATTTGATATAACGGCTGAGGTCAAAGTTTGTAACGGCGTTAAGACCTCGATACTCAATTGCTGCCATATCGTAAGCCGTTGCAGCTTCTTCTTGTGTAGCTGTTTATTTCATCACCAAATAAAATTTAATCACAATAAAATTAAATAAAAAAAGACAATTTTTGCACGAGAGCAACCTGTCTACAAACACGGTCCAATTGTCGCATTACTCGTTATTCAAACAAGTTCACAAGAATTGAATTATCGGACGAATTATTCGATGGGTCAAAACAAAATCTTAAATAGCTGTATGAAGCAGTTGAGGTTTGGTGATCAACATCCCAACCAACATGATTTAAGAGCATACTCACTAGCTTCGAAGAAAAAAAAAACACAACACTTAGCATAGGTTAATAATTAATCATTAAAATATTAGCACTTACGTTGGTTTGTTTCTAGTAATTGTCACGTTTCAACGTTTGAAACTAGGGTTTAATGTCAAACACTAAAATCCATCGATATTTTAATGAAAAGGGTATCATGGGAAGTTTGGGTAAAGTTTTGAAATGAATTTTAAGTCTAGAAGATGACAGATTTATAGATTATAACAAAGGAAATTACCATAAGTTCCAAGGTAGAGATACTTATTGCCAAATACTCGACCAATCCGGGCTTCCCATCTACCGTTGTGGTGATGTCTGCAAAAATGACGAACAATCACCAATAATTTTAATTCGAGGTTCAACTGTTCGAGTCGCTGTCTGAGATCATTTTTCCGCCATTGTTGTTCAAACGAAGCTCAGAGAATCTTCATAAATTGTTCTTCAAAGAAATCCATAGACAGAAAAAAAAAAAANAAAAAAAAAAAAAAAAAAATCCCGTACCTTGCTACACCTCTGTATTTCGAGACTCCTCGAGAGAATCCACTGCTTTTCCTGCAGATTGATTTCAAAAACAGAACAATCTTGATTGATTCCAACAGAGATGAACTAGTTATTCGATCATGGAGGTAATAATTTTACCTTCTCAATGATCCAATGTATTCTTCTTTGGATTGGCCTTCCATTTGGCCGAGCTCCTCCTCGTACGTTTCTTGCTGCAGATTATGGTGATCGGAGTTAAAATCTTCCGGCGAAACTCCGGCGGGTTTTAATTGATTAAAGTAAGGGGAAGTTGAAGAAGAGGAATTACTGGAAAATTAAGAATTGTTTCCTGTCCCCAGTACTTTAAAGCTGCCAAATCATAAGCATGAGCTGCTGCTTCTTCATCGTCATATGCACCTGCCAAGATGTTTCATACAGCGCAAATCACATTTAATTCGCGTCATTTCTCACATTAATGGCCTGGTTTTTCAAATTCTGGATTTCAGTAATGGAAGTTTAATCACTTCTTAACCTACCTAGATACACTGCATTTTCCGATAGGGTTTTCGAATCCACGCATCCAAAATCGTCACCGCCGGCGAGAATAAATAGCAGGCCAGAAACGGAATTTCAGAATACAGATCCATCCGAAATTGGAAATCATGATCGGAATCGAGAGAAGAGAAGAAGAAACCTAACCTTGTCGTCCTTTCTTGTTCTGCGATTCGTTCCAGCAGTTCTTATCCCACAGATGAGCCTCGTATCTCCCCGTCCACCGATGCCTGGCCAGAAATTCACAATCCATTGTTAGAAGAAAATAAAAATTCAAGAAAGTCGAAGAAATCATTATTCAATCTATCTTCTCTGATTAACCTGGTAACTCCGCGATAGACGGAGCTCCGCTGCAGAGGAGCGTCGCGAGGAACACTTTTACGAGTCCTCTTCTTCACCTTCTCCTTGTTACTACTTCCATTAACAGCAACGGAGCTGTTCTGATTCTTCAGCGAAACCTTCCCCATTAACGGAATTCCAACGAACGAAAGACCTCAGTCAGTTGGGATTCGCCGGAGAAATAAGAGGGAGATTAGTGATTACACGACTGAGTCTCCTCCCTCGCAAGCGCTCCGATCAAAAAATCACTCCCAGAAAACTACGTGTTCCTCCATTTATACATGCTTTTAGAGAGAGAAACAGGAGAGAGAAGACAGCAGAATCGGAGGAATTCTCGAATTTTTTGCCGGCTCTGAGCGGCATTTTGAGTGAGTCCACTTTCTTTTTGGCTGTTTGTTTCCCGGGAAAATAATTATTTTTTTCCAAAAAATTAAATATTTTTATTCGTAGAAAATGTGATTTATTTCCCTTGTAGTTATTAGACTTCATTTATCAAACATGCAAATTCAGATACATGTAAATCACATGTAATAAGGGTAAAAGCCTAATAACGTGACTAAACGAGTGGTGTGACGATAACTAATAATAAAACTAAACTGAATATAATTAAATTTATGGGTTATTATATGAATGAGAAAATAAGGGTAGAAATTGGAAAAAAAAAAGAGGAAATCAAAGGGTGTGGGCAATTTTAATGGGTCCATGAACCTTTTAATGTGCCATAAAATTAGGCAAGTTATTAGATTGTCAAAGAAAGTTGATGAGGAGAAAATTAAGTGACACAAAGTTCACATCTTTCCAAATTGTCATTCTTTGCATTCAAGGCTGTGGTTTTTTGGTAGGTTTAGGTTGGGTGGTGGTAATCGGTTTCGGATACACCCGAGTTGATTTATCCTTGGTTGGGTGGCGTTAGGTTCCGTATACCGATCCGTTTTTGGATTCGAGCCACATGATTATAATGCAAAATTCAAACTTGAAAACTATGACAACACTAGATGTAAAGGCAAAGACAAAATATCTGAGCGAAACTGAATAGCCCGTGAAATCCAATCGGTTTTGATATTTATTATTAAATTTAAAAATAATTACAATTCTAATTAAAATTATTTATAATAATATGTAAATAAAAATACCTTATTTATTGTTTTAAAACTTAATTAAATATAATGCTATTTTAAAAATCTAAACCCGATCGGATTTGAAATTTTGCAGTTTGCTCTTGAAACCAAAATTTGGTTTTTGGGCCGATCTTCGAAATCAAACCCTGAATCGAAGACCAATTGAGTAAATTCTGATAGTCTTTAAAGATGAACCAAACCAATCTACATCTATAATCATAATCTCACATAGCTTAAAATAAATAAATAATATTGCATTATTTATAAGTAACATGTTTTTGTCTATAAACTCAAGAGCATGGCCATGTCTACGTTGACCTAAAATGTATAATATTATTATGGAAATATTGTTTAATCTATAATATTGTTTATTTGATTTTTTAAAATATTTCCCAAACACATGTATACTACAAATTAAAAAATAAAAAATAAATTGAACAAATACAACATACTTTACTGCTCATCCTGACCTTCTTAACATGTTTATGAGCATGGATATTTGATCTTGTAGCATTGCATTTTCTCTCTCACCATCTGATCTTTTGCTTTTCACTTGAACAATATTGTATTACAGTTGGAGGTGTTCTAAGCATTTCGCATCTTCTTTGAGCTGCTCGTTTAGACAGTTGATTTCTCGATCCAGCAAAAATAACCCAAAAGAGATTTAAAAAAAAGTATGGCTTCCACTATCTAAAACCGGAGTTTGTTATGTGCAGTAGAAGCACCTTCCGGTTCATTTCTTGGATTGCAATTCTCCTCGTGCTCTCTACAACATTGACTTTAACCAGTTTTCGCTTCTTTTCAATGAGCCAGCCCCGGTGGTAGATGGCGGAATCAAAATCTGGGGGTGGAAGCAAGGATTCCACCGATGGTTTTCGGCCATTTATGTCTGTCAGAGGTTCTAGTGATTCGAACAGCGCCTTTCGTCGTTCAGAGAGCATCGAAACTTCCATTGAATCCTCGGGTTTCTCGTTAATTTGATACTCGATTTGTTTTCAGGAATTTCTTCTGTGTTTTCAAATGGCCTTGCACTTGCTGTAAGAAACAAACTACCATTCTAGCTCTGACCGATTTTAGAGGCACAGCAGAATAGAAGATACAACAATAAAGTACCTAACATATATGTATATATATTGTGTATATATTCGTAAGTATGCAAAGCATTGCACAGTTCTGTCATAAATCTACATAAATCACTAAAAAGCCAGAGGATGATTGATGCAAATTCATCACAAGCAAAGCATGAAAGCACAAGTTCAATAAAATCATAGATGGTTAAACAAGCATATTCAGAAAATGCCATTGAATAACCCACCATTTTACTTGCAGATATATACTGAGAACATGTTGTAAGAACATTCCAGGGTAAAAAAAAGAAAGAAGAAGTCTGTAAGTGCAAGAAAAATCGAGAGAATCAGAGAAAAGAACAAAAAAAACAACAAAAAAAGAAGTTAATTCATTTTCAAATTCATGGGCGACTGACATTCAAAATTACATAATCTAAGCTACATATAACCAGGTTCATGGAAGGAAATACGATACCAGATCGATCGCGATATGGTAATGGACATTCTAGCGATTTAACCAAGAAATAACATATTAAATTCATAAAGTAAATTAATTATTATTTATTTATTGGAGACTCGGAGTGACGAGCTAGACATTCAAACCCAATACAGAAGAAACGTACGCGCGAAGGCAGCTCTGGATAAGCTTTAACCTAGAATGCATCTTACTCTTTCGTCATAATTAAGCTGGCCCCTTAAGGGATCAAGCTGTACCAGCTAACTTCATACAAAATCAACAGTCAAACTACCAAATCGGACAAAGAGTTAAGCTCAAAACGAAGAACAAAGAGGGAATCGAAAGAGATTGGATCAATTGAAGCAAAAATGAGCTCGAATCTTTCTAAAACTAAAGCAAGAAAAGCGCGAAAACAATCCAAGCACTCGAGAGCAGAAAAATTCCAAAAGAGAAAAGGGCGAGGCGAAGAAAGTGAAACAAAAAGCCATTGAACTACCTGATCTCTTTCGAGATTTCCAGTCAATCCGAGGAGCGGAGACGGGAGAGAGAACCCTCCGAGAACTCCATCTTCAACCTTCTTCACACTGGTATTCTCCATCAAACAGGAGGAAATCAGCGATTCCCAGCTTCGATCGAGAAGTGAAAGTGACCGAGGAGGTGGTCCGGTCCGAGCCTGGGCTTCCTCTCTGTTCCAGAGTTGCGTTGGTTACGAATAATTTATTATATTAATTATATCTCTCATATAATTTATAGACGTAATATTATTTATATTCAATTCATCAAATTTAATATACCTATTATTTGAGTTTTGAATTTTTTTTAATAAAATTATTAAAATTTTTATTATATGATGGGGTTGGGTTGGGGTTACCAATATAATTAATTAATAATTTATTTAAGTTGGATTAAGTCCTTTTACCGAAACGTAGTCGTTTTTGATCGAATTGAGTTCGACCCGCGCTCTCCCCGTCACTCTCCTATATAACCGACTGTGTACGAATCGGAATTTCAGGAGAGGATCGCTCGCGACAAAGGAAGGTGGGAGCGGGAGAGATCAAGATGTCGTCTGAAGGAGGCCGAGTGTTTGTTGAGCGTTGTACAAGGATAAATGGCTTGGAGAAGATTATTCTCAGAGAGGTTCGTGGTTGTTCTGCCGAGGTATCTCCATTTCTGTATCTCCTCTTTTTTTTTTTTTACAATTTGCTTTTGATTTTAGCTTCGCGATGTCTGTGCTGATTTCTGTGATTTGTATTTGCGATTATGTTCTTCTGTTCATTCCAGCTGACTGTTGTGATTAGCTTCTCGAGTTGTTTATACCGTATACTGCGCGATCGGAGGGTCAAAGTTTTGGATCCATATTGTAATTTCAAGAATTTTTGCTTCAATTACATTTTCTCCTTGAATTGATTACAAATTTATAATGTGGAGATAACTGAACTGAAGAGAGTTTTGTATCTCTATTCAGGCACTATGAAAATGAAGCTGTATGGTGTGATACTGTGAGAAGACGATTGCATTATTATTTTTCCAATTGCGAATGTGTGGAGTGCAGTTTCAATATCATGGGAAACTAAACGTAATTTTTTGTGGTGGATGTGAATAAGGATTTTTGGTTGATCTGCTGATTTCATTTAATCAGTGTTCATCTACCGTTGAGAGTCATGATTTGGTTTAGTCTCTTATAATGGATTTGTGAACGAAAGAAACATTATTTAAATTTTTTGAGGGTGTATTATGTTACTTTTTTCTTTGGGCTGACTAGCGTAAATTCTCGTGCTTCTAGGATTTAGAAAATATGGCACATTTAAACTTTCATACTGGCTGTCAATGAGTTGGAGTTTCTGTTTTCTGAAAATCTTGTGTAGAAGGGAAAAATGTTTTGAAAAAACATAATATTACTTAGATGTTATTCACTTTATGATGTTATCATCTTTGATGATAGTTTAAGCTATTCATTTCTTTCTTTTTAAGTAGACTTTTTTACTTTAAGAACGACATTCCTTTACATGCATGCATAGCTTCTCTATTTTAGTTCTTCACTTTGATCTAATAATAAACATTACGCTTGGATTTAGTTCAGCATAAACTTCTCCCTATATTTCTCTTTTTCAGCTAAAAGTTAGTTATGGAAAAATGTTCGAAACAGGTTTATTTGTATGGAGGTCAGATTACATCTTGGAAGAATGAATTTGGGAAGGAGTTTCTTTATGTTAGCAGTCAGGTACGTGATGATCAAACTCTAGTTATACCTCTTTGATTTTGTTGAAATCAGGAAGTTTCATTCATTATTTACGATAAATTAGTGGCAAAAACCTCAATATAGCAGTTTTTTGGGTTGACGACATGTATGTGTATCTGATACACAAGTCTAACAAATTTTTTTTTTTTTCATTTCTCATTGTCTCGTGGAAATGGAACCAAAAGATTAAATTTAAATGGTTGTTCTTTCAACCTAGCTTTATCTACACATTCCCCTTCTCAACATTATACAATTTCATGCTTTATGCAGGCCATTTTTAAGCCTCCAAAGGCCATTCGTGGAGGAATTCCTTTATGTTTTCCTCAAGTGTTTCTTTCTTTTAGCTTGGTGTATCTTTTATTATGCTTCTTTTACTAGTTTTTAGATTGCAGTATGGGAGTCATGGTTCCCTTGAGCAACATCAAAAATAAGTTATGGAGTCTTGATGAAGATCCCCCTCCTTTTGCAACAATTAACACCAATAAAGCTTTTATTGATTTAATTCTCAAGTACTCCGAAGAAGATTCAAAGACATGGCCTCACCGATACATAACTGAAATGATAAACATGCTTTTCTGTCACAATGTGATTCAAGTTTTGAAACTAGATTTTTCTAGCTCTATGAGTTCATTTCAAATCCTATAGTCCTTAATAGGTGGTTGAACATTTCATTCCCTTACAAATTATGTAGTGCATAATTTTCTTTTGCAGCTATGAGTTTCGCCTGAGAGTGACACTAGGACCTGTAGGTGACTTGATGTTGACATCCCGCATCCGAAATACAAATACTGATGGGAAATCATTTACATTCACATTTGCCTACAACACTTATTTCTTTGTGACTGATATCAGGTTTCCAAAAGAGTTTATTGGTTTTTTTCATATTGTTTACTGATCTCTTGTTTTAAGTTTTGTTTACATTGCTCGCATTTCTTTCATTTTTGTTTCTTCCCCTTATGTCTCAGACCATGGCACTGCCTAATTTATAAATTTGGAGAAGTACTGGTTTTGATTTAAAAGCAAAGGAATTTCTTATTTTGGAATGTTAGCGTGGATGTCTGCAACACCATGACACCTACGATTCATTTACTCTGGTTTATTTCCTTTAGAATTACATATCTGGTAGGTACATTTCTGCATAATATGTGAATTGATGTTGCTTTTGTCTCGTCTTACCCGTATGTAGTGAAGTGCGGGTAGAAGGCCTTGAGACCCTTGATTGTCTGGATAACTTGAAAGATAGAGAGCGGTTTACGGAACAATGAGATGCTATAACTTTTGAGTCAGAGGTGAGTTAATGAAATCTTTGATTTCTTTTGTATTCTTTGGTTGATATACTATTTGTTTCCATTATTTTTTTAGTATGCTATAACTTTTATCTTCCCTGCTCTCTCTCTCTCATGGCAAAGGTGGACAACATGTATCTCGGTACTCCTACTAAAATTGCCATTATAGACTTCGAACTTCGTAAAGATGGACTTCCAGATGTGGGTAAGTGCAGACATGTCTTTTTGCTTGTGTTTTGAACGGGAGTTGCTGTGATTTTTAACTGATATTTATTTGCACTTACGTAATAATTATGGAGTTATCTGTTTGGATGTTGGGCACAAGTATTTCAAATTTAGAGGTTAACTCGGAAGATAACTGATTTGTTCAAATATGTTGCAATTAATACGCTGTACTTATTAGCTTGAAGTTGTGAAGAATAACTCCTTTTCAATGACCTAGGAAGGGCTATGATTGCATCTCAATGGAATATTTTGTTTCATGACTTCATTAAAAACTTGTGATTTGTCAATACTGTTGTGCTTCGGCAATACTGCATATCATTATTTATAAGTGGTGGCTGTGAATACTGTATATAACATAGCAAGCGAGATCACTGTTATGATAACTGTTGAAGTGGAATCCAAGTAAAAGTTTTAGTACTGTTGATTGAGTGGTGTGAATTGAGGTCTAAGAGAAATTAAATGTGTCATTGGTTGGAAATCGTCCCTTCGAAAAAACATATTTCTCACATTTTAGCTTTCGTTTTGCAGTGGTTTGGAATTCATGGGACAAGAAAGCACCTGATTTTGGCGACGATGAGTACAAGTATATGTTGTGCCTAGGAGCCGCTTGTGTGGAAAAGCCCATTACCTTGAAGCCCGGTGAAGAATGGAAAGGAAGACAGGAACTTTCTGCTGTTCCTTCCAGTTATTTCAGCGGACAGCTTGACCCACAAAAAGCTCTCCTCAGCGGTTAAATGCAACCCAACTGATATCATGGCTTCTCTTATTCAGGTACCTACGCAGTGCCTAGTTATGAATGGATTTATCCATTGCCTTCTTCCCCCTTCATCTCATTCTATTTTTTCGTAATCAATCTTCTGAGGTTTGCACCTTTTTTTGGCAAACTTTGGCGCATTTAACTTAGTTTAGAAACCAAATTAAGGTTTTATTAGAGTGTTAATTTGCGAGGAGTTTTGGTCTTGTTTTTTTTATATCATTGTATTTCAGTATAAATCATGTGTGATAAACATATTCTGCTGCGAATCATAGGGTTCTTCCAGGTGCTTATAATTTGAACTTGCAGGCCTTCTTTCCTTTCAAGAACAAATGATGTTGACCAATGGTTGGCTGGATTTTTTAAATATATATTTTTTAAATCGGAGTGAAGATTCATTCTTGTCAGGGCTATGGATTACAAATTCACTGGACGACATAGGGCTGGTGAAAAAAATTATTTTAATTGTTTGTAAATTACTAGGATTTGTGAAAATGCTTATGAACATTTGGTTTTTGAAGAAATACAGTAAGCCCCTTTCTGCAAAAAAAAAAAAGAAAGTACCGTAGCATTCTTTGCACCCCGTAGAAGATTTTGTTTTGTTATTCAGGTCAAATCCATGTTGCATGCTGTACACCTCGCAGGGAATCTACGAAGATGAGCTTCACAAAAGGTGCGAATTTATGTACACACCCTAGTTGAATTTGAAGCTCTGTTCATTCCCAATATAGTTGATTGTTGTTCGTGTATTAATGATTTTTAAACTGATTCATGTATTGTTTCTTTTCATCATTCATCGGCCGGCTGGCTGGCTGCCTGCCGGAAATTACTCCATCCGGCGATGCATTCCGGTCTGGCAACATCATTTGTAAGTGTTAACTGAAACTTGTCTCTTAAATTCTGGTTTTAACATGATTGTGTATGTACAAAATGTGGGGAAACCCCAAACGAAAAAAAAGTCCTATCGGCACTAGAACCGAAAACAGCCTTTCCTAGCCGATGGTTCCTTGCCTCTTTGCCAGAGATTGGGTGTCGAGAGAGATTGTTCTTTGCCAGAGGTCGAGTTCCGAGAGAGATGGTGGTTGCCGGAGGTTGGGTTGGTGTGGGTAGGATCTGTAGAGCCGGGGGAGATTTCAGCCAATTTTGGAAGGGGAGGGAGAGGATGAGGGGGCAGAATGAGGGGCGGAGCTGGACCACACCAAAACCCTCCAGAATTGCCTTTTGCGGCGGGGCTGCTGATTTATCAGCTCAGGCTCTGATCTCTGCAGCATCTCCCACATTATCTTCACGTCTTGATATCCACAGGTTTCTATGTCATCGTGAAGCTTCAACAGCCCTGCCCCTGACCCATAAAAACACGACCTTTTTGTCCACTTCAATAATCCAAATACATAAAATTATACATATATCCACGCTGAAAACTACGTATCTAGTACATCTTATCCTAAAGCTTTTAAATGGCTTTTAGCTTTCATGTGATCATCCTCATAACGTACTATACTAGTGTGTCTATGTTAGTGGGCTGATCCAGACAGGATCTAAAGGACTTTTAGAGGTCAAAAATTGTGAACTGTGAAGAAACCCATCCAAAATGGGTAAAACTTGAAACCCAAACCAGATTCAAATCTCGTCCAATCCCCAAAAATCTGATCAGAAACCAATATATGATTTTTTTGTGTTCTGTTTTTTAGAATTAGAACCGACCTAGAACCCTAATTAGAGTTCTGATTTTCAAAATCTAGAACTTGGGCAACGGTTATAGTTCTGAAGTGAATTCAGATCCAACTGGACCGTGGCTATATCATAAAAAACAGGAAGATTTGGTCAAGTGGATAGTGAGAGCACTTTCATTTTGGAACCTTGTTCTACTCGACTCATTGCCTTTTTTGTCTGTTCTCAAAACTGTTTCGGACAACCTGAGGTTTTTCAATTCCGTTTGAAAAATCTGTCTAAACCTATGGTATATTCCTTCCGACTATATCCTGCTTTTGATCGCTACGACCATGTCATCCGCATACCGAGCGTCGCCGATCTTTTCTTCTTCATAAAGATCTTTTCTGTACCCTTCTGTAAATAAAAAAGTGGGGAAAGAAGCGTACAAGTCTGGAACTTGGAACTAACGCTGTGCCTCAGCCTCACCTAAACATCCAGGTTAGTCAATTTTTTAGACCAAACGTCACATCACAAGCCCCCCACGTTGTCAAGAGTTATGACGACTCGGTTGATTAACCACCGAGTCTTCATCGAAAAGGACCTTTTTCTATCCAAATTGTTCAAACCGATCACATGAATTCTAGTTATCTTCCCTGAATTTCACGAGCTTCAATTATTTACGATGATGTGATGACTGAAATCTCAGTTTGACCTTACTGAAGTGGCCATGGATCGGTCGGAAGGTCGTAAGCTGGGAAAAGTTGGCGGAAACACTATCACTGCAAAGAGGGATAGAGAAAAGAAATGGAGTTTTAAAGGAGGTTGTGGATCGAACTATCAAAGTAGTGATATTAGTAATTTATTCACTGTGTTATTAGGGATTTCCTTTTCATCTTTCTGGAAAGACAGAGTTGAACAGAGAAATAGAGCTGCAAACGACGGCTATATTCATGGAAACTCCCGTGATTTCCCGCGAATCCAAGGGAAATGAGAATCAGAGAAAAAACAAGAAGAATAAGAAGTGAAAACCCTAATCGAAAAAAGAAGAGTGGAAGAAGAAACACCAACCATTTTTCGGAGACTTAACTCGAGCAGAAAGAGAGAGCCAAACGCGACGGACAGGGAAGATCAGCTTGTGCCAGAAATCCATGAATCTGTCCCTGACCTTGGCGGCTCTCTTCCTGCTCCTTTTCCTCCTCCGGTACCAACCAGCACCTTCTCCACCACCGACGGCGCTCAGCCTCCTAAACTCTGCCACACCTGCCTCCCGACGGCGACGCCGTACGCACCGCCTGAAAGACGCTCGGCCGAGAGACCTAGAATGAGAGAGAGAGATATAGAGGATCGAAAAGCAGGGTAGAAGACTAGAAGTGAGAAACTGAGAATAATGGAGGAGCGCAGAGGGATTGTTTTAAGTGGAAGAACTTCACCGACACGTGACGTGGGTAAGTGCGCTTTTCTTCTTTCTTTTTATTATTATTTAATTTTAATATTAAAAAGAATTAAAAAAATAAAAAAGATTGTTGCTGTGGTTCTTAAGGAAGCACCTTATGACAATGATCACCATTAATTAACCTCCTTAATCCTTCTTTGATCCCCCTTTACCTCCCTCTAATCACTTTTACTTTGCTTTATCAAGCCTTCTTTTTCCTTGGTCAAACTCCAATAAATACTTACAAACTAAGCATAGGGTGATTCCACACTTATTTTACAGTTATATTAAAATACACATTAGCCAATCAAACAATTATCATTATAATCAAGATAGCAGACTAAAAAATAATTATTTAATATATTTATTTTATCAATTATTATTTGATAAGTCTGGGTGTATTTCAATAACATAGAATAAGACGTTAAACCTATTATTATCTTAGGTTAATACACTAACTTATTTCTTCTAGCTTTTCTAATTTGTCTTGAAATTATTTAATAATACTTTTTTTGTACGCTGAGAATAAGAAGGGGGAGATATTATTAATTATAATTATAGATTTATTCTCTTTTTGTATACTCTTTAAATAATGGAGCAATAAAGATAATGAATTATTAGATTAACTATTTTTTGATTTAATTAATCATTGATTAACAAGTCAATTGTACAATAACATAATAAAACTTTAAATATTAGTAAAAAAATTGCATCATTCTAATAAAATTTACTTAATCAAATTAATTAAAATTAAAAAAATAAAATCGATCAAAACAGTAATCTTCTTTTAGACGTCTGTACCGAATGCAGTGACCTTCATTCGAATGTTTTCACCAGACAAGTGATAATTCATTTCTTCAAAACCTTCTAAGAGTTATAAAACAATTTTTTTTAAAACTCAGTTTTTTTTATTTATTTACCCAAAACGGTCTGATTTTTATTTTAACCCAATCTTGTATTATTCGTTGCCATAAAGTAAATCAAGTGAGTGAGAGAATTTAAGTGAATGTCGGCAAAGGCCACGCCCATCAATACAATTGATAAGCAGTAAAGCTCGTTCCAACCAATCACAAGCCACCACTTTTTCCTTTCAACTCTTTTGTTTTTTTCTCTATTATAATGATTATTTCTCTTTTTTTAAAACATTTCTTATTGACTATAAATTATTTATTAAATAATAATTTAGAATTTATTATAGAGTTTGAAGGCAATCTATCGTTATTTATTTAAGTTCAACCCACCGTAATTTTAAAAAACAAACAAATTTTGCAAAAAAAATAATGAATATCGAAGAACATATAAATAAAAATTTAAATTCTGATTTGAATTCAAATATTCTGCACATTTTTTAAAAATGGTAGTTGAAATGGTGTAGAATTTAAGACACAGAAAAGGGAGTTTTGAGCCCACTTTTTATGACTATACTTTTAGGCAGCACTGTCATCAATTGTCGCGTAATGTGCAGGCAGAGAAGATCATTCAAAGATATGAGTTTGAATTTTCTCACATCATAATTAAAACTCGAAAAAGCATTATTTTATTGTTAAAAAAAGAAAATCATGTATTTAATTAAGATAATAAATCTGTTTTAAAGATTCACTAATAATGCTACGGAGAATGAAAGGCTCAACTCACCAAATGGGCAAAGCAAATCCCACTGTATTATGATTCGAGAGACTGTATTGTGGAATTTTGTCCACTTCCACCTGCAATTAGTAGATAACTCCATCTTATAATCACCTAATTAACGCCTAATCCGGCAATCCCCACTTTGTAGATAAGCCTTCCACCAATTGAATTTTGACACTAATTCGAATACTACACCGACCCAATAATTGTCCTTTCCCGAAGACTATTCGAGATGTAAAAAACATAGCACGAGTCGAAGTTCATGGTGGTTGTGGACATGGTTATTGCTCTATAATCTATGATCAAGACAGAGACAAAAGTTAGGTATATATACAGTCAAAGTTTAATGTGACTCAAATTCTATACGAATGAGGTCAGTTAGATCAATGTTAGAAGTCTCGTCCAAGTTTTATTTTTCTATAAATTTATGTAAATTAGACTAGCAAAATTCAAAGTTGTAATTCAATTTTCATAGTAAATCTATAAGGCTTTATAAAATGGGTATAGCAAGCAAAGATCAAGGGAAGCAATGGTTATTGGTCTAGGAATCGAGTGAGAGTTGATAAGATCATCTAGAAAAAAAACAGAATTCGAATAACAAATATGAATTATGATTTTACGGGCAGAAACGTGAAAAAAATGTAATAGTTTGATAATTAAAGGGTAACATACATATGATATTCACATGGTTTATACCTTCAAAATGGATTGGTCATATGTCCGAGATCTTAGAGCTCCATAAAAATCCAAGGCTGGCCAACCATAAAAAAAATTGCATTGAAAGTTAAAAACATGACGAATGCCTTGAATGATCACTCAAATAAATATTCAGTGACGGGAATGAACGTGATCCCCTTTGTTAATAATTTCATGGTCACTAGAAATTGCTGTAGCATACTTAGAAGTGGTGAAGAAATTAAGGTACCTTGACTGGGGAAGCTGTTCACAATATGATCAACCTCGCCCTTAGATAGGCCATCTTTCTGATACATTCTATGAACAATATTCACGATATCTTCCCTATTGGGCTGCCTGTTTTCCCAAAAAAAAAACGTGTCAAAAAGAAAAACATCCAGCCTAGACAGGTTCAATAAAACATTTGAAAACCATGAGTAGATATAATGTAGCTCGATGCTAAATGATGAACCATTGACTTCATATGATCCATTCTAAGATAGAAAAAACTTCTTTTCTCAAATATTAGTCAACAAAATATTTTACTCCTCATCAGATATAGCATCACATACCAGTAGAACTTGTACATCCTGCCAACACGAATTAGAGGGGCATAAATGGTTGATAAATCATTCCCCATCACAATTATAGAAATTCTATGTGTTGTATCAGATTCTCGCCAGTCTTGCCCAATACTCACTCTTGTAGGATTATCAGAGAGATTCATCAAAGTTCCAAAAACAATTTGGTTGTTGACTGTCATCTGGGTGTTCCCTAGAATTAGAATAGAAAAAGATAGTTAAAAGAGTGCCATTCCTTAAACAGATGGAGTAACTATCATCTCCTTACGATCATTGACAGAATAGAATTTTACTCCAATTCAATAAAAAAACATTCTAGAATAGTATCTTACCAAATCTACCAAGGCCAGCATCAATCTCATTGATCATCAGGCAGCTCATCTTAGCCTGAAATGTTGAAGAAAGATGACATCATTATCAATAACTAGATCTATAACAAGATCGTTGAAACAGATGAACTCAACTATCCAAACACTGTATGAAATCAGTTATAAATTGAACCTTTATTATACAAAATCATAAATATCAAGAGATTTTGGGAACTTCTCAGATCAATTTATTTTATCCAAAAAGTTATCATAGCACACCATTATTATCCAAGTGAGTCAAGTCCTTCGACTCTTTCACAAATATGAACTTCTTCAGTCTACTGGTTCCTATACTTTTGTCAGCTGACGACAATGACGTGCAGAGTTGACAGCATAATCAAAAAAATTAATAATTGGCGTAAATATTTTTTTCTAAGCATTATATATGACTCAAAATCCCAAGACTTGCATATATTAACAATGAAAGTGATAAAGCTTCTAGCTTGGTTCTGGACCACTTGAGAAGCTGCTCTGTCGCGTTCGCGGATCAGTTTCCCGGCTCACCCTACATACAAAAAATTAATATGTTCAAAGTTTGATTAGATAATTGAATTTAGATAGTACACTGAGCTTTCCATCATCATAAAGGAGCTTCTTTCCTGTAATTAATTTGGATTAAGCAGTAACAATGTAATTCAGTTGGCAATCTGACTGGTTTGAAAAAAGAATGTGAGAAATGCATCAATTTGCATTGTGATTTTCAGAGAAAAAAATCAGTTTTTAAACACATGTAATGAGTCAATGAAAAATTTATTTTTCCCATTATTTTTCAAACTTCCGAATTAAAAATATTAATTGTTTAACTTGATCTTTGTATTATTATCAAGAGCTAAAAAACAGAGGAAAAGATAATATGACATGTTAGGAAGCCATTTTACCTGCTCTTTCTGATTCCAGTTCTCCAGCGGACATTATGATTGTTCAACGCCCATGGCCTGGAATATAAGTTCAGTTTGAAATGACTTTCCTAGTCCTTTTCCTCCCCAAATACCTGTAACTCAAAGACCATTTCTTAAAAATATTTCTTTGCAGAACAACAAAAGGCATGAGACTAAGAATGCAAAGATATATGACAAGAAATATTGAAGTTTAATCAGGATGACTGACAAAATCCATAAATTCAGCTAATCAAAGTTGTATGACAAGCCTTTTTACACTTTATTTGAAGAACTAAAATAGATTATGTACCTAAAATCAGTGGAACTTTAGAGTTGAGGTGATGAGTCAAGTAGTTCTTCACAATATGGCATACTGAGTCAATAGGAATATAAGTACGTAAAACATCAATTGAAATAATATCATGGAAAAGTGTCAAATATGATTATAAGTTAGAGGAAAAGCATTAAAATTCTGTAAGTCCATATCACAAAATTTATTGAAGATCAATCCCATCAATTAACAGTGAGAATGAATGAGAAAACATCTCCAAAGCGCCACAAAATTTCAGTCACTCATCCCACATTCCTATTTACCTTTTCTTGTGTTACGATGCCGGGTTGTAGGGATGTCGAAGATACAGTAATAGAGGATTTAGCAGTAAAACTTAAAAATGTGTAATTGCGAAACCAGACACCATATGGAGATTATTATCGAGTTTTCTTACAGCTTCAACTTGACTCAATCACAATGTCCTATCTTTGCCGAGTTTCATAGTACTTACCAACTTTATCCTGTCAAAAGGAAACCAAATGAAAGAAGAAGGTGAATCAGATGTTCAGTATCACGTTTAGTAGACATGAAGTATGAGTAGAGAGGCTATAAAAGAGGAAGAGAAAATGTCAGGCAATTTCTCGGAACAAACACATCCCAATGCACTTTTTTATAAGGCTTAGTGTGACATAAGTTTTTATTCGTGTACCTACTCTTCTCAGAAAGTAAAATTTGTCTGCAAGGAAATAATAAATAAGAAAAACAAAAATGGACGATGGAAAATGATCTATATGAAGAAAAAAGATTACGCAAGGAAGATTACCATGAAAACAGGAGCTATGTAGTAATCGCCTTGAAGATACTCGAATGATATTTTCACCATTTGTCGATAATCAAACACAATATCCGCTGTTGCGAGAGAAATGAAATGTAGATCAGAATTCTAAAACTGAAAAGCGAATTAACTGGATTTGGAAGGGGAAGCCTCAATACAGTCTCTCCCAAGGAAATTCCCAGTAAACAGGTCGTCAACAACGCCAGCCCTAGCTCCAACGGCGATATTCATATTATCAGACTCCGTTCCGAGCCTATAGAGATCTGAATTCTTAGCTTCCCAGGAACACTGCTCGGACAGTCTTTTCGTAATCTTCTCCGGCTCGCTACCGGAACCAGCTTTCTTGCCGGAAGACCAGACGAAAAACGAACGGAATCGAGCTTCACGAGCGATTGTTGGATTATAGAGATAGAAGGGGAGAGAACCGAGAGACTGGAATTGCGGGCAGCCATTGCTGTTCGTTCTAGCTTTCGGCCGATGGATTTTATACGGGTGGTTTTCCGGGTCTTAGCGCCCACATTCCACCGTTATATAACGGACGTTTAGCTCAATCTAGCGAATAATACAACACTTTTTGACTTTTTTGACCATAGATTATACACTTTCTGTCACGCTATGAATAATATTTATTAAATTTTTACAATGTCACGAGGGCTATAATTGGCAAAAGTTAAATTAAGTCAACATGCCTAATAAATCTGAAGTACAATTTATATCTTAATTTAGAAGGTAATTTACGGAATATTAATCTAAATATTTTGACGAAAATTTTAAATTATGGCATATTATTACTTTTGCCACGTCACATCCAAATAATTCCAAATTCCAAGTGAAATTAAGCAAGAAATCCTTGTATTCTTTGCCTTTTTCCTACCACACACCTAGTTGACTCACTCGATCTCCGGTCTCCCATTAGCTACAAAGTGCACCACTTCACTACACTATCGTGTCTACAACATCTGTACTTCTATATCAATATTGAAAAATGAACAATAATCAATTAGAACCCATATATTTGAATGATGAAACAAATTAAATCTCACTCAAAATTGGCAATTTAAACCGATGACCAACACAGACGTGGAATAAAATTTAGAGTTGTATTGCAAATTAGAGGGAAGAAGTTCGAACAATTAATGACATATCATGGTTAAGCGACAAATATAACGTCATATGATGAAGTGCATAAAAATTGCTCATATGAACTTGGATATTACAATGATCTATTAATAGAAATAAATAATATGGATTGATGTCAGTTATTGAGCATTCAAGCTCAATCAATTGTGATCCAGATGACAATCTATTGTAAGTGTCACTTGTCGCACTCTTATGTGTTGCGGCAAGTTCAACGGGTTAAATGTCTTGTTCATTGTTTAGGCGCGACAAGTGATGAAATTAAACCACGTAATTCTTATTTCTAAATTTGGAAGGGCAGAGATTGTGTAAGAGTGGGGCAGACAAAAAGGGTTGCCCGATTTTGATCTGCTCTGCACGTTCATCTCCAGATGGAGACTTAAGTCATACTCTCGTCATCTTTTCTTTATATCAAAAAAGTCAAAATTACTCCTCATCAATACCTCCGCACTCCTACCTATGATAATTCAATAGTTTAGAGGGGAAAGGCTTTGACCTAATGTTCTAAGAAAATACTCTAACATTGAAGATAACAGCTCTCACAACTGCGCCACAGACAATCAAACCTAGGAATTTTATGATATTCCTCTTATTCTTCGTCTTCTTCGTTAATTTATTCCTCTGGGCAAAAATAAAAGTCCATTTGCTCAAAAGTAAACGCTTCCATGATGAGGAGAGCTCGGCTAGTGGGAAAGAGGGGAACCACCAAAACCTTTTTTTTTATGAATCTCTCTCATCCTTTCAATGTCAACGTCCTCTCTCTCTCTCTCGCTTGCTCGCTCTCTCTCTCTCTTCTGCTTATTTTGGTCAATTTGTAGTCCAGAGATCCCCTCGACTCTCTCTTTTATCCTTCTTCTACTTCTTCTTCGTCCTCGTGTTTTGTTCTGATGAAAGATGATCAAATGGCCGAGATTAAGGATGTCCATAGCCGTGGACCTCTGAGTTCACCTTCGGCGTGGCCTTCCCTGAGCTTTCTGCTGTTGATTCTCCTGGCAATTCCCTTGTTTTGTTCTTGCCCTGCTTCAGCTGCCTGTAGCCAATCCGACAGCGACTCTCTGTTGTCCTTTTTCGATTCTTTATCAGCTTCTCCTCCTCTGAATTGGTCGTCTTCCTCGGATTGCTGCGACTGGGAAGGTACAGTTTGCGATAAAATCGGCGATGGCGATAGGGTTACTGAGTTGCAGCTATCTTCAAGAGGTATCAATGGAGTTATTCCCTTGTCGCTCGCCAATCTCACGTATCTCTCTCGTCTTGATCTTTCTCGTAATCGTATAAATGGCTCTATCCCCTCCTCTTTATTTTATTCTCTGAATCGCCTCCGGTTTCTGAATTTGAGCTATAATATACTTCGCGGCGAGTTGCCAGCGACGTTTTCAAACGCTGACGAGTTTGGTGATGGTCTGATCGAGATTTTGGACTTGTCGCGCAATCGTTTTTCTGGGATGATCAGTTCTTCGTTCATCCAGCGAGTGGCTAAATCTGGGTCTTTGGTGAGTTTCAATCTTAGCAACAATGGATTTACAGGTCTTGTCCCGACCACCTTCTGCCTGAATACTAGTCGGAATAGTTCTCTCCAGCGACTGGATTTTTCGTCTAATGATTTTAGCGGTCAAATTGCTGCCGGACTGGGAGAATGTTCGAATTTGGTCGTGTTCAGAGCGGGGTTTAACGAACTCTCCGGGGAAATTCCGGCTGATCTTTACGACTGTGTCAAGCTTGAAGAGATTTCTCTGCCTCTCAACAGACTCAGTGGTACTATCGGCGATGAAATCTCTCGTCTCGGAAACCTTAAAATCCTGGAACTTTACTCGAACCAGTTGATCGGAAACATTCCGGCGGGAATTGGGAAGCTTTCGAAACTGGAGGAATTGCATCTTCACATCAATAACCTCACCGGAACAGTCCCTTCATCGCTGATGAATTGCTCCGGCCTGGTCGAATTGAATCTCCGGGTCAACGCTCTCCAAGGGGAACTCGCCGGTTTGGATTTCTTCAAACTGTCGGGGCTGAGAACGCTCGATCTCGGCAACAATAAGTTCACCGGCAGCATTCCGGCGACCTTGTTCTCGTGCACGGCACTGAAGGCCGTCAGACTATCAAGCAATGGGCTCACCGGAGAGATTCTCCCCGGAATTCAAGCGCTCCAGTCGCTCTCGTTTCTTTCGATTTCTAGGAACAATCTATCGAATATCGCAGGAGCTTTAAGAAGTCTCGTTGGTTGTAAGAATCTGGGCACGCTGGTTCTCTCCCAGAGTTATTCCGGCGAGGAACTGCCGGACGGAGATGACATTGTCGATCAGAATGGTTTTCAGAATCTTCAGCTTTTGGCTTTGGGTGCCTGCAACTTAACCGGCCGAGTTCCATCGTGGATCGTCAACCTTAAGAAACTCGAAGCGCTGGACATATCTTTCAATCAACTCGTCGGTACAATTCCCAATTGGTTGGGCGATCTTCCAAATCTGTTTTACATCGACTTGTCCAATAACAATCTCACCGGCGAATTTCCCGGCGAGTTTTGCAGTTTGCCGGCGTTGGTAAATAAGCAAGTTCTAGATCCAGAAGCCCAGAGTTTTCTTGCTCTGCCGGTCTTCGTCGCCCCCAACAATGCAAGCATTCACAACCAGCTTTCAAGCATTCCCACCGCCATTTATTTAGGAAATAACGCCATTAATGGCGGAATACCTTCCGCCATCGGCCAGTTAAAGGTTATTCAAATATTGGACTTTAGCCACAACAACTTCTCCGGCAACATTCCCGACACGATTTCGAATCTCGTTGATTTGGAACGATTGGATCTGTCTAATAACCAATTTACCGGTCAAATTCCTTCTTCGCTCAGAGGTCTCCATTTTCTGTCCTGGTTCAGCGTGGCAAATAACAGTCTTCAAGGACCAGTGCCCGTCGGAGGTCAGTTCGATACTTTTCCGAGCTCCAGCTACGACGGCAATCCAGGGCTGTGCGGCCCTCCCATCGTCCAGCGGTCTTGCGTAGACGAAACGAGAGCTTCTAATTCTTCCGATCACCATAAGAGTCCGAGTAAAAAGCTTGTCATTCCTCTGGCTCTCGGGTTCTGTTTGGTTTCCGGCCTTATCGCCGGAGTAATAGTGTTTTGGATTCTATCCAAGAAGAGAATCATTCCGGGAAAGGACGGCGAAATTATCGAATCCGACACTATTTCTTACACTTCCGATATCGATTTCATTAAAGACGCGAGCACGGTCATGTTATTTCCCAACAACGCCGGCGAGATCAAGGAGCTTACCATCTACGATATTTTAACGGCGACCGACAATTTCAGTCAAGAACACATCGTCGGCTGCGGCGGTTTCGGGTTGGTTTACAAAGCAATACTAACAAACGGGACAAAACTCGCTGTCAAGAAACTCTCCGGCGACATGGGTCTGATGGAGAGGGAATTCAAAGCAGAGGTGGAGGCTCTTTCGGCGGCGCGTCACGAAAATCTTGTCACCCTCCAAGGCTATTGCGTCCACGACGGCTGTCGGCTGTTGATGTATACCTACATGGAGCACGGAAGTTTGGATTTTTGGCTGCACGAGAAAACCGACGGCGGGTCACAGCTTGACTGGCCGACTCGCCGGAGAATCGCTCAGGGAGCGAGCTTGGGATTAGCTTACATGCACGAGATTTGCGAGCCGCATATCGTCCACCGGGACATAAAATCCAGCAATATCCTCCTCGACAGAGAGTTCAAAGCTCACGTCGCCGATTTCGGACTCTCCCGGCTGATCGACCCGTACCGGACTCACGTCACGACGGAGCTCGTCGGAACTCTCGGCTATATTCCGCCCGAATATGGACAGGGGTGGATAGCTACTCTGAGAGGAGACGTGTACAGTTTTGGAGTGGTTTTACTCGAGCTGATCACCGGAAGAAGACCGGTGGAAATTGGCCGGCCGGTGATGACCAGAGACCTGGTCATTTGGGCACAGCAAATGAGGAAGGAGGGGAAAGAAGATGAAGTTTTTGATCCAGTTCTAAGGGGAAAAGGGTTCGAAGAAGAAATGGTCCAAGCCATGGACGTGGCCTGCCTGTGTGTTAATCGGAATCCGGCGAAACGGCCGACGATCGGAGAAGTTGTGGATTGGCTGAAGAATATCGGGTGCTCGCCGACACGGCAAATTAAGCAATTGTGATGGAGTCCGTACATTGTTTGACGCTGTTTTTTCGTGTGTAAATGATTAAAATTTGCTTTTCTTGTGTTCTGGACATGTTTTCTGCAAGTTTTTGTCTGAAATTCTGACGAAGAAATCGACCGGAGATTGGAAACTGGGTTTCTAATTGCACCCAAAAGAATCACCACTTTCTTTGACTCGTACTTGTTGACTCGGTTATGAAAGCAACTTTGATTCAAGGTCACGCGACTTTTGACACGTGGCTATGTTGCGTGCCGTTTGATGAACTTGAATTTTTATTTGAATCCAACGATCCACATAGACGTAAGTTTTGAATAAGTAATCCAAAAAAGACACAAGTTTTTAAACAATTTGTTTAGGTTACTCGAATGTCTGAAAGAAGATCACTGCGTTTGTATTAGACACACTTACTCTTTTTTATACATACAATTGATTTTATTTATTTATTATTTTTTTAATTATTTCGACAAATCAAATTCTATTAAAATGATTTAAAATTTTCATCACACATCCAAAACAATAAAAAATACTAATATTAAAAGTTTCATTTTTTTTTAAAATTTGTACTATCTACTATGATTTTTTGAATTTATAAAAAAATAAATTTAGTTAAAATTTCAAACATTAATAAAAATTCTTAAAAATTTTGTCACACATTTACAATATTGTAAGACATAACTGCATAAAGTTTCGTGTATTTTCAACAATTGTACGATTCACTATAAATTTTAAATGTATGAATAAAAATTACTGAAAATTTTTGTCACACATTTGAAATATCGTAAGACAATAATCTATAAAATTTTGTAAATTTTTAATAATTTTATGATTTTATGTAATTTTTAACTAATTTTTTTATTTCATGCATTCAAAAAATTATAGTAGAAGTCGGATTGTTTGAAATATTTATGCAAAATTCGAGCTTAATTTGAATTTTTACCCAAATTTTTAATGATATATCGATTTACATATCTTTTGGTGTCTTTTCAAAACAAGGAAGTCATGTCTTCAAGATTCGAGATCCACAACGTGTGACACAGAAACATTCTTTCTTAGTTTGGGAAGAACAAATCTGTCTTACTTGTTTTCCATATGAACAGCACGACCAAACTAAAACAAAACTATGCTGACTTAGAACAACTCAAAGTCAACTTCAAGTGTTTCTTATTGTAATTCCACGATTTGGGTTGAACGAGATCGAGAAAATGCTCACAATCTTCTTAAAAACATGGCGAAAATAGTTTGAATTAGTAATCGGAAATCATGCTGTAGAGTTCTTTAATCCCACCATCCATGGCGGAAATTCAATTCCGCCATTTTTCTATCTTCATCTTCAACCTTCTTACCAACCACGCTAATTCGTTCTTCACCGGAATCAGCTACTTATAAATGCTCGACCGCCTCTCTCTTTCCTCTGCGACATCTGATCTACTATTACCTCGTCAATGGCGGCCGAAACGAAGCCCGGAGATTTCATCTTTCGGTCCAAGCTTCCTGATATTCCGATCCCGAAACATCTCCCTCTCCACGCGTACTGTTTCGAGAACATAGCCGAGTTCGGTTCTCGAACTTGTCTGATAAACGGCGCCACCGGAGAGAAATACACTTACGACGAAGTCCGGCGAACGTCGATCAAGGTCGCGGCGGGGCTGAGTAAACTCGGGTTCGGAAAAGGCGACGTGGTAATGCTTTTGGTACCCAATTCGCCGGAGTTCGCCTTCGTTTTCCTCGCTGCGTCGTTTCTCGGCGCGATCACCACCGCCGCCAACCCGTTTTTCACTCCGGCCGAGATCGGAAAGCAAGCGAAAGCTTCGAAGGCGAAATTAATCGTTACCCAAGCTTCATTCTACCCCAAAATAAAGGATTTAGCTCAAGAATCTGAACCAAACAGTGTCAAGATAATCTGCACAGATTCCGCCGTTGATGGATGCCTGCAACTTTCTTCTCTGATCAACGACGGCGACGAAACAGCCCTACCGGACGTCAAGATCAACCCAGACGACGTCGTTGCACTGCCATATTCCTCCGGCACGACGGGTTTGCCAAAAGGAGTAATGTTGACCCACAAAGGGCTTGTGACCAGCGTCTCTCAGCAAGTCGACGGCGAGAATCCAAATCTGTATTACCGGAAAGATGACGTCATTCTCTGCGTGTTGCCTCTCTTTCATATCTATGCTCTGAACTCCGTCTTTCTCTGCTCTTTGAGAGTCGGCGCCGCCGTGCTGCTCGTGCAGAAATACGAAATTGTTTCGTTTCTGCAGATGATAGAGAAGTACAGGGTTTCCTCTGTGCCGGTGGTTCCGCCGATCGTGTTAGCCACGGCTAGGTCGCCGGAGGTTGATAAGTACGATCTTTCTTCTATTCGGGTGCTGAAATCCGGCGGGGCTCCTCTGGGGAAGGAGATCGAGGACTCCATTAAATGCAGGCTCCCCATGGCCGTGTTTGGTCAGGTACTTCCATTTTCTCCGGCATGGGCATGTTCTTTGATCGGAGTTGGATTTGACTTTTGGGTTTTGACTTTTTTCAGGGGTACGGAATGACGGAGGCCGGCCCGGTTCTGACGATGAGTTTGGGATTTGCGAAGCGGCCGTGGAAAGTAAAAGCCGGCGGCTGTGGAACCGTCGTGAGAAATGCCGAGATGAAGATCGTTGACACAGAAACTGGAGCTTCATTACCTCGTAATTCTCGCGGCGAGATTTTCATTAGAGGAGATCAAATCATGAAAGGTTTGTTTATCGAGATCGTTGCAACCCAATAATGTCTGATATTTAAACGTCGGAGATCGGTTTTAGGTTATCTGGACGATCCGGAGGCTACGGCGAGGACGATCGACGGAGAAGGGTGGCTGCACACCGGCGACATCGGCTTCATAGACGACGACGACGAGCTTTTCATCGTCGATAGGCTGAAGGAGCTCATCAAATTCAGAGCGTTTCAGGTGGCTCCGGCGGAGTTAGAAGCTATTTTACTCACCCACCCCTCCATCTCCGACGCCGCCGTCGTCCCGTATGTGATTTTTCATTCCACTCTTTCCATCCAAGTTTCGAATTCGTTAATGAACATGAAACTACCGCCAGGATGAAAGACGATCAAGCCGGAGAAGTTCCCGTCGCGTTTGTGGTCTCGCCGGAAAATTCACAAATCACAGAGGACGAAGTAAAGCAGTTCATATCAAAGCAGGTAATTTCGTTCCATCGATCTCCGATTTGCAGACTGGCTGGAGGGGAAATTTACTGGTTGTTTTGACGTAGGTTGTGTTCTACAAGAGATTGAACAGGGTATTTTTCATCGACGCCGTACCAAAGTCGCCGTCCGGCAAGATATTACGGAAAGAATTGAGGGCGAAACTGGAGAATGGGCGCTTCTAGTTGAAATTCAGATCGCAGCTCCATAGTTGACCGGCGCTCTCGTATTTTCATTTTTTTTACTAATTATGTTTATTCCTTTGAAATTTGTTGCGAGATTTAAATTAATAATATAGTTTTCATTGTGGAATTCATATAATTTCTTTGCTCTAAGGGTAAAAATTAATTTAAATGTAGAGACTTGATTAATTACGTAATTAAAATCTTGATTATCTTAATTTCCCGGTTAATGTTTTTTAACTTCAAGGTTCCAACACTATCATAACAGCATAAAATAATTATCGATATAATTAATTTGATAATTAAATTATTTATTTTCAACAATAATTTCAAGAGAGTAAAATTATCATTATTCACGATAATTACATAAATGATTAGTTGACACATCGGTAATTAGTCGATAAGAGAAGAATGTGATCGGATGGTCAACGCCGGAGACGGTTTATACCGAGAGATTAATTTAATGACCAATTAAAATTAATTATAAAATGATTAATGAATGTTTGATCTCCACGTCTTAAGGTTTGGGTGACGGTCGAAAAATATTAATTTGACTTTTTTCTTTGAATATTACATTCGGACTTTGACCCTTCCTTTGTACATTCACGTTTTCTTTTCTTATTAATTTTAATATTAATAAGGAAAAAACTATAGGATTAGCTTTTAATTAAATATTAAATTGTATTAGGTAACAAGTCAATCCTTATGCCGTTCAACCCAAGTGCAGCGGTACGTGAGCTCGTGTTCATGTAGCCGAAATCATTTTTTCGACCAATTTTTACAAAGTTTGGGTTTTTTTTTTCACTCTTATTTTCATCGATAATTAACTTGTTTAATATATATTTATGAAATAAAAATCTATGAACACATGTAGTATTAATGATTTGATTTTTTATGCAACATAGATGATTCGCAATAATTATGAACTATATGTTCTTCGTCATGTTTGGTTATTCGTCGTGTTTTATTTTTCACTCTTAATGTTTGGTTCTTCGTCAGACATAGCTTAGTCGGTTTAGAGATGTTAGAGTTAGTAACAAGTGTCAAGGTTCAATCTCTAGCCTACTGAGTCACCGTGACTTACTTCTCCACAAACTGTCTGGCTGGGGTGTGAGAGCTCTGAAGGCGATAGATTTTGCCTTTTGATAATAATAAGTATGAACTATATTTGTATACTAGGATCTATAAAAAGAAATGACAATTAGAGGCCTCATCATCAACATGGGTACCATTTTTGTTCATCTCTCGTCGCTATCTCTTTCTCTCTCTAATTGCAATAAAAAAAATAGAAATAAATACATAAATATTCTAGGGTTTGGTGGGTCGTGTGCATTTGAATTAGCAGTCCTTCCTCTCATTTAGAGTGCAAAAATGATGGGATTAAACTAACCAAACACTAAGTTTGAAACCACAGAACCTGCGAACCCACCTCGAAACAAACAGCTAAAGACAACGGAAGAACACCCAATCAAATCTCTTGCTTATGTCTTTGTTTACCAAACAAAACCTCCTTTCCAACGTTAAAGATAAGGAATCTCGAGACTTTTTTTGAAGAAAATTCAACTGGGTAAAGAACAAATGAAACGTCTTTGAAAGGAAACATATATATATATTTTTTTTTTCTGTTTCTATACATGCATTCCTTATTCAGTGGGTACCAAATCTGGCCATCCGCCATTTTTGCTGGCTGCTTCGAAGCTTTCTCTCTCTAGACAGGGAGGGGAAGAGGCGGAAGGTAAGTAGGGGAACTCCATATGTAATGCAGTAGTCTCGAGTCTCGATGATTCTTTCTCTTGTTTTTGCAGAGAAAGTGGTCTTATTTTTTTTTGTCGAACAAGCAGTATGCTTTTGTGTACTTCTGTGAGCAGGCCTGCATGAACTAAAATAATATTATATTAAAACACGACGAAGAACCAAACATGACGAGGAAAATGTTTTGTTTTTCAGCTTTTTTGCTGCAGCAGGCCATCGGGTAGACAAAAGATATGAGCTTTAGTTTGAAATTTATATGATTGATTATCAGTATAAAGCTCTAGGGCTTACTGTGTTTCTGGGTTGTGAAGAGATTCTGTGTCATCTTCTTCTTCTCGTTCTTCGTTTTTTCCTTCCTCATATCATATTTTAATGGATTCTAAGGGCGGAGAAGTGAGGCGTCTTCACATAGTTTACTTCCTTAGTCGTCTGGGCCATGTCGAGCAACCCCATCTTATTCGTGTTCATCACCTGACTCGAAATGGGGTTTATCTCAGAGGTTTCTCTCTCTAACTTTTTGTTGTTGAGTTGAAGTTTTTTCTTCTTCTGTTTTTACTAAGTTTTGTTTTTCTGTGAGCAAGATGTTAAGAGGTGGTTGGGCGATCTAAGAGGGAAGGAAATGCCAGAAGCTTTCTCTTGGTCGTATAAAAGGTAGTGATCCGCCATTAATGATTTCAAACGAAGCTTCAAGCTGTAGATTTTGAGTAATATAGGGAAATTTTTATTCGCAGAAGGTACAGGACTGGTTATGTCTGGCAAGATTTAGTGGACAACGATCTTATAACGCCAATTTCCGACAACGAGTATGTTCTTAAAGGATCCGAAGTCATAAATCCAGGTAAATTCCGCCATTGATGCACCATAAATGATAAAAAAATGACTTAATTTTTAAGCATTGATCGCGGGATAATTAATTTCTCAGCAGATTCTCGCTCATATTCCTTCGACGAAAAGAGAGTTTCCGCAATCAAAGAAGGCTCAATCGAAGCCGCGAGAGAAGATAAACTCCAATCAAATGACGAAATCAACGACGACCCAGAAAGCAAATCAGAAACTCCATTAAAGGGCTCGTCGGAGATAATCGAGGAATCGCCTCCGTTCAGCTCAGGGCGGTCGACGATCACAGAAGAATACGATTCATCAAAGCTGGAAGAGAAGAGTTCAGAAACGATCGAAGGGAAAACAGAAGAAGAAAGCGAGGATTTCAAAAACCAATCTTCTTTCTACTCCATTCTTCTCAGAAAGAAGAAGATCAAGAAGAAGAAGAAGAAGAAAGAAATCGAAGAAAAGGATCATACAAATACACCCAAATCGTCAGCGTCGAACACGTCATCGTCTTCCTCGCAATCATCGTTCAGAAAGAGCAACGTAAGTTCTTCAATGCTTCGAAATTTGATGGGTTGTGGCGCTGAGATTACAAACGACGCCGTTTTGGTCTCGCTGCACCGGTCTGACAAATCGGCGGCGAATAATTCTGGTGTCGGAGACAAGATTGGAATGTCCGCCAGAGTTTTCGGGACATGTTGGGACGAACCACTCGACCTCCGACAGCCACCGCAGCAGTTACAACGACGGCACAGTGCTCGGTAAAAATCATATATATTTTTTATTTTTATTTGCATGCAAAATGAAATTATAATGCAGATTTGGTTTACGACAATTGAACAAAATACAGCTTCTAATAACTTTTTAATGGCGGCAGGAGTAGCTGTGATTTTGGACAAGAAACAAGAAAAAACAGCGACCAAGAATTGCCCTGCCGGAAGTCTGTTTCCACCGCTTACAAGCTGGCCGGAGGGCCAAACTGCTCGTAAGTCCCTAAAAAACTGCACTAATTTAAGTCTAAATCACAAATATTTCTGACTTGCCAACGGAAAATCCGACCGGAAAGTAGCAACTTCGACATTACCATTATCGCATTTTCGGATTTTCGGATGGCAATTTTGAAAGCTGAAAGAAAATGGATGAAATGCAGGCAATGTGGGAAAACTTTCAGGCCAGAAAAACTGCATGCACACATGAAGTCATGCAGAGGAACAAAATGTACGTCAAAAACCGAGACAATGACATCATCATCGAAGCCACCGGCTTCGTCGTCCGGGAATCTCTTGACAGACATAAACACATGAACAACCACCTCTTTCAACATAAAAAAACCCATCTCTACTTTTCATTAATCTCTTCGAAATTCGAAGTAAACCAATAGAACAAAGTTTAGCATACAGAAGACAGTCATGTTTCTTGACAAATTCTATCAATTCGCAATTCAGCAGCCATCAAAACATGTTTTCTTCTCCATTTTTTTCATTTTTCATTTCAAATTCTTAGATTCTAAGTTTACCAAACAATCAGCTAGAACACCAATCAAGCAGGCTAAAATATTAAGAAAAATTGCAGAAAAAACAGTTTCTGAATGAGATCAAACAGCTAACTTGCAGTATAAGTGGATAAGTTTTCCTGTTAAAACACACCAATTTCCATGTTAACAAGTCACTGATTGAAGCTATTTACCTGAGTTAGTCTGGAAGGAGAGAAATCAAGATGCCCCACTAGTTACCTGCACCATTTGTTCTTAAGATAGCACAATCAGATGAATATAGTAACATGTTTCGAAACTATAGTTCTCAAAAAATGAATCGATCGATGTTTAAATATTCGAATGAAGAGTTATCCAGATGCATATATTTTTGTAAAGATAGAAAGAATCTGCTTCCCTGACAGACTTTTGGTCAAATTCCTTCTGTATTGAAAAGAATCTACTCTAAAAAAGCTTCCATCAATGGCTTTATGGGAGGTGAATGGAGTTGCATACTATGCGTGACTACAACTCCAAAGAGCGCACAAAGTGCCGGAAGTAATCCTAAGCCGAGCCTTGTTACTGAAATATACACTTTTATCCAACCATGTCCTAAACCACTAGCTGATTTGCCTGCTTAAAAAGAAGGCAATTTACAGCACGATTCGCGTAATTTTTTTCGACGTTCAATATGCAACAATTTTGATGATGATTCGTATGAGGTGTGATTTAACTTACCCTGAAAAGATTCGAGAAAATATAAAGCGAGCCCACATGAAATTTTATCTAAGAAGCTCAACGATCCACACACGAATGCACACCCATTGAGGTCTCTTCCGATTAGAACACTTTGCATGCTTACTCCGGTAACCTAGGACATTACAAAGTAATCAAAACTCGAAAGAATTAAAAAATTAGTAAATATGATACTTTTACTAAGACTTATTTGAAATCAGTGGTTTAAAGATAAAAAAAATGTGGTTTTTTAAATTCTCAACCAAAGAAAAATATTAAGAAACGTGATTCAAATCATACCATCATCAAAGCGTTTGCTATGCCCATAAAGATTGATAATATGTACATGAAAGAAGTCATGTTTTCCGGTAAAATAAGAACCCCGGCTCCACAGAAAATCCAAAGAATGCCTCCTGCAGTATAGTAGGCCTTGAGGCGATGACCAGTCCACTTAATCTCCTACAATAAATAATGGTTTTTCAATTTTTATGTCACTTAAAAAAAGCTATTTCATAGGATTGTGGATCAATGATGGGTACCTGTAGAACTACAGATACAATGAAACTACAAATATAGATTATTGCCGGAACCTGTTCAATCAACAACATAACATAGATAACATTGTGTACTCTCATGAGAAAATCGACTATTACGGAAAAGTTTAAGAATGTACCAGAGCTTTGGCTGATTGGGCCATTCGGAGGTCGTTAATAACATAATACGCAAGAAATGCCTAATGTCAAAGAAGACAAACACAATGAGAATCATAATCTCAATAATTTTCTCTGCAGTTTTTCTTTTTATATTGAAGAAAAGTAAATGAAGTTTGATTGCTGACCTGTGAAACATTGATTATCAATCTGGTGGAGACATAAGCCAGAGCAACTTGATAATATAAGGTTTTTTTGAACCAGTAAGACCATGAAATCCTCGCACGCTGGTTTCCTTGCACTCCAACCTTCAAACTGTTATTTGGAACATAAATGGAAATTCTAGTCGCTAGCCATGGCTCTTAGGAAATTTACAAACTACTGTTTTTGAAGAAAATTATAATGGAAAAATATGGTTGACAGAGATATTACTCAAAAATGAATATCAAATACACAATAAACTTAAAACATTAGATTTGTTTGCCTACCGGGGCTCTTTAGTTCCAGCAAGAAATATAAACACGAAGCAGCATCCAATTGAAATTGAAATATAGGCGATCCATCGATACTGCAGCAGATAAAATAAAGTTAACATCATGAGTAAGTAAACCAAAAAGGTTATTGGGAGTAAGAAAATAACCTGCTTCACAATGTCTGCATGCGTGTCAGAATCGGTGACATCAAACACTAACAACGCCACAGCATACAGACTGAGGTTTGCCACCTTAAAAAAAAATTCAACATCAAACATAAAAATAGGAATATGCTAGTAAATATCCTCTTTCCAAAGACGTTTAGAAATATACATACATATTAATCAACATTCAGAAGGGGCTTACCATGGTAAAAGCGTTACGACAGCTGGCTAAGGCCACCCTACTAGTTGAATTGAGCGTTATGCAGTTTACCATCGACCTTCAACAAAAGAAAATGCGCTTTCCGGTTTAATTTTTCATTTCCTTAAGAGTAAACTTATCAGGATCCTAAATTTCGAATCCATGAGATGATATTTACTAGTCTGGATCTTTTTTTTTTTGCATTTTGAAGTCATTGAAACAAAGTTTCCAAATTTAGTAAGAAATAGGAGTATTTTAGAAATAACATTGCAACCAAAAGGGAACATAAAGTAGATAAGATTAAGATGAACTTACATGTGTGAAACCTGAGTAGCAGCCCAGCCAATATTGAATACAGCAGCAAAGAAGCTGTAGCCTATAGTTTGCAGCATTGGAGAATTTCTTGAAAAGATTTTGCAGGGTATGCAACTTCCAAATACAGAAGAAAATGATATAGCAACCAAAAGGGATCCTCCACCATGCCATATCTTAAAATGTCCAAACCTGTCTATCTACCAAGAAGAAGAATAGCAAAAGGTTTCTCATTACAACAATCTCCAGTTGTTTTCTGATGCGAAGCGAATGCTTCCATCTTCGAATAATAAATAGAAAATAAAAGAAAAAGAGGACTCCACAACGGTTGGTCGCTTACCGAAACTATGAGTTAGAGCTCAGATCGAGAACACTCTCTAAGAGAGGAAGAAACCATTTCATATTCAATATTCAAGATGTGAATTATAAACCTAGAAACAACTATTTATAGATAACGAACTCTAATTAAAGTATCTAAACTATCCTTATTAACTCCTAATTAATATGCAACATTTTCTTGTAGACATCAAAGCATCAGTTTGATCCGAAGACAAATTTGAAGTTCTAAAAAGAAACGTTAAATATTTCTTCTGTAAATTAGTTTAACATGCGATTTTCGATTGTATTAATCATGATGACCAAATATAATTCCCAAAATGATAAGCTTCAACTTACCAGTTCACCGGCAAATATGGTCATGAATCCATCTGCCACTTGACCAGAAAGCATAACAGTCGCAGCATCCCTACCAAATAACAATGATAAGAAATCCCTAAGAATACATGCCTCCGTCGATGGAAACAAATAAAAATTTGGGCACACAAATGAAGATCATTCGATCTGCTCCAATACGAAAGGGAAAAATCAAGTTCATCGTATTCATGGAAACGGTTTCATGCTATTTTCTGTTACATTGTCCAACAATCAGACATACAAATGCTGAGAAAGTATCTCCGCCATAGACATCTACACAGCTCCAACAAATAAGAAACATCTTTACAGGCTAAGAATCATATGAGTTCAAGACAAAAAGTAATGGATGAAGTACCTGGGGGACAGCCCAATGTCTGTTAAGAAAAGGAGCAGATAAGTAAACCAACATGCAGAGGTGATGTCATTTAGCATATGTCCAACGCCATAAAAAAAGAGACGCATTCTCCCAAGAGGCTTTACGAATGAACCATCATCTTCAACGCTACTGATCATACTCTCTTCTTGTCGAGAGCCTGCAATGATTGAATTCATGTTTCAGACACCAAAAACATATACTGATTAAATGAATTTGCTATCGTCTAGTTCAAAGTTGAACCAAATTAATCGGCAGATTAGTTTGATTCACAATAACGGCGGAAAACTCGCAACACTGCGTGAAAAATTGCATACCTAAAGAGCTGCGATCGGTTAAAAATGGATAGACGCAGCAGTTGACGCCATTAGCAGGCAAAAACGAGAGTTAAATCGGAGAAAACGAGAGTTAAATCGGAGAAAACGAGAGCCTCGACATGGCTATCACTTTACTCTAGAAAAGCCCAAAGAAGATAAACGTGTAAGACAGAAACAAGAATTATTCACTCTTCCCCGATTCGTCTGTGCCAATAACCAACGTTTTCGAAACCACTTCACAAAAATTTCCGATTTGGGGATGCGCAAATTGCCGCAAATCTCGTCCAGAAAGTACGAATTTCAGAGATTCAACAGAGTTCGAAAGACGGAATTGTCCAGAGCCGACGAGTCCCCGAGAAGAGAAATGGCAAGGATGATTACGTCTTTACAAAACCACCGCCATACCCAGAGGATTGGCCAAATTTGTCCGCTCTGACTTTTGATTCAGAGATTCTTAAATAGACGTTAATTCCCAAAGCGCTGATAATCCTATGGCACGTTTCACAACAACCAGTCGTCCTTGCTGAAGGAAATATTCAAATTTCAAACCAATATATAGGTTTTGATTGGTAGAATCCGGCAGCGCATACAGGGGCCAAAACATTAGGGTCGCACCACGGGTTGGGGCAAGTTTTTTTGGAAAAAATAACAGAACCAGCCGGTTTGGGGTCAGTTTGTTTGGAAAAAATAACCGACTTGCTGGTTCGGTTATCCAATTACGGTAACCGAGCCTGAACCGATCGCTTACCATAACTGATCTGGAATCTATCCAAATATTCGGTTTGGATTCAGTTCGGTTTCGGTTAATTTATACGGGTTGAGATACAGGTTGCTTCATGGGTTGCTTTATGGGTTGGGTCGGTTTCGGGTCGGGTCAACATCAGTTCTGGGTATGGTCAGCATCCAATTTGGGTTGGATTGGACGATTTTAGGTCGATTTCGGGTCTATTTTACATCGTTTATGAATCGATTTTAATCAACTTCATTTCATACTAAAAAAAAATGAAACCTAGTTTTCTAACAATGATTCTAGAGTAACAAATAGATTATCTAAAATATTCATAACAACAAAAACAGCATCATCAAAGAAAAATATTTATTCTACCACAATTTGCATATCCAAAATATTTATTATACTAGAATTTGAATTGTAAACATCGTCAAAGGAAAATAAAACTAAAGTTGTACAATATTCATTATCCAAGACTAAAAGCAACGGCTCATAACGGTGATTCAGTTAACCATCAAATAAAATTAAAGTTGTAGAATATCAATTGCACACAAAATGCAAATGAAGAAATGATTATCATAGGTTCATAACAGTGGTTCCGTTATATCATCACTTTTTTGATGTCTCAATCATATTAACTAAAGTTAACCATCAAATAAACAAAATTACATTAGAACAATTCATGCATAATAAACAAATAAAATTATTATTTATTAAATAATATAAATATATTATACCTGTTTCGAATTCCGTTACTTCTTCTAATGAGTCGTAAATAATAGACTGTCTATCGGAATCACGAATCCAACTTTTGAGACAAATAATGCTTTCTACCGTCTTCAGAGCTAAAGAACTCCGAAAAGGATCCAAAACTCGACCTCCACAGCTGAAAGCCGACTATGATGTAACTGTTGAAATATGAATAGCGAGAACATCTTTCGCTATTCGACTCAAAGTAGGGTACTCAAACGTGTGCATTTTCCACTAATGCAATAAGTCACCGTCATCGGTGAAGTTTTCAAGTTTTGCAGAAAAATAACGATCTACTTCATTTGCTTGACCTAAGTCATTTTCGTTGTTAACTTCAACCTTAAAATCTTCAACTATAGTCATATAATTATCCTCAACTTCAATATGTCTTAGTAACTGTACTTTATATTCAGCATACAACAGTCTAAATGTATCATCCAACGCTATGAGTATCTCAGTGGTCAGTTCTGGCGAATGCAATTTCAAGAGGCAATGTCTTACGAAGTTTAATTTGAAACGTGGATCAACCACTACAGTCACGTACATGAAGTGATTGATTTGAGTGTAATCCCCCCAATACTTTTCAAATTTTATTGGTATATTTAAGGCTGTAGAACTAAGAAGTGTGTTGTCACTTTCAGCATACTTCTTGATTATGAGATGAAGTTTGCATAATTATGTGAAGAAGACATTAGCTGCAATGCGTAAAGTCGATGAAACTTTTAATGTGACGTCATAAAATACCTTCAATAGTGATACAAATTCTCGAGCAACATTTCAATCTTCTTCACGAGGTGAGATGGTTAAGATGTCATCTTGCACAAAGTCGAACATGTAGGCAACGCCACACTCTGCCAATTTATCAAATGACTTCTCAAATTTAGCTGCAGTTTGTAGCATCAAATATCAAGACATTCATTACTGTTGCATGAAATTTGTGCACTTTCAATGCATGTTTGAATCTTTGGCAAACATGGGCCCCTTTCCAATTCCAACTCCATGAATTTGAAGATGAATAAGCTCGCATTTTCAAGATTATTTCAGAATCGAAGTTTGAAAAAGAGCGATCATTTATGTTATTAAGATTATTAATTTGCTCAAAATGATCTTGTCGCTAAGCGAAGAGTTTAAGGTTGTCTGGTTGAATCAGACCAAATTCATTTCAAAGTTAAGAACAAGAACATGCAATTAACCAAACCCAAAACCGCCATTTTTAAGCTGCTAAACTTAGTCAAATTGATTAATCTGCTCAAGCATCCAAACAAATCATCTATTCGTCGATACAGATGAAATCATACATTGCCTACACAAGTACCCAAAGAAGAACTCCTCCGATCAAAACTATCCCCAATTCCGACCATCACTTCTGCGGACCATTCCGGCTTCCAGAACTCGTTGCTCGCTCGGTCTTGGCACTTCCGGAATTCCTGCTGCCTGTAAAAATCCAAGTGATTTCTTTCCAGTAAGGAATCTTGTAATAATCGAAGATAATGTAAAGATTAACACATTACCAGAAGGACCAGGTGCAGGTGCATAACCAATAGCCTCCGGCGGAGCGGACGATCCATTGCCGAACTGATAGAAAACTCGAGCTTCCGGCGAATCAGGTGGTAAATTCAAGAGTTCTGCATCAAACCCAGCAACAATAACGTCCAGCATTTGGATCTCCATAACCAGTTAAGAAATCTTGATCTTACCGGGACATTTGGATACATTTGCCGGCGAGTGACAAACATTAGGGAGAACCAAAACAAGTGAAACATTGATTTGGAGATCAAAATCCGGATCATTAAGATCTCGAATTATAACACACAGGCCCTTCTTATTAGATTTAAGAACTTCCTTTAGACTATTACAGCAATCTGGTGTTGGAGCTTTTTCATCACCTCCTACATAAGGCAGACAAGTCTCCATCCCAACTTGCTGCTGCGTGCATTCCTCCTCATATGTGGCTAAATCTGCCAGAGTAGAGCTAAACACAGTTGACATCACTAGAAACAAGATGAAAGCCATTGTTATGAACAAGAAGATAGAACATTTGCTACTTATTAAAGTTGGAAGAAGTAGTTGAGCCGATTGAGGTCAGACCAGTTATGATTACATATCCACAACAATTCCAAAAACTCGCTTTGATGATTACATGTACTATCGATTTCGAGTGGCTTTTACACTTGTGGAACAATGTGGATAGGTTATGAAATTGACGCGAAGCTGAGAACTGTGAACTTGAAAGAAAGTGGAAGTAATGAAATAAAGTGCTCAATTCAACCACCCACTAAGGAATAAAGAAACAGTAACCTGAGCCAGTCAGTATGACATCTTCAGCCACGGAGATGACGACAATTTTGAAGGTCTTGAAAAAATATCCCCTCTTTTGCCTCATATTTCTCAATCGCTCCCGGATTGATCATATAACCAAGATGATAATTCTGCAAAGAATCATCAATTCTTCGCTTCGCATCTGTTCAAATCGAATTAGGTCAGCAGAGATCTCCAATTAGTGCAAAGTTTCAGAATTACACGGAGATGACGACAGTTTTGAAGTTCTTGCAAAATATACCCCTTTTTTACCTCATACTCATTCGCTCCCTGAAATAATCAGATAACCAAGATGTTAAGCGAAGAATCATCAGTTCCTCACGCCGCTTCGGTTTAAATCGCATTAGGTCAGCGGAGATCTTCAATTACTGCAAAATTTCAGAATTACACGGAAATGGCGACAATTTCGAAGGTCTTGGAAAATATACCCCTCTTTGCCACAAATTTTTCAATCGCTCCGGAAAGAAACTGGTAACCAAGATGTTAAGTCTGCAAAGAATCATCAATTCCTCGCTTCGCGTCTGCTTAAATCGCATCATGTCAGCGGAGATCTCCAATCACTGCAAATTTCAGAATTAGATGGAAACACTTCTGATTTACTTTTACCGGACCGTACGGGAACAAATAAAGAACAACCTATCGAAAATTACATTACTAGAGATCAAAACCTTGGCTGCGCAATCTGGAATTATCCAACCATCTCTGCGTCCAGCATTCCTTGATTTTCCGACTTGACTTACAGTCATCTCGGGCTTCGGCACGCTTGACACTGCTTTTTGACATAGGTGAAATAAACTAGATTTGACATAGGCAATGTTAAATGTATCATGTTTGCAAACAAACCACAATACTATCTTCATTAGTGCACGTGTGAGTTGCTTATCCACTAAGGTGTTCAATGATTTGATTGGCTTTACACTTTATGACTAGGAACCCCCCTCTTTTCTGGTATGCAAGCTCATGGGTTCCACTTTGTTTCTATAAATTCCACTCAATTTTGGCTATAAACCCTAAAAAGAACCCATCAATTTTCCATTTTTCTATAAGATCATGCCACAAATTTATTAAAAAACATTATCTTGCTCGGTAATTAGGATTGTAAATTTCGATCGAGATGGACAACTTCGAGGAGTTTAAAATTAGAATCGTCCGATTGTATAAAACTTCGATGAAATTAGTACTTCATTATTATGAAAATAAAAAAAAATTTGAAACATATAGTACGTTTTAACATGCGTCTCAATCTTCAATGCTATATTAACTATATGATTAATAAAATAACCCTACCTTGATTAGATTATGGGCAGCCCTAGACAGATGGTCCATGGTCGGCGCTACGTGGCAGATGGTAACTGGTCCACTTTTCTGATCTAGCCAGTCAGAAAACCCACCGTCTTTGAAAAAGGCAGAGAATCCTTAGCTATGCGGTAACTAATGGCACCCTCAAATCCATGTATATATAACACCCATTTCAGTTGCAGAGATTTCTCAGTAACCAAATAGAAAACCTCCATTGAAGCTCGAGTTCAAGGTTTTGAAAAACAGACATGGCCGGAGAGTACCAGAATCAGCACCACTCTTCTTCCTCGCCGTCGACGGATTATCCTCTGCATCTTATTTTCTTCTTTCTGACGCTGATGACGTTTATCGGATTTTCATGGTATATGAACTACGAATCGGTGGTTGAGAGCGTTTTGGATCAAGTGAAACTGGTTTTAATCGTGGGTCCGTTGCTGGTTTTACTGGTTCTTCACTGGCTTTCGAACAAGGAGAGTAGTGGGTTTCATTTCAACGTTGTATTGCCGGAGAGAGAGTCGGCGCACCTGGCCGGAGGGACGCCGTGGGGAGTTGGGTTGTTGCTTGTTATTCTGCTTTTTATGGTTTCTTACCAGTCTTACTTCCATGAACGGTGGTTTCCTCTTCTTAGTAGATGATCCATTATTGGCTTGTATTTTAGCTTTATAACTATGGACGGATCTTCCATCTCTCTCATTTTGGGCTTCATTTAGTTGGACTATAGTTCTAGAATTGGGCCCAAAATTGGCCCAATAGACGAAGGGGGTTGTACAACATGACTTTCTTATTTAACATCTTGAAATACAAGTCATCAAATAAATTAAATATTTATAATTATTATACAAATTGCATCTATAATTATTTGACACATCAATATCAATGAATATTTCAAGAAAATAAATTAAGATGGTAAAATTGAGTAAAATATTAAATTTATAATATTAAATGTCACTAATTAAAAAATTAAATGACGAAGTAGACTAAATCATAATTATATTTAATAAAAAGAGTAACTTAAATTTATATTCTTATCTTATTTTCTTATTGTACACGCTGACATGTCAACTATTGATTGTTCTTATCGAAGCCCAGTAAATGCATTAAAATTCCATTTTACAACTGTTATTTATTATATTTTTTGCACCAAATATAATCTCGATTCGACGCATTACCATGCATAATAGGAAGATATAATAAGAAAAGTAACTTTAAAATTAGTCATAAAAAATAATTTATGCACTGCAAACAAAGGTTATATAAACTAGGGGTGAAATTGTTTCAGATCGGTCCAATTTTATCTCAAATCAAACTAGGTCGGTGACACAATTCTAGTATTTTAAACATGATCGGAATAGTGAAATACGTAAGTTAGACAAATTTAAAATTATAAAAAGTTGAAAATCAAAAAAATCAAATGAAAAACAATGATAAAAATCCTCTCTCCTCTCATCTCTTTCCACATTCGTGTAGAGAAAGGAAGTCCGTACGAATATAGTTTAGTTGACTCAGAAATGATAGATTAGATACAAGAGTCTAGGTTTGACGTCTGCGCTATCCTAGTATGTGAGTTGTTAACTTCAATGTTAGTATAGTTGTTTAAGATATGACATTTTATTTTTTGACATTTTAATTTCAAATTTAAAATTATAAAAATTTGAAAATCAAAAAATCAAATGAAAAACAATGATAAAAATTCTCTCTCCTCTCATCTCTTTCCACATTTGTAGAGAGAGGAAGTCCGTACGGACAAGTTCAGTTGATTCAGAAATGATAGATGGAGTACAAGAGTCTAAGTTTGACGTCTGCACTGTTATAGTATGTGAGTTGTTACCTCTAATGTTAATATACATATTTGAGATATTAGATAAAATTTTTTTATTTTTGTGCGGATGAGCAAATGTTATTTATCCTTTCACAAATTTCGAGGTTTGGGAGCCGTGAGTCTGGGTGTGGGAGCCGTGGGGAAGGGATTTCGGTACAAGGAAGGTCGGAGGAAGGTCACTCATACAGTTGAAGATTCTCTCTCCGGTGGAACCTAGCTAGACTATCAGACAAATGTCGTCGGCGCCGTCCACCACCGCCGGCGAATCTGAAACCCAGACCTACTGGTGCCACGAGTGCGACATGAGCGTCACTCTCCCCATTCCTCACCCCTCCTCCGCCGCTCAATCTCTTCTCTGCCCCCACTGCCTCACCGACTTCCTCGAGCACATGGAATTCACGATTCCTGATCCTAATTCCGACTCCATTACCCATGCCGTTGCCGACGACAGCCACCTCAATCGCTTAATCCTGCACCTCGCCGATTCTTTGGACTCCGACACGGTTCCCGCCTGTCACGGCTTCCTTCCTGCTTCCAAAGCCTCGATCGAAGCGATTCCGACTCTCAAAATCACTTCCTTTTTGCTTGATCTCGATCCGATTCTTCTTTGCTCCGTTTGTAAGGACCAGTTTTTTGTTGACGTCGAAGCTAAGCAACTTCCTTGCAAGCATCTTTACCACTCCGAGTGCATTCTCCCGTGGCTATCGAACCACAATTCTTGCCCTGTTTGTAGGTTCCAGTTGCCCACCGAGGATGTTTCTAAGAACCGGAGGAGAATGAGAATGGAGAGGATATTCAGAGAATTGATGTCCAATGAAGATGACAGTCTCGAGCTCGGTAGTACTCTCAGGAACATTGCTAGGAGACATGGGGATATGTTTCCAATATGGCCAGTCGAATCTTCGCTCTCACCGACACAAATGGGGGATGCTCGAATGGGATTTGTAGTCCAGAGTAACAGCGTGGAGACCGTTTCGAGCTCACCGAACGAGGATGGGGTTTCTTTTTCTGGCGACACGGATGGAGATTTAGGTGTTGAAATGAGAATGCTAGAAGATGAAGTCGAAGATGCCATGGTTCCTGAATCAGAGTCCCACCCTGGAGTTCCATACCCGCAAATTGTTTGAGGTCAGTGTTCATCTGACTTACCCTTATGCACTCAAAGTCCAATTTTCAAAATTCCATGTTTATCAACCCGTTCAAAAACTGAATGAACTTCTCGTATTGAACAGTAGTGATTCAAGCTAATACCTTCTGCCTCTTAGGTGATGGAATTGGATTTGAAAGAACACTAATCAAAGGCTTAGTAATGATAATGGACTCTAGATTTCGTGTATTTCTTATGCGGGACTTGCACAGATCTTTAGCATATGAAACACTTCTGCACTTTCCCCTTTTCGTCATACCTGACTAGGTATCTCTTGCTGATGGTATGAATGATAGGGGATGCAGAGTTTAGTAGAAGACATTGGAAAGCATACCCTTATTCCGCTTTAATCCTCACCTAGGATACCCAGAAATCTAGTCCTCTATCTATATTGTATGTTTATGTTATGGTTATGTCTGAAACATTGTCCAACAATGATGCGATTTTGTCCTTCGAATTATATCGCTGCAGGTGGGGGACGTGGGAATCGATGAAGATGGTTTTTTTTGTGCTTTGATCATTGATTCGAGTGCTCGATTTACAGCACCAAATGGCTAAGCTGCTTCTTCTTCTTCTTCTTCCTTCTTGTATGCAAATGGTATCGGCCTAATAAAGATTGTACTGTGATGTTAAATATCAAACTACTTACACCCTTAATTCACAAGCTTTCTCTCTCTCTCTCTCTTTCGATTTGGTGTGTTGAAAGGTAGAATTTTGATTGGGTAGAGATTGTCTGGTGTGTGTTGATGGAGCAGGTAAAGCGTCTTGAGCTAAAATGGAGGAAGCACTTGGAATTGCTGATGGCGACAAATGAAGCATCAACCCATACATGGCGGTGCCAACCTGCCACTGGATGTAACAAGGTAATGTCTTTTGACGTTCGCCCGAAAGCCTTTCCCAATCATCGAAGAAAAGACAGCTTTTTTTTTTTAATCTTACTTTTGGACTCATCTTATCTATCTAGTTATAGTTATTTATCTTTTAAAAATTAAAATCGACCTAAAATTTTAACTAAATAGTCTGATTCAAGTCAGAGTTTTAAAAAACATATTTTGAGTTCCTCAGACGTCCGAAGAAAAATCAGTGCGTCCAATACGATATTGTAAATGTGAGACAAAATTTTTAAAATTTTTTATTGACGTACAAAATTTTAACTGAATTTATTGTGTATTCAATAAATTGTACAATTGTTTAAAACTTATGAAATTTTGTAGAGTATTGTCTTCCAATTTTATAAACGCGTAAAAAAATTTCAAAATTTTTTATTAACGTATAAAGTTTTATCTGAATTTGTTTGTTTATGCAATCAAAAAATTATCTGTAAATTATACAAATATCGAACAATTTTGAAACTTTATCACATAATTTCTTTTATTGTTATGATTTTGAGGTAAAAATTTTAAATATAAGATTTGCTCAGTCAAATTAATAAAAAAATAAAAAATAAAAAATAAACCCTTCGAATATCCGAAAGAGAGTGAGTATGTCCGTGCCAAAAATAATTTTTTTAAAACTCGGGCATGAGTCGAGCTTGATTTTGACTTTTACCCTTAATTATTATGGGTAAATATCAAACTTGACGTGGACACATTGCACAAGTTTTTAACCGCCATAAAAAAAAAAAGTCTGCCAATTTGATTAACTTAACGACATGTAAAAAAATTAAGACGATCAATCGCAGCTCGAAATTACCTAAAATTTCCCAAGCAAACATTAGATCTTGGGTTCTAAATCTGATTACAATATGTTATTCTTACATACCTTTGCAATCAAATCTAGTGAAATCAAATCTAGTGAACGGAACACCTTGGGAGTTTGAGGGCCGAGGCGACGTGGTCCTGCTTCAATACAGCAAGTCCGACCTAGTGAGTTCAAAGGCACGTTACTCGAATTCGGGTCGAATAAGAGTAAGATCATAAAAATACTTAGAGTGATACACGAGAAAAATTGAAAAAAGAGGAGAATTTCGGTGAGGAATACCATTATTTAGCCACCAATATGGATCATAGGTCTATTAGCAGTCTTGGCTATGTCAAACATGCCAGCATGCTTAGCTTTCTTCCTTTTTACCTGATTTTTTCAGAATTAAAAAAAAAATTATTCTTCCAAATACATAAAAACAGCTTAAAAGCAAAAATAGATGAATTACCTCTGCGCTGATTATTTCCCGGAGCTCATTATCGCCCGCCCCACGACGGAGGGGGTCTCTCAAGCTAACCTGGAAATTTGATAGTCTCTTTCATAAATGAATTTATTCCAACATATATGTTCATGGTTTCTTACGATAATGCACAAAAAGTTCTATTTTCTATTTTTAGATAATTTTTCAGACCTGTTTCCGATACTAAGTTAGAGCTAATAGTTGGTATCAATTTTTCATGATATTATGCGTGGATAGGATAGCGACAAATTCTTTAAAAAATCACAATTTAAATTACCATAATGCTGAAAAGTAACAAAAAAGCAAGATTTTCATATGTATCGACACCATCAATTTTTTTTTTGAATTTTAGCTATCTTGGAATATATGTTTTATTTATTTTCACAATCATTTTGACTTACGTGAATATGATTTTACACTGAATAATGTCATGTTTACTTTCTTAGTATATACTCTTATTGTATACTCTGATGTGCCAGTTGTTTTTAGTTAAAATATATTTAATATATTGCTAGTAATATATATATTACATCAATCATGACTCGACACGTCAATGTATACAATAAAAGAATATGCTAAGCATCCAAACCTAACATTACCTTTCTACAAAATATGTCGATCCTAAATTCCCAAATAAGAGTAGGAAAACAAAATAGATGATTAGTAACCTCTGAAGGTCCAAATAAACATACTCTGAAGTTCCCATAGGCTCCATAGCAATAACATATTTTGGTTCAGGCATTTAAGAGTCGCAATCGATTGCAGCCTGCACAGAAATGCTCGGTCATTGACGTGATAAAAGAAACTGTTCCACGATGCCCCTCGATTCCGAAATTCTTAGCAGTATCATAGGAGTGATCTTGAAGTCTCTTAACGCCTGCAAAATGCTTCCCCTGTTTAGCAATAATGAGCTTTAGCCAATGCAAACTAAGACATTAAATGTAAAAATCATACTTAGATCAATTGTTGAGGTTCTACCTTACCACTGTATCCAAAATTTCCAAGTATGATACGAGTTTCTTAACATTCCAAACGTTTCCATCAAAAGGCATGAACTCGATGAATCGTACATTAATCAGCTTTTCTCTCGTCAGCTCTACAAAGTTGCAGATCTCGTCGTCATTGACCCCACGCACAATTCACCTTAAATCGGTATGTTGAATGCTTGCATTAGTGCCCAAATATTATGTTAGGAACACAATAATAATATTCAAATAAAACATATAAGTACAGACCATCTTGAAACTTCAAAACTCAAAGCAATCTCCCCCTCAACTAACTCGGCCTAGACTTTCCTTACTACATTTCACCACTATTTTCCTCCTAAACTCACTTTATCCTCTTTTATTGTATGAATAATATTACATTTACTTTCGTAACATATTTTTTTATTATATATATTGACATGTCATACTATGATTAATCTAATTAAAATCTATTTAATATATTACAATTAAAATAATTATTTATAATATTAATTGTATTAATCACAGTCTGACACGTCAACATGTATAATAAGAAGGTAAACTTAACATTACTCATATTATATTTATAATCCAAAATTATTAACCTCAATCAAGTTTCACAAACTCTTAATGACTTACTCTACAAGCACATCATATAATTTTTAAAAACTCCTACTATTATCTCTTATTGTTTAATCACATAAATTGTTGAGAAAAATGAAAGAAAAATATTTAAGAATTCATGAGAATGAACATACTTTTACAGGACTGTAGCCGAGGTCTATGACCGCATCGATCGACTCCATAACCTTTCATGGCCTTTGCGCCTGGTCAGAAATTCAAATTTTGCAGGAACTAATGTATCTAAGCTAATATTTACAGAAGTAACCCCGCATTCTTTAAGCCTCAGAAGTTTCCTCACGAGAGTAATTCCATTACTTGTCATTGCCAGTGTTTTTAGCCCTTTCAAATCGGAGAGCTGTAAACAAATCTCTTCAATGTCTTTCCTGATCGTTGGCTCCCCTCCAGTCAAAAAGATTTTATTTACTCCAGATGTTACGAATAATGTTGCCAATCGAACAAGTTCATTCTGAGTTAAGAGTTTGAAACTAGGACTGAGTTCTACGCCTTCAGGTGGCATACAATATTGACACCTTAAATTGCACCTTTCTGTCAAGGAGATTCTTAAATAGGTGTGTAACCTTCCAAACGAGTCGAGTAGCATATCAGAGGCAGGACTATCTTTAGGATGATCGTCGAGTAATTTAGCACAAGAAGTCGAAAACATCCTTGGAATGAAACCGTCAAAAATGTTACCAAGTATTAGTTTATTGTTATTGCTGTTTCTGGCCGCTGAATATGATTTGCTTTTGCAATCAACCTAGAACACAAGCAATTTATCAATATAGCTAGTTTATATTCCAAACTCATAGTATTTCTCCCCCACCATCTCCATTCCCAAGAAAGAGGTTTGGAATAAAACAGTGTATTATCTGAGAACAGAAGAACGCCCAAAAAGAAACTCCACAGGAATTGACAACCATAATTGAACTTCAAAATTGGATATGGAAATTGACATGGTTAAATTATTTTGATCAAATATAAAGTTGTTTTCTAGCTGAATTGCAAGTAATTAATAAATAATCGAATGGAGAATAAAATAAAAACGTGCATACCAGACAAGGGCTCCATCGACGAATCCCCTTCAGACGATTGGCAATATCAGATACAAAACCTCTCTTCATCGCCCCAAGAAAATGGAGAAACCACGAAATACTACAAAGGATTCAAAAGAAAGCTTTACAGTTCATGCGAAGAGGAGGCAAAAAGAATTCTCTGATACGCTCCACGTTTTAAGCTTTTGACCAGAGCTCGAAGCTTTTTTCGGAATTCGACGATTATTCCTCGACCTCTTGCAATACTGTAAAGGCAAAAGAGACCAAATTTGGATAAATGGCGTCGGCTTAATCTGCCGCTCGTATCGACATTTGACAGTTGTGCCATGGCCGACCACGAGGAATGTTCGGACTCGGGTGATTTTCTGGCTTAAATTGGCCGACCGAGGATGTGTTTGGATATTTGTTCGGACTGAACTGGCCAAGAAATATGTCCCAGACAGACCTCGGGCAAAATTTCTAAGTTATTGGGCTTAAAACTACGCAGGCCAAAACCAAATCCAAAGCAATTCTAAACAAAAACCCAACTGATTTCGAAATCAAGCAGTGGAATACAGCTCGGCCCAAATCAGCTTGCAAAACTACAAGTTGTGTTCTGAAAACCGATTTGTGGGGCATAGGTTCGGTTCAAGTGGAATTAGATCGAACCAAGCCGGTGGTGGAGACAAAATCCTCACAAAAGGCAAAAAAATGTCTTAAATCAAGCCCATATAGAAAAATATAGAGAGATTTGACAATTTTATCTATAATTCTAATAACGTATGATTCTCAAAACTGGCACGTTCTGGAAGTCATGTCAATAATTTCTAAAAAAACAAGTTGTATTACCGACCAATTTGCATTCAAATTGAAAAAAGGTTTTAAATTAAACAATCACGTCAAATAATGTTATAAGCTTACCTATTACCAAAAGACGAAATCTCTCGCTCTCAGAGGCCCCAAACTCCCGCCCGACAGTTTGTGAGGGGGTAAGTTACGGTGATTCGGCAGCCCAGAGATGATAGGTCTTTTCCTGATGCCCCAAGGAGCTACCCCAACATTGGGGTAACAACTCACACACTAGGTTAGCGCATGATTCGAACTCCGACACTTGTTACCAGATCTACCATCCCTCGACCACTGAGGTGAATCAGCACGGGCAAGCCTACCTGCCTATCTGTAATCGCTTCCTAAGATGGATTTTTCCTTTTCTCCTCAACTAAAATTATCTGCAATCTACAAATTAATGCAAAATAAATTATACAAAAAAAGTGGATTTGGTATCAGAGGTCTCACTTTTGACGTCTCCAAAACTAAGAACTCGGTCGTTGTACAGCCGAGGATGCTCCGCCCGCTGCCTGATTCTCGATCCGTTTATTGCCCGTGGCCGTGAGCATACTGATGCCCTCGCTCGTCTGTTTCAAAAGCGAATCGAAATGAGGTGAAGCGCACATAATAAGCAGCTAAAATTCAGAATAGACCAGAGATGCAATGTGCAAATGGAGAAATAATATAACCACATGTCTTGTGAATGTGATTGAAACAACTCTCACTGGCTTGGTGAGGGAGATAGTCATTTCATTCAAATAATGTACAGTACTAAAAATATATAAATATAAAAAAATGAAACAAAAACCACTTGAAGTAGGTGATATCTGGGATTCGAATATTAAAAATCCAGTTAACCAAAAAATGTATATGAATGAAAATTACCACTTTCACCTGCCGACATATCTGCCTACTAATTGCATTAACAAGTGCTTGTTCATGATCCTGTGAAAAGGTAGTAGTTTATACATAATCATTAATTAGATAGAATACAATTTTTTTTTAAAAAAAGGGGAGATTTCAAGGAATTGGACCCACTCTTACATTCAATACTTTCTTGGCTCTCTCTATTTCATGAGGATCTGGATGATTTGCACTAAAGACCCTTTCCACCTGTCAAAAGAAGATTAGTGAAGAGAGGAATTGGAAGTAGAACTCACAAATATGTAATAAGTAGCTCTCATACCTCCCTAATCAGAGTCTCTGTGTGTAGTATTTTAATGTCTGGTGTCTTCTTCCCAATGCCATTTTGCGATGGCATTAAGCCTTTTCTGGATTGAGTCTTTGTAATTCCTCTACCTCTCCCTGCATTGAGACCACCATCACGACCAACTGGTCTATTCATCCCATGGCAAGGTCCTCCATAACCCCCTCGATTGGGAATTTCAGGATCCTCATCAACCCATTGGATGTCCTCGGGAGAAATCTGAATTTTATGATACGGGCAAAAAATGTAACGCCAGAAAGTCATATCAGTTTCGACTTTTGAGGGAATTTTTTTTTACTCTTCAAGGGGGAAACACGCTTTGATAAATAATTTCAATGGGATAATTATATAATAAGGAAATTATATTACAACATCGACTTTGGTAAGGTAATTAGAACAAAAAGCAGCTGCGTTGCTATCTAACAAGGTATAAGAGTTGTTTTGTTATAATTTCAATGAGATAATTACATAATAAAGGGTGTGCTGCTGCTGCTATCTAACAAAGTAAAAGAGTTGTTTTGTTATAATTTCAATTGAATAATTAGATAATGACGGAAGTAAACATAAGAACTTGACAGGATTCCTACTTCATACTGGTAAGTGAATGTTGTAAGAAAAAAATATTAATGAAGTCCCGAACATGAAACTTATGTATCTTAAAAGCAAGTGCGATCATATAAAACTAAAAAGGAATAAGAAAAATATGATCAAAAAATTATTACTCAATAAAAATAAAATGAAGTCCTAAGAAAATGCACAAATTAGAATGAGCACACAAAATTGGTGGAGGAAAGACCTTTAAATCGTTGAAACAAAGAAGAAAGCGTACCTCTGAGAGATTAACCCACTCCCATGTTTCGTTAGCAGTCCCCATATCATAAACCAAAGCATGGCGTCCCTAACAGATGTTCATCATTTGATTACTTATCAGGAAATAAAAAACCAGACACCATATTTGAGTGACTTCAACCAACAGCATTTTCATGTCTTAATGAGATAACAATTTGTACCTCTGCTGGATTGTAGTCGGTAATAACAGCTTCATAGAAATTATTGTCATCAGGCCACCTAGTCTTTACCTTCCTTCCAATTAGTGGATCATATGTTGCTCCTTCGGCAGGCTCAACAGCCCTAGCCCCAGTCCCAGAAGAAATCCTATTACCAACAGGACCTCTTCCAGTAGAAACAGGAACAGGGTACTGTTTTGTTCCAGGTATAGTCTAGCAGAGCCATAATCATAATTAAAAAGTGAAAAAAGTAACAATCAACCAAAATGTCGTACTACAACAAAGTTAAATCTAACTAACAGGTTTCTGCCTCTTGCCCTTGGCAACAGCAGGAGGTCCTCTTTTTGCAGTTGAAGACGATGGATGATGGGATGCAGCCATTGATTGTGAGTGAAATGACGGTGAAGGCCCAGCAAAGGATTGTGGAGGGACCGAATGACCTAATTTCTGTTTCTTACGAGATGCAGAAATAGTAGGACTTGGTATTTGGTCATGACTAGGTTGACCTGTACTGAGCATCCCAGATTGATGCCAACCAGCTTGTCTCCATTCCCTAGTTAAATTACTTGGCAGATGAGCTTAAACGTTTAAAAGATATAAGATGACAAACATGTTTAGACCTAATATTACTGTTTCTACAGTATCAAACCTTATCTTTCTTATGGTTTCATCGGTGTTAACCCTTCCGAGAAGTTCTCTGTGTTCCTCATTTGATAATCTCAGTTCTTTTCTAAGTTCTGTAATTAAACCTTCCTTTTCCTGTAGAAAACAATTGTCATATTGCAGTTTTAAACTTAAAATTCAATCAGGTCAAAATCCACAAAAAAGATGAAAAATCAGTACCCATGTTATGGCATCTGCTTGTGCTTTAAAAGCTCTTAAAACAGAACTATATGCTTCCTGCTCAAGTTGATGAATTTGAGTCTCCATGTCATTTTCACCATACATTCTAGAATATTGGATGCCACCCACGGTGGAGCTCCCATTCGCCACAACACGACCCCCTCTAGGGTTTCTATTTTGATGTGATGGAGGAAGATCATCATCAGTTCCTGCAAAAATATCCAAGCTTACATTAAAAGCATCAAAGAAAATTCATAGGTACCTGATGTATTATGCTAACTGATCTAAGGTGGTCACATCATACATTAGGAGTTTAGCTTAACAAAAAATTAAAAGGGGATGTAGAAAGAGCTGTATTATGTGAGCATGTAGTATATTATTCAAAGGTCAGAAACCTAAATGATATAACACCCGGATCCCAGTAAAAAGCTCTATCTCATTTTACAAGCATGAAGTTTCAGTAAGCAACATATGTGGTATGGGAAAGTTCAAATCATGTTCACAAGACGTTTCACTACAAAAACTCCTCATCAAGAACAAATATTATTAAATGCACCAACTCAGAAGTACCTTTTAAGATGTACAAATAGATAACATTTTAGTTTTCAGGAAGTAACATATATGACACCTTATTCAATCATATAAGGAACTGCATAGTTAAAGCATGTTCATATTAGGTTAGAAATGTTTCTCCATATAGAAACTCCTCATTATGAATAAATGGTGAAATACGCAAAATCAGAATCTCTATTAAGATTATAAAAGGTTAGAGAAATTAACTAATATTATCCTATCAGTAAGGAAAATTACACACAGAGTTTGCAAGATCAAAATATATCCTACATATGTTTAACATCCTAACCATACATATGTCTCACCAAGAATAATTTTGAACGTAGTGCTATGCTATTGGAGGTTTCAGCACACAACGACAACAAAAGAGATGCCTAATTTCAAAATTTTAATAGAAAAGGTATCAAACTAAAACATATGTTACAGCGCCATAATTCAACATTCAAATTTCCAAAGTAAATAAAGGCAATAGGGAGAAGCACTCTAAAATCGAGTACCCAGGTATAGGAAATCTTCTTAAAGAAAACCAGAAAATCAATAAAATGGTGGTTCACATTCAAACAAATTTCAGCGCCAATTCTGAAAACAACACAACTTCAACCCTAATTATTGAAAATGGACCATCATTGCAATGAACGCACCACTGCTATCGTAGTCCATAGCCCACTTCTTTCTCAGCCAACAACTTCAAATTCTCAAAATATAACTTCTAGAAAACCTATTTACAGTGATTGAAAGCGGAAAAAGATTCAGGCCGAGTTGGGACAACTTTGAACTCCAAGTCAAGAAGATGCGCGCCTAATACACATCCTTTTAGCGCCCAATTTGGCCGCTTTTCGACGCAAAAAAAAAAAAAAAAACAGAAATACGATTATGGTGAGGTTCGAAATAGAAAAGAGCGGAAAGAGAATATTCCTAGCATGAACAGAGACCGGCTCGGAAACTGAGTTGTGATTCCGAATTGGCAAACAAACCAGCGGCGACGAAGAAAATCAGAATTAAGACTCGCTTTGATTTTCGCTTCATAAATGGTTCCCAGTTCCGCACCTTATTGGGCTTCATCGAGGATCAATAAATGAATAACCTTCTTTAATTTAATTAAAGTATTTCATCAATTAATAGTAATAAAAAAGTTTTAAAAATTATAATTCGAACAAAATCAATATTTATCTGAATTTAATTATATTAAATTACAGTATAAATTTGTTACAATTTCTTCTGTTATATATGGATCATATTTCAAGTAATTTGAGTGAATTTTTAATTAATTTTAAAATTTATATTATATTTTATTAAAATTTTAGTCAAATTTTATTCGATTTTAATTTTTTTTTAAATACGATCCCAAATCCAATTTTTTGATTTTTTAATCATAAAGACCGACACAAACTCATAAATCAAAGGTTTTTAAAAATTAGAACTAAGATTGAATTAAAATCGACGATTTCGATACAGTTTATAATTTCAATTATTTCAATTTGATTTTCCCCACCCTTAACCAAAAGTCCTTAACCAAAAGTGCGCCAACGGTCAAAATTAAAAATAAAGTCTTTTCCAAGGAGTGTAGATTGACATCTCGTGAGTGTCCGTCCCACATTGTTTAGAGTTGGATATCACTTCCTAAGCAACATATACATTTCGGGTTTATTCCTAAAATCAAAATATTATATAATTAAATTTAAAACAGACAATATTATATAATTACATCCCGCAAATGAGAGTAGACAGAAAAATGAGAGTTCCAATTTGATGCATATAATTTCATAAAATACAAGACCAAAGAACCATAAGAGGTTTTAAATTAATCAGAGCCCCCCACACTTTGCCAACTCAGTCTTGAGAAACATGAATCTGTTTATGTATATAACAAAAGCATCAACAAAACAAATCGAATCGGGCGTGTTCTCTTCTCGGATCAAGAAAATAACTCTGATTAGTGTAAAAATACCTCTTTTTTTACCTCCATAGATGCCTGGCATTAGAATCCCGCCCATCCGGCAGGCTGAGGCTTGTTTTCCACAATCTTTGCCTCGCCGAATCGCTGAGAGCTGTTCCCTTCATTCATGGGCTTTGACAAATGAAAGTTACTGGCAGGAACAGCTGTAAAACCGTCTGATCCGAAACCCCAAGAGTCGAAGCCTGAGCTTTCTTGATCCTTTTTCTGCTGACTATTTCTTGTCCTAACAGATTTCACTCCTTTGTCTGCAAACAATGGCGGGTGGGACTTTGGTTCTGCAAATGCCTGCCATTGCTTTTGCTCTTTGTTGCTTGAAGCACTCCAATCAGGTTTCTCTTCTTGCTGATCCAAAAATCTGCCTTCGCCTTCCTCCTCCTTCGACAGTGATGTATAATAAGGAAATGACCAGATATAATGCAGAGTAATAAAAGCACAGTAAAATCTCTCTAAAATGACATTTTGAAGAAATGAATATGTTACAACCCCTCACCCAAATCGCAATTTACTCCGGAGCGCTTCACTCAGACTTTCTCCCGGTCAGCTCCCTCTCCCCGCCAGAACCATCGGGCCAAAAAGAATCGTAACAGAAAGTGGTGAGCCCCAACTCGACAACAGGATTCGGTTCTTAATAATTTAATCATTAGAGGATTCAAATCTTATACTTGTATCCTAGAGATACAAGTTTTTTAACCAAGTGTACGGGGACCCACCACTCTATATTACGATTCCTCTCGATCCAAGAGTTTTGATTAGGGGAGAAAGCTGATGGGAAAAAGCCTGAATAAAGCCACCTCGAGTAAAGTAAGTTGTGGGGGAGGGGTCGTAACAGAATACTTATAGCAAAAAGCTGTACCAGGGAAGTCGAGGAAGGCTGTGGCATTGGAGGGGTGCTTTCATTTTTCACTGCTTCTTTATTTTGTGTTGAAGAGGCAAGTGCTTGCTTGAGCTCTTGTATCTCGTGTCTTTGTGATCGACATATTGCAGAAAGCTTTTCAAACTTGGACGTTATTTCAGCCTTCTCAGAGTTACTCTGCTTCAACTGCTCTTTCAGCTTCTCGATTTCTGCCTCTAAAGCAGCTTCCTTTCTTGCTTTGCAATCGCCAACCCCGCTGATGAATTTCTCAGTATCAAACTCCTCAACAAAAGAGTTGAAAGTATTGTCCTTGAAACGCATGTTTCCAGGTTTTGATCTTTCAGAGCTGTTACTTTGACTTTTTTGCGGAAAAGTCAACTCAAAGTCCTTTTGAGTTTCAACTTGAGTATTTCGAGAATGAGTGCTTTCATCTCTAACAGAGCTGGGATTTTTAGGCAATAGGTGATTATTTGAATAAGTTTGATCGGACTCCGATTTGCTATGCAAAGTAACTTCTTCATCAAACTTGGGTCTATTTTTGTCCTCCTCAAAAAGAGAGTTCTTTGCATGTTGTGTGGACCAAAAAGCACCAAGCTGCCCTCCACCTCCAAACCCTGTAGAAGTTGAGTGTGCAGCTTGTGATGAATTTCTTGACGATTCAGAAGATGATGGTACCGGCGGTGGACTTCTTCGTGGCATAGGAGTTGATTTCTCTGCTGACTTCGAAATGCCTGAAAATCAATCTTCAATCATCAATTATCTTAAAGATATATATATGCTCGAACCTCCAATTGATGCATAATTTTTTCCAGGTCGAAAGACACTTGAATGTTCTGAGCATTTTATATTAACTTATCCATCACAGCTTCACTTTGCTTGAAATTGAAAAATATACAGTTCACATGAGAAAGATGAGATCCGCATTAGCATTTGATGTTGTATTATCCTAAAAAGTATTTCTCACCATCATTTTTTTCAGTTGATTGTGTTCCAGGTGCACGATCTGGTAATGACTTCTGTAATCCAACTGGTAGCTGTTCATTAACACGAAACCACACCTGCAAGGGAACAAAATAAATTCATTGATTAGTAAGCAGGTTAATAGGGTTTCTTCACCTAATCTCGACACACATTCTAAACTAACCTAAGTTCATGGAGATGAATGGCCAATCAAGCAAAAAGCTTGCCTGCGTGATATCTGGTCTGTCATGAGGAGAGTCTTGAAGCATGTCTCTGATTAAGTCTGTAATAGACGAGCTGTACTTGGGTAAATCTGGAATGCGGTAATTCCCATTCAAAATTTGAAGCTTTGACTCCCCATCAAATGCATTTTTGAAGTAACATATCCGGAAGAGGAGGCATCCAAGGGCCTGCAAAAGTGCCAAAGTAATTTAAGGTGACACACGAATAAACATTTATTAATTTGTTTCTGAAATCAAGCCTGAAATTACGAGGTTAAAAAACTTACCCATATATCGACCTTCTCGCCAATAAATTCTCTCCGGAAGAGATCCCACATCTGCCATCGAAGAATGCAATAGAGAATTAAGCATGTTTGCATCAGAAGACATTTGTTGTAGTACTTTAAAACTGTATAATGTTAACCTCAGGAGCTCTATATGCAGGAGTAGTTTGCTTTCTGATGTTGTCTTCCTCAATACCCATTTCTTCCGGTTTCTCAAAGCGTTTGTGATTGGTAGAGGTGCTTCCAAAATCACATAATTTCCAAGACCCATCTGGACCTAACAGGAGATTCTCCGCTTTCAAATCCCTAGGAAAAGAAGAAAAATGCATTAAAAAAAGAACTTACAAGGAAGCTACATGATAGCTACTCCCACACTCAGAGCATTTGAAAGTTGGCTTGACTAGCTTTTGTTCTTGTGAAAAAAATTATCCCTTTTCAAGGCTAACATGAAAGCATAGGATGCTGAAGCTTTCAGAGTCTAGAATATAATGATAAAACATTATACAAAAATATGAAGTAGCTTAAGGACATCGATGCCATATTTGGTTGACTCAAGCGATTAAGGGGAGGAAAATTAAGTTGATTAGGAGGATCGAAAATTTTGTGCTAAGAAGAGATCTTTTCATGGCATAACCTAGCTAACATATGTGGGATCATAACACTGAAATGCGGGGAGAAGGTGATCAGTTACTATGCGTGGCCTTTTCAAGAAAAAAGTGGGACTGAAGGCCAAAGGAGAAGGAACTTGATTACCTGACAGTAACCATTTTGAGCAGTAGTTTGAATTTCTCAACGATATGCACTTTTCAAGGTTGGGAAAGTCTAAGGAACCTCCTAGTTTAGGGCTTCGATTTGGATTGAAGGTCGAGAGGCTATCCTTCATCCAAGTATCTTAAGAGAAGAGGTTGCCTTTTCTAAGATTTCTTGGGTGAAAAGGCAAACAAAGATGCAAAACATCTTTTTCTTCATTTGCAGGGCGAGGCGAAATGATGGTTTTTGGAGTGGATAGGGGTTACTTGGGTGATGCTGACTAGAATCAAGTGGGTGCAGTGAGAAAAAAAATTGAGGCTAGTCAGGGTGTTTTGTTTGATTTGGTGTGAGTATAACAAAAGAAATAGAACCTTTTTTTTACAATTGGACTTTAAATTTTGTAATACTTTTTTTCTATATATATAATACATCCTATCCAGAACATACCTACCTGTGAGCAATAGGAGGGGACTGGCAATGCATTGAAAAGACGGCATTGCACACCTCTCTGAAGATGGAAAGTACCTGTTTCTCATCAAAGTAACCAGCTCCTCTGCTCTCAAGCACGTTAACAAGAGATTTTTCACAAAATTCCATCACCAGGAAGGCTTCTTTCACTCGTCCCATGTCTAAAATACTATGAGCGTGAAGTGTAACAACATTGGGATGCCCTTTTAGTGACTTCATCACAGAAATCTCTTTAGTCACCAATTCAAGAGTTTCTTCATCATTACACATCATATGTTTTAAAGCATACTGATTTGACATATGAAAGGCATCCCTGGCCAAGTAGACACAAGAGAACCCTCCCTCTGCAATAGCACTTCTGACATGAATTTTCAGATTTCCAACATCAATAGTGCGACCTTCAAGTCCAGAGGGCTCTTTATGCCCAAAATGTTTAAATCTCCACATGATTTACAGCTATTGATGTAAATGGCACTCTGCGATTATGGTAAAAACCTAAATAGTTAAACGTTAGTAGATCAAAGATCATAATGACGTACAAAACTATTTAGGGAGAATTCTGAACTAACGTTACAATGCTGAGAGCCATAGGCATGATTGAGAATGTCCATCAACGAAAAACAAAATCCATATAATATATAAAGCGAAATCATAGACAAATAACAACTTTAAGGTACAACCATATATGCAGAGCGATTCTGTTGTGGTAGCTCCTCCAATCGTTTTCTCACAAGTTCAACACAACATTTCTTTAACGTAAGAAATTACCTACAGGTATACATAACTAGCTATTTAATTTTCCAATTACAAGCTGTATTTAACAGGATCGATGTCTCATAATGAAGTATCAATCATCTACCGTGATTAAATCCCACAGTGCTTACTTTGCCAAGAACGTTGTTAATATACTTATGAAAGAAAACTAAGCGGAAGAAATTGAACAATGGATCTGCATCTAAAAAATTCCACACTTAAATCTAATCTCACAAGCTACTAGGAAAGCCTACATCGGCCAGAGAAAAATAGTAAGAGAAGCTGAAATCATAAACCAAATTTCGCCATTAAACTAGAAAGTAGGCGTTGAAGTGCTCTCAACAGCAGGATCGATCTGAAATTCAATATCCACGTACCAAAGAGAGATCTCTAAATCTCAACTGAAGCAGCGATTCATAAAACTAAGATGATACATCAGTCAAAACACAACGACAAGCGGTGGAGAAGATAAATTAGCTGAAGGGATCGGACCTTGAAGAAAGTGCTGAGAAATGATGTATCCAATCAGAACGCTGAACAGAATCACAACATTAGAAGGTTTGAGGAGGAGATCTGATGCGAGTTGACGCGTTGATCCAGAAGCCGATCGTCCACCTCTCTCTCTAACTCACCTCGCCACACACCATACGAGACGGAGAGAGAAAGATAGGAGCTTAGCTTAGCGAGGCGGGTTTGGGTATTTAAAGGTGGGAAGGAATTGTCGCGTGATTGAAGGAAAACTTATGCGAGTGAGGAAGACGAGTCCTGGTAGCCGGCTAAAATATGATATTGGATCTGCACCGTTGGTTTGATGAAGTGTACGGTCTGGATTACAAAATCAGGTCGACTTCACGCTCCTTGGTGGGCCGCGTGGGTCGGGTCAGTATAACCGGATCTCGCATATGACGAGACATACTAATTACGAGTGATCAAAAGCAATAATTACTTAAAAAAAATATTAATCTTTTTGTATTTTTTATTATATTTATTAATGTATTAATAATAATTAATTAAATTAAATTACCGTTAATATATTAAGGATTTTATGGATGAATACTTAGAAGTCAATGAAAGAAAAATTGCAGAAAAAACCAGCAAGATCAACAATATTTACCATCTGAAGATCAATTTCCAAAAAAACCCAGCATTTTATTCAATATAATCCAACAAGATGATTGCTAATGCTTACATTCATGGCTTTGAAGATCACGACTTGGCATCCTTTCTCTCTCTATCTCTAGCTAGAGCAGCCAATCGAATGAATAAATTCTTAAAAAAAAGTAACTATTGCTCTGCCATTTCTGCAATTTGTCTAAAACAAAACCCGTGAAGGCAATTCCGTCTTCCGTTTCTCGACTTTGTTCATCCAATGGTTTGATAGAGTTCGAACCAATTTGTCTAAAAGGCCTCGGCCAGGCTAGATGCCTCTAAGGAAGAAAACGACGGCATAGGCGAAAGGGCGACAACTTTTCCGATGATGATCAAAGTCGGAGACGCTAATTTTGCTGACTCAATTTTCTCTGCAAGCTCTTTCAACTCCGAAAACACCTGTAAAATCCGAGCAAAGCCCGTCTTAGGCATGATCGAGAGTTCATGTATAGCAAATCAGTTTACCTTTTCAAACTAAAAAACCCCCCAAAAAAATGAGAAATACCCTAATGCAGTTTCCCCCATGGCTCCTTATAAAAGATAGAATTGAAATATGCTTATGGCGCGCTGTTGAGGCGTAGTCCCTCGCTCTATTGCAACAGAAGGAGTATTTGAGGGCAAGCCGATATGCATCAACTTAAGGGCAAGAGAAGGGAGGGTTGCAAGGCCCATATAAACAACCAAGGTCGAGTCTGGATTTTCGGCTACAAACAGAGGATCGGACCCTCCCTTTCTCGAGTGACCAGTGAGAAATCGAACACTAGTTGCAACTCCCCTATGAGTTAAAGGGATGCCCAGCTCCGCTGATATCCCCGACGCAGCCGTTGTACCTGCAAGATTGGCAAGCTTCAATCAAGGCATTTCATTGGGGAGGTTTCAGCTTCCCTCTTTACAATAAAAAATAATGTTAGATTCACTTTCTTATCATATAATCTTATTGTACATGCTGACATTCAGAACGTGATTGGTTTAGTTAAAGTGAATTCTATATATTATAATTAAAATAATTATTTATAATATTTATTGCACTAATCACAGTCTATACATCAGCGTGTATACTAAAAAAGTATACTAAGAATATAAATCTATCATTAGCTTACAATAAAAACAGTAAATATTCTTCAGTAATAGATAATTTAGTTTGAGGCGTGGAAAATTGCTCAGTCAGTTGTTTTTTTAAGTACTCATAGCAAACCTCATATAGCATCATATTGTGATTCTACATTTCTTTACTACTTTTTTTTTTTTTGAAAACCAGAGGAGTTCCATAGGAAGATCAATACCAGTTTATGAAACATTTTCCGAAAATATTTCATGGGGTCCATCTATGGCAGCCATTTTCATATAGTGGTTCCATAAAGAAAACTAGAACTATTCAATATATATATATATATATTGGATTCAACTGGATTAATGAAGTTGGTGGCAATATTTTATGAACTAACCTGGAACAATTTTCACTTGGATGCCTTGTTGTTGAAGAAAATCCATCTCCTCTCCGCCTCTTCCAAACACCTAAAATCCNAAACGGATGTAGAAGGAGAAGAAGGTTGATCCAATTGGTTCTTGTACAGCCATTCGTCCCTTCTGTACCTCTCGACGGAATGCTTCTCCGTGAAAGGCGATGGAGTGGGGAGAATGCACAGTGCAAGGAGAAAATGGGGTGAAATTTTGAGGACCTGGGTCCTCTTAAATGGCCGAAAGAGGAGGGAGAAATAATCTGCGGCCTGCAAACATTCGCCATGGCTACTGGTAGGAAGAATCGATGGATTCCAGGGCTGTGATTCCTGCTTGGATAACTAATAAATACGAAGAAGAGAGCTAGAGAGAAAGTTCAGAGTTTGGACTTTGGCAGAGCCGAGAAGGCAAAGAATGGCGGTGGCGGCTTATTAGGGGACGAGAGAGTAGCCATGGTCATACTGACATTTGCCTGAGCTATTCTAATCTGTGACGCAGGTGTATTTTCCAAAACAATGACACCCAACCATAGAAAGCCACGTTACGCATTCAATCGCAAATCACCATTTCTTTCCAGTTTTGACCTTACCTTTCAATCGCAATCGGGTTAGCATTTATTAATTATGGGCCTCGTTGGGCCAAATATTATTGTCCTTTTAAAATAAATTACATTAATAAATAAAATGACTTTAGCCAATTATTATACTTATAATTAAAGTAACTCTAGCCTTATATTTTTATTATAATATCTTATAATATCTCCTTACGTACATAACAAAAGAATATGATAAGTCTAACTCTTATAGTTATTATCTAATAAATCAAAGACACATTTAAGTTACTATGTTATAAAATTACCGATTCCAATTCCATGTTTCCTCAATAATGTGTGTTATCGTTAGATTTGTAGTCACGTGTATCATTTTTCATATAACACACATGGACGTGAAACCATTTGGGCACTTGCTAGGCTCCACCAACGCATGATCGTGCAAGGTGGTTCGAAGAACGAGTATTAGCGCATGGAGTTCAAAGTTAACTAGTCATAAAAAAAAGTTAGGATAATTTGTTTTGTATATCTTATAATTATGAATATATTTTTTTTTTCAATGACGCATTATATTTCTAATTATATCAATTGATCACTCTAAGTTCGTGGTAGAGATGACATTTGAGCAGTCCCGAGCGAGCCGAGCCCAGAATCGTCTGGCTCATTGAGTCTGTCGAGCTCTTCGAGCCGAGCTTATCGAATTTTTTTCAGAAAAATATGACTCGAGCTCACTTACGAGCCTCGAGTCTATTTGAGTTAAGTCCATGGCGAGCGAGTCGAGCCTACCGAGCTTCATCAAGCCGAGCCAACGAATCAAATATTTTCTAAAACACATATATTGTATATAATTTTTAAAAAGTTTTTTTTGTTATAGATTTAAAATGTGATAAACTTAGTAATATATTATAAAAACATGATTGAAATAATACATTTAAAAAATTACGTATCAATCAGAGATGTTTAAATAGTGAAAGAGAGAGAACAAAAAGAGAAAGAGAGAGTAGTCGTGAGTTTGGGATTTGGTGTGGCAGTGTCAATAACAAACGCCGAGCGACGACAAAGACAAGGGACTATCGGTGGGCGACCAGTAATTGCGGTGGACGATGACAATATTTGGTGAGAGAAAATAACACGGATTTGAGTTGAAACTCGGACGTCGATCGATCTCACCACCATCCTGGCAATTTGAAGACTCCCAACATCCTCATCCTTCTCTCTAGCAACGACAGACCTCGGCAAGCTCCGTCGTCGTCGATTGATCTAAAAAATAGATAAAAATTATGACTAGATATTTATTGTAAAATTTAAAGTATTATTAAAGATTTTAAAAGTTTAAGATATTCATTGTAATTGAAATAAATTATATGTGATTAATTAATTAAATTAATATAGTAAATTATAAATATTTTAAAATAAATTATTAAGTATATAATTAATGGGTGTCGTGGTACTAATTAGCAAAAGTTAAGAAACAGACGAGAGATTTTCAGGACTTTCTCCGAATGCTACACTGGCCACGTCGAAAGGGTTTATCGGTCATTCCGTACAAGGGGGTCTATGATGGGAAAATGCTCTCATTTCCTGTCTGGTCTCTGTTTTCTCCTCTGTATGTAGATCCAGGCTCGCGAGGGATCTAAGCTCAGACATCTTTCGTTTTCTTTCCCTCGATGGGGTTTCCAAAGATGAACTCGAGTTCGACAACGTTGAATTCGAGAGCAAATCCATAAATTTCCCTTAAAATCTATTTCTCAAGCGCTTCTTCTAAGCACAATTGCAGACGTTGGATCTTGGTAAGTTTCTCTGCATTTTATCGGTCTTGCATCCATTTTTATTCTTTCGTGTTTCTGCGTCGGAGATCGAGTTGATTTTTATCTCCCATATCCTTGATTTTCGCGAGGAATCTATGTTATGTCAAAACCCGGGGCTATTCTTTGGGTTTGATAGTATAACCCTTTTATTCGATTATTGACTTTTGCTGGAACGGGGAACTCATTCGGCAAAATCGACCCTCATTTATGGTGGGTATTGCTTGATTGACGTTAGGTTTGAGATTTTGTGATTATGAAAGGTGACGGCGATGCATTCTCAATACTTGTTCCCCGTAATCTTTTTTACCTTTTTTTGTTCTGGGATTCAGAATTTTTAGTTTTCTTCTGGCAATATGGTTCCTGGAATTTCTGTATAAGCTCTCGTTGCATTGATTCTTCTTAAGTAAACTGCAGCTGGAATCTCGTCATCGTCTTCATTCTTATACCTTTGAAATGCAGGATTGAGATTCGGAATTTTATTTGAACCCTACCCTTCTACCTTATCTGGTTATTTAAATTAGATCTATCTATGAATTTGTTGCTTCATGCTGTCACATTTGTATAATATATTTGTCCTGTGAAAATTCTTCTATTCGAACAACATCATCTGAAACAAGTGGTGAGAGTTTCAGTGATATATATAGAGTGGACATGTTGTTTTACTATGTTTGTTGGGTTGAAGGTTATTACTAATGTTCCAAACTGAAGAATTTATTACTTTTTCTTGCTTCATTTCTGGGTTTAACATCATTCCTTTGCTTTTCTTCAAGATTATTGCAGTTGATCTTCTTTGCTATGAGAAAAACTATATTCTCTTCTCTTTCACCGGATCCAAGTGAGGTATTTGTTGGGTATATCGTGTAGAAGATCCATCTCATACACACTACTCCATCTATGCTGAAAATTATTTGAGTTTATCCTCCCCGAATTTCGAGATATGCTACGGTTTATGATCCTGTGCTAGCACCAAAGGAAGAGATGAAAGGTGGAAATAGTCATCGAGCGAGGGGAAGCCATATATCTGTTATTCTGATTGCCATTATTTTTGCAACTATTGTGCTATGTGTATGGGAGAAAAATCCAATTGCTTCTCTTCAGTGGAATACTCGAGAGCAGTTTACAATACCTTCAGGTTTGTTCACTAATCCTCCATATCATTGGTTCAAGACATTTATGACTTCTTCTTAGAACATTGTGCTATTTGGTTCGACCTCTTATCGGCCCGATCATCATGATGTGAACCAATAACAAGCTTAATCTGATTCCTTCTCTTTTTGATAATTGTAGCCTTTCATGTACGCGATCCTGCACGAGTTAACCCGAAGGAGACCGCAAAAAGGGACAAAAGTGGAGGTAATCTACTTTCTATTATCATCTCTCTTTCCAAATTCTAATCCATTAGTTGGTAACTTATAATCCAAGTTTTTAGATCTTTTTGCTTTCTGTCATCGTTGCTTGTACAGTTTGTAATTATGCAAAGGGTAGATGGATTGAAGACGACAAGCGACCATTGTATTCTGGGTTTGAATGTAAACGATGGTTGTCGGTAATGTGGTCGTGTAGGCTCACAAAAAGAATGGATTTTTCATACGAAATTTACCGGTGGCAGCCGGAAAATTGTGAAATGCCAGAGTTCGATCGATCTGCGATCTTAAGAAGGTATAATTTCACACCACGCCACTTTTTTTGGTCTAAATATTGTTCTAAACTTATCATTCATTTGTAGGATTGAAAACAAGACAATCGCATTCATCGGAGATTCTCTGGGGAGGCAGCAGTTTCAGTCGTTGATGTGTATTCTCACCGGCGGAGAAGAAAGCCCGGAAGTCGAAGATGTCGGACAAGAATACGGTTTGGTCAAAGCAAAGGGAGCTATTCGGCCGGACGGCTGGGTTTATCGGTTCCCGGAGACAAACACCACCGTGTTGTACTACTGGTCGGCAAGCCTCTCCGATCTAGTCCCGATCAACGCTACCGACCCCGCCTCCGACGTGGCCTTGCATTTAGACCGGCCCCCAGCTTTCATGAGACAATTTCTGGACCGCTTCGACGTTCTGGTCTTGAACACAGGCCACCATTGGAACCGAGGGAAGTTTCAAGGAAACCGCTGGGTAATGCATGAGAATGGGAACCCGCTGGAAGACGAAAAGAATGCAAATATTGCGAAGGCCAAGAAATTGACTGTCTACAGCATTGTCAGATGGCTTGATTCTCAGCTTCCATTTCATCCCCGTTCCTTGAAAGTGTTCTTCAGGACTCTCTCGCCCAGACATTTCATCGGCGGCGACTGGAACAGCGGCGGAAGCTGTGACAACACGACCCCTCTGTCGGGGCCGTCGGAAGTCGATCGAGATGGGTCCAGCGATCGAGTCGTCGAAGGAGCTTTGAAAGGATCGAGAGTGAAGATTTTGGATATCACGGCGCTGTCGCAGCTGAGGGACGAGGCTCATATGGCGAGACATAGCTGGAGAGGAATTCTTAATACGAGTGATTGTTTGCATTGGTGTCTGCCTGGGATTCCCGACACTTGGAATGAGCTTCTTCTTGCACAGATTTAGCTTCTGCAACTCATTGGTTTCTTAATTTTTGTTCTCTCCGAAGTAATGCGACTTTTTTTTCGTAGCTGCCGTTTCTTGACAGAGAAATTAACTTTACGAGAACGATACCGTGTATTTTTTACCCAAATCAAAGGTTGGGTTATAATTCAGCACACTGTCTTGTCCACTCTCCGATTGAAGTCGTCCATTTTCCGGCGAATAAAATCTCAAGATTACACAAAATCTAAGTTTGGTTTCAGAAACATCCAGACCCACGAAGTAGAAGAAGCTATGGATAAATCAACTACAATGGAGAGAGAGAAGAATTAAGAGGGAAGAGGGAGACGACGATCGGAGCTTCTGGTTTGCTATTGGGTTTCTTCTTCGAGGGTTCATCTTTACGGTCAAGCTTTACACCTCCATTAGAGACTTCAGAAGACGTTAAACAGCAGAGTAAATTCTTCAGAAAAGCCATGGCTTTGGTAGCTGGAATGAAAGAATAGAGAATCAAGCCGAGGGATCGTTTTTGAAAGCCTGCAAATGGAAATCTGGTGTATAAACAGAGGAAGGAGAGGAAATGCGACATTCGTAGCTTGCAGAGGAAGGAGAAGAGTACTACTTAGCCCATATATAACTCGGTCGGTTCAGAAATGATAGAGTTGATGACAAGTGCCAATGTTCGAATCTTGACAGTCGCAATGTGAGAGTTGTTATCTTCAATGTGAGATAGTTCTTTGTAGACGCAGGTAAATTTATTTCATCTCTAGCCTACTGAGTCACCGTGAATTATCCCTCCACAAACTGTCGGCCCAGAATGTGAGGGACGAAAGATTTCGCCTTTTGGCAAAAAAAAATAAGTCCTTAGTTTACTCGTGCCACTCTTATTTTAACTCAAAAACATTATTATAAGTCAAGCCTCATTTTTATAAAATTGAGGAGCATTTCCATTTTAATAGCATGGCGATACACTACAAATATAAGAACAACCCGATATATTATTAATTATGATAATCTAATCAATAGTATTCAAAGTGTTCGATCTCACATCAATTAAATGAGATATGTGTTATCCATTAATAAATTTTCATTCTTCACGTACTAAAATGTGTTTTGAGTTACAAATTAAAGAATAAATCTGCAAAGACTCTTTGACTCAAGAAGAACAATATTATACTCAGAGCATTTTGGTATGTTATACGTGTGCTTGGTTGAAACATAGATGATTTTTGTAGCATGTTTGTACATTGATTTCAAAGTTATTTTATTGAAGACATACCAAATCTAAACGAGATTTTGTGACGTTCATTATCACATCCAATCATGTCTCACCGGTCCGTTAGCTCCAAAACCCTAGTAGAGTTGACTCGTCGTTCGTGATTCAAAACTCGGATAAAACTCAAAAGATTCGAACTATTCTGAATCTTTTACAAGCGAGAGAGAGATGAGTTTATTGGGAAGTAAGAAACGATGATAGGAGCAGAAGACGGCTTCGACTGCTCCTTCGATTTCTTCATTGACACCGCTTTATTTACAGAGTCTTCGCCATACTCAGAAACCCTAGAAGACGACGGCGATGGAAGAAAACAGCTCAAAAACGCTGAGCAAATCCCTTCGGAAAGCCTGTAAGCCATTGGAGCCCCGTTCATTCGCAGACCTGGAGAAGAATGAGAGAGTTATTTTAGTTCGGTTTGAGAAAGGAGAGATTGAAATGGAGTCTCCTTAAGTAGTCAGAGAAGAAGGCGCGTGGATGTTTCTGGTTTTTAGGATTTTTCTTGCGGACCAAGGAGAAAATGACGAGGTAGGCCAGCCAATAGGAATGCTAATTTGACTACCTTTATCCAATCAGAAAATTACACGTGGAAAGTCCTTCTCTTCATGCAATTCTATTAATTTAACGAAATTACTGATTTTAATTTAGAAACTACTTAAATTCAAACCAAATCAACAAATAACAAAAAAGGGTTAAAACATTTTTAAACTCCAAGAGCATGTAACCCTAAGTTAGCTTTCTAAGCATATTTTATTAATTTTTCTTTTATGATATATATAATTATTTTAATTATAATATATTAAAAATATTTTAATTAAACTAATTATAATTCAATAACTTAAGAAGCAGAGCTTTATTTAATTTCTTAAAATAGTATTGACATTATTAAACATCTAAAACAATATTATTTTTCTTAAAATAGCATTTTAATTATTATTTTTCTTATATATATATGTAAATTATTAATAATTCACGTACATGGATGAGTCCGTTTTTTATGATTTTCTTGCGGACGACGGAGAAAAACCGAGTTGGGCCCAGCCAGTTTGACTACACCAGAAACAGACACGTTGACTATCATCGCATGGACACGTGTCCCTCATCGTGTGAGTGAAGATTTAATTACTTAGTTACTTGCATTCTTACATAAGTTGACATTGTTACGTCAGCCAAAAAACAAATTTTTTTTGGGTGGACATCGGATCGAATCGAATTGTTGTCGATCCAATCTGATCCGAAAAACGTCGGATTATAGATTGTAATCCGATCGGATCAGCGCAAATTTGTAATCCGATCTGATTTGATCAGACGCCCAACCCAACGTTATCGGATCGGATCAGATCTTTGCAATTCATTTTCCAGAGAAGTTTATCTCATGTGTTTTCAAAATTTTCTCTGTAAGCCGAACTCCAAACTAATCCATAATCCAAAACTATCAATAATCCAAAACAAAGGATTCGTCTCTGGAAGTACTGGGGTCGACACAGGTAGGTTGTGGTCGACATAATTTAAACGATGGGTCGACAGAGACAGTTTGGATTAGTCGACATATTTGCACGTTGCACTGTCTTTTTGGGTCGACACAAGTTGTTTAGTTGGTAGTCTGGGCCTCTGTTTTGAACAGTGGTCGACAAAAGGCACTAAGGGTCGACACAAATTATGAAAGACTATGCTTCTGAATTTGACAAGGGTCGACACAATACGCTGTGGGTCGATACAAAACATTTTGGGTTAAGCTTCTGGATTTTACAATGGTTGACACATGACACTATGGGTCAACACAAAACACTTTTAAAGCCAACTAAAACGTCTTTAAAACCATAAACAACAGATAACACAAGCTATTAGTAAATTTCTAAATGAAAATCTCGCACATGCATGTAAATTGTATATTGTATGCAAATTGGCTGCCAAGTACAAAATAATTATTTGACTAATGCAGATGTATCATGAACTGAAGTAGACTGATTTAATGTGCTATAGGTGCTTGGAGCATTCTTGTATATGGTTTCCATTGAATGAGAATACAAAAATAATCAAGAGTCCTGGAGGAAATTCATTTTTTAAGACATTTCAATAATCCAAAACAATAAATATAAAATGATCTAAATATGCAGCCTTCAACACTCTTTTTCTTGGATTAGGGGCAGGCTCAGAAGAATTCATAATTCTCGCAGGAGGAGTTGTAGATGTTGATTATATCATTGTGTCGATAGTTGCAGAAGCCGTACTTTCCATTCTGCAAAAAAAACAACCAAACTAAATTTCAAAATTTTCAAATCTAATCAATATGATAAAAAATAACAAGAACTCTACTTATAAACGAACGCGGGTCGATCGGGATCGCTCGTTGCGGGGTTCGGAATCGCTCGTCGTCGGGGACCGGGGTTACGAAATTCGGGATTTAGGTATTTCGATTTGGAGTTGGCGAGTTGGATTTCAAATGCCGATCCAACGTTCGGATCAGATCGGATCATCTTCAATCCGATCATATTAACGATCCGAACGTCGGATCTTAACTTGATTTTCCCCACCGAATACCGTTGTCCGATCTGATCCGATCCGATCCAATCTGATCGGATTGTCGGATTTGGTCGGATTCGCCCATCCCTACGTCTAAGGATTAAAAATTAATTATTTTGTGTTTATATATTGTAAATTAATATTTTTCTCACATATTTGAAATCATCAATAATTAAAATTATTTTGTGTTTATATTTTGTACACTAATTATTTTATTTTTACTGGTAATATAAAAATATTAATCGCATTTATTTATTAAAAAATAAAGTAAGAAAATAGACGAAATAATACAATTTTATTATTCGAAACAAAATCCTATAATATTTATAATTTTAATAAAACTTTTCCAAGGCTGTGCTTGTAAAGTTCAAGATTCAAGTTTACCAAGCCACTCTAAATTGGGAATATCTTGGCCGTATAAGTTGCATTTTAGCTTCAAATAAATAACTATTCAAAAAATAGCTAAAAAATAGAGAAATCCCAATTTGAGGTTTAACATTTAAAAACCTAAATTTTTAAAATTGCAATTTTTTTTAATTATCAGCATTTTTGACGTCCTATAATTGATCTCTAAAAACCTATGTTTATAGTTGTAGATACCAAGCATTCCATCTAATTCGACTATTTTGATCTGATTTTAGTTCATTTTGACAATTTACGTTGTAATTTAAAAATTAATTCTTGTTAAAAAATTTCAACGTGTTGAATTTAACGTATAAATGGAAGAAAAAGTGGTAATATTGTTACCAATAAGGCGAAATCATTGGCCCAAAGGCCCTCACATCCCGGCCCGACAGACTGTGAAAGAGTAAGTTACGGTAATTCAACAGCCTAGAGATGAGAGACCTTCTTCCTGATGCTCCAAGGAGCTACCTCAACATTAAGGATAACAACTCCCACATTATGGCAGCGCATGATTCGAACCCCGATATTTATTACCAGATCTACCATCCATCGACTACTGAGGTGAACCCGTACGGGCTTTTAAAAAAAAAGTGGTAATGTTAATCTGTATACACGACATCAAAGCACAAACTCTACATTTTATTTTTGAAAAATTACCCTAAGATAAAAAAAGAAAAAAGAAACGTATTACAACCAATCATGAGGAGCCACCTGGCACTTAAATGCTCAAACCCTCCTAACGTTGACCAAAGTGTACAAGACTACAAGTGAAGACCACGGAGCTTTTGAACCATCTTTCAAGCACTACAAGCGAGAAGGGTATGAATTCACGGGGAAGTAAGAAACAATGATGGGAGCAGAAGATGATTTGAATCGCTCCTTCGATTTCTTCTTGGAGACCTCTTTCGATTTAGACTCTCCGAGATCCTCAGAAACCCTAGAAGACGACGATGGAAGAAAACAGATGAAAAACGCAGAGAAGATTCCCATTTCTCAGCCTTTAGAAACGCAAGAAATATTAGTTGGCAGACGCAGAGAAGAACGGGAGTTTTTTTTTTAAAGTAGTGGTGCGGGAAATGAAGAGCTTTATAGGGAAAGAAGGAGATGGAAGGAAACGACTCCAGTGTTTTTAGGTTTACTTGCAGAGCAAGAAGAAGAAGACGATTAATACACGTGCTAATTTGATTGACTTGGTCTTGAATGTACATGCTATAACGGGTAATATAGTCTTAACTTTCTTCGAAGGATTGTTATTGACGTGGTAAATTTTCATTGGCCCTCTGATGCTGTCAAGTTTCTTGGCCTGAATAGAATATGGAAACACGCCCACGTCATCCTAACTGGTGGGAAGTTTCTTCGTCGCCTTAGCTTCTAAGATACGACTTGTTTGTCATTGAAAGATATAAAACTCTACTTGCTTGTTCTCTTTTAATTTTTCTCATGTGTTAATTTAGATTGATTAAATTAAAATATTTTTAATATGTTATAATTAAAATAAATATTTATAATATTCATTATATTCATAAGAATTTGGTACGTGAAAAAGTAACTTAATATGATATGTTAATAAGTCAAGTCTAACGCTACACATTAAAGATCTTTTGGTAGGTTAGCTTCAATTATACTTTTTGGGTCTTCTAATTCTTTAACTTTGGTTCACGTTTTTTGTATGTACGTGTGTCTTGAAACTTTTATATTGTGGAATTATTGAGAAGCGAATTTTGTTACTGGAGGGTGTATCTCCTTTCATCGCGACATTTCGGTCGATGGTTATGACTAATGGTCGAAGTGAGCATCAGATTAGATCAACCCACTAACTGGAAATTTAATTCAGATAAAATCAAATTTTAATATTAAGAAATTAATGTAAAGCCGAACTCAAATTGTCCCAGAATTTGAGTTGATTTCATATCGAATTGGTCTTCTCATCTATTTGAGTTTAGATCTATTTTTTAAAAATTAACCTGTCAGACTGGATTGGTTAATTGATCCATCTAAAAATTTATTAGAAATAATTAAATTTTAGTTGAATTAGGATAATAAACTAATAAATTTGAATTTGACAAAATCGAATTTGAACCTAAACTTAAATCAACTTGAAATATTGGGTTAATTTTAGTTAAGGTAGATCATCCCGGTCTAATTATTACATATCATTATTTATTATTTATTTGCAGATATTATTGACACAAACCTATAATAAGCTGTCTGTCCTAGCCGGCAATCTCTTGAAGAAATTGCTGGGCACCGAAGGCAGCTTGCTCCTGAACCGAGGATGTCTCAAGTAATACAACCCTCCGACCAACGCCACCACCCTGAACGGCGCGGTGTAGAGCACCACGGCGGCGCAGAGGCAAAACACGATGAAAAGGCTACTGGCTCTTGGATCTCTCCAACTCAACAACGACTGAAATCTCTCTCCTTGCGTCGCTATGTCGCCGACCACCGTCTGAATTCTCCCGCCGACGCTTCTTATTCTATCGTACCGCAATCTGACGACGTCGTTTTGTTTCGACGTCGGAAAGGTGTCGAATTCTTCGTCGAGCTCGTCTGGGTTCACTGCGTCTGCCCATGATAGCTTGACGTCCATTTGCGGTGGGTTTCTCGGCCGAGTTCTGTAGTTCCATATTCCGATCAAGAACATGTAAAGGAAGGTTGTGGGTAAAATCAGTTCTGGGTACCAAATCAATATGAGAAAGAGAATGTGAACCAGAACTGACGTGACCGGATTTCTCCAGTCGCAGACTTCTCTGAGCCACCGGCCGACGGAAATCACGCCGGAGATCAGCGACATTATTCTGAAGAAATTTGCTTTACTTTTCCTCATACTCCACACGTGAGAATCCACGTCTAACATGTATTCCACCACTTCTTTCCTCAGCGGCGGCTCCGCCCTGCCTAGCCTCGCCGCGACGATGCCCATGGCTTGGTACCGGAGATTTTCCACTTGGTTCACCGTGAAAGGTCGCAGGTAATGCATCTTCGGCAGCAATGGATGGCCATAGACATAAACCAAGTTCGGTAAAGAGAGAGTCGTGAATCGAACTGCGAGCTGGAGCTCGCCCATCTTCTTCACGCCTTGAGGGTGGAGAACGAGAAGTGGGTAAGGCTGTGTGTAAACGCGGTGAGCTTCGAGGGTCGAAAGCCGAATTCTCACTTTTCCGATTCTGGAGTCTCGGGCCGGAGCTCCGGCGGCCGGCTTCTCGCTTCCGGCGAGGTGGGAATTGGCGAAAACTCCGATTGTGATCACAGTGCAAGGATCGTAAACTTCCCATGTATATTGCTCGTTCCATTTGGGGTTCAAAGCGTCGACGATAGTTCTTGTTCTAACCCATTTCTGGCCATATTTGGCGACGCAGTAAGCATCTGTGCTTCCTCGGCCGTCCTTCGTCTTCACCGGGAGGAGATCTTGGGCGCCTAAAATGCCCACTTCTAAAACTCCGATAGGCTCTTTCCAAAGCTCTCTCGCCGTCGGTCTTTGGTCGCTTATGTATAACGCGGATTCATCGAGAACATGGTATCCACCTTCGAGGCAAACTCTCAGGTGAACTCGACTTGAAAATTTGAGCTCTTTTCTCCTGTCAGCTTCAAGAACTCCAAACCCATATTTCTCTAGGTTAAACCAGCGAGAATGAACAGGCCTGTGGTCGAGCCTCTTGTCGAAAATGTCGATTGGTAGGCTAATTTTCCCTAGTACTTCCTCTTTCAACTGGTAAACTCGGTCCTCCACGGTTATTAGCAGCTGTTCTTCGAAGGGCTCAGCTGCCACGAAGACCATGTCTTCGTTCCAGACTGGGTTTGCTGTCGGTGCCGGAGATATTTTTGTTCTGAGCACTTGATTTCCGAGCTGCGCCTTGACGAAAAGCTCCGGCGTTCGATTTCGGTCGGTTGGAATTATGTCTTGAGCTTCGATCACGTCCACTCTCAGATACCATAGCTTTGGAGAAACGTAAACCTTTGATCTGATATTGAAGACTCCCTCTCCGAATACTGAAGCTGCGTCTGAATTCCAGGCTTCTGGGAATGATTCATCGGCCTGCGTTCCCATCCAGACAGCGAGCATGATTTCACCTCGTACTTTCCCTGTTCCTCGCCGGTCTTCTAGTCTGTACCATTGAGGAGCGAGTGGACTGTCCGGCGGCACTCTCGTCGGAACCTCGTTCAAGTCGAAGACAACTCGTCCGAGGTAATCATCTCTTCCGATCATTTCTTTATCTTTGACGAAAACTTCCAGTATCGATGACTGAATTTGATCTTTAGAAAAAGCGAAAACCTGGTTCCATTCTGGGTTCAGTTTCTTCTCAAAATGTCTCGTTTTGCCCTTGTAGTTTCCCAGCTTGACTTCCACGTATGGGTCGCAATTTGCAGTAATGGAGCTTGGAGGGAGATCTTTGGCTTTCACCACTCGGACATATAGATAAAACATCTGCTCGACAAGGTCGTACGTGCTGGTGAATCTCTCGCCGGTCATCCATCCTCTCCGGCCAAATGCTCCGGCGTTTGGCCATTGTTCACCCAGCTGTGGATTTGTGTCTTTAATGTGATACTCCTCTGGGTGGCTTGAAGAAGCTTGTGGGTTCGCAGAGTTCATCTTGAATGAAGAATCGGGTCGTTTTCTAATCGAAATGCTTGGCTGTTTCTGCGTTTGGTGTTTATATATTTTCTGGGCTCTCTCTAGCTCCACCACTCGAACTGGCTCTTCAGCTTTCTTACTTGGCTTTATACATTCATCGCCGGAAATTTCACCGCCGGAGATATCATAAACTTCTCCGGTGGGGTTTAACTTTTCCGCCATTGGAAGTTTCTTTGCTGACGGAGGGTTGATCGGAGAGGCTTTGGGTGATTGTCTTGGAGAAGAAATGGAAAAAATTTCTGCACTTTCCGACGTAATATACATTTTGAGGCCGATCTCGCCTTTGACGGAGGCCGGAAACCACTTCTTTTCCAGTTGAATTCTCCGATAAGCTTCCCCGCCCTTGTCGGCGATCTTGGAGCAAGAAATTTTCACCCTTCCGAGAAAGCTTCTGGCGTGGACCGGACTCCGATCGTGGTAAACTGAAACTTGAACAGTTTGAGAGCGAAGATCTTCTGTTCTATCCAAATTGAAATGAAGCTTCTGGTTCCAAGTCGGGTTGAGATTCTTCTGAACGGTTCTGGTTCGGCTCAGCTGGTTTTGAAAGTCGACTTCGACGAATGGATTTGCAGAGCCCTCGCCATCTTTGGGCATAAGATCATAAGCGTCCACCACTTCTACAACTAGCCTCATCCCCTCTTGCTTCTCTGCGGAGACCTTCTAATGAAGTTTAAAGATTAAGAGAGGAATAAGCTCTCTCTCTCTCTGTCTAACTCACAGACCTAGCAAAGCAAGGAATGGATTGACGAAGAAGATGATGGCGAGTAAAATGACGATGAGAAGGCATGGATAATCTTTTTTTATTTATTTCAAAAATCATCCAAACCCAATGAAGAATCAATGACGCTGGCTAAAACCCAGAATTTTGTTTGAGCTTTTACAGTTGGTCGGGATCATTTCCGGGTATCCTTTTCTTGCTCCTCCAGCAATCCCAACATGGGATCAAAATCAAAGCAGGTCGAGAAACATCCCACTTTTTTACTTCTCTCTTTGCTTTAACCTAAAGTATTACAAATTACCAGCCATTTTTTGTTACCTGCTGTACTTTTAATGAACCTTTGTTTCATGTCTGCTCACGATGGAATTTAAAACTTATCATTACACATTATCAAATGTCAAAAGCACTAACTTATAAATAATCTATTATCCCACAAAGACTTCTAACGGGTAGC